>JAJAGP010000715.1:120000-312799 GCA_025084515.1 Ancistrus triradiatus | reverse complement strand
GAAGCTACATTAAAAGGAACCATGTCCTCTGGGTGAGGATGGATAACAGGACACAAGTGCATAAGAGTCCTTATCTTTTGTACTGTAAAAAGTACTTTACATACTTGTACTTTATATTGCAGTGAAGGACTCACCATTGCTTTTCCTGGAACTGCCAACTCGCACTTACAGCTCTGACAAGAGCTATGTGGTGTTAAAACATAACATAACTATGGTCCCTGTCTCTAGCCACACCTAGATCTGATTATTGCCACACCTGTTCTCAATCAGGACATCACTTAAATAGGACCTGCCTGACAAAGTGAAGTACACCAAAATATCCTAAAAGCTACACAGCATGCCGAGATCCAAAGAAATTCAGAAACAATTGAGAAAGAAAGTAATTGAGATCTATCAGTCTGGAAAGGGTTATAAAGCCATTTCTAAAGCTTTGGGACTCCAGCGAACCACAGTGAGAGCCATTATCCACAAATGGCGAACTTTCCCAGGAGTGGCCGGCCGACCAAAATTACACCAAGAGCACAGCAATGACTCATACAAGAGGTCACAAAAGACCCCACAACAACATCCAAAGAACTGCAGGCCTCACTTGGCTCAGTTAAGGTCAGTGTTCATGCCTCCACCATAAGAAAGAGACTGGGCAAAAATGGCCTGCATGGCAGAGTTCCAAGACGAAAACCACTGCTGAGCAGAAAGAACATTAAAGCTTGTCTCAAATTTTCCAGAACACATCTTGATGATCCCCAAGACTTTTGGGAAAACATTCTGTGGACTGACGAGACAAAAGCTGAACTCTTTGTAAGGTGTGTCCCATTACATCTGGTGTAAAAGTAACATTTCAGTAAAGTCGATTACTTACGATCAGTAATAAGTGAGAGAAGTTTGCTGTTCCTATATTGTTTTAGGACATTAACCCACATTAAGCTATGTTCACGTTAAGCGTCTTGGACTCTCCCGGTTAATGTAGCATTTGAGCAAGTCGTTGGTCAAACACGGTAGGAACCGTTGAGTGGAATTGAAATTTGTTTCCTCTAAGGGGTACCCGCTTCTTGGAATTTTGGATTCAAATCGAAAGCATTCGTTCCCAGCAAGAAGTATACAAAGAAGTCCTACACGGTCACAGGATTTCAATTTCATTTACAGTCATAGGCAAAATATTATTCACAAAATGTGGCACGTGCAAATGACTGGACTACCTTTTTGTTAAGGGTTTAATTAAACTTTGTAGAAACTTGTCCTGTTGTTATTTGACCCAAAGTTTGCACAGGGCTGCACTTGCTACGTTTTTTTACTGCTGAAAATACTGATCATTTTTGATGGCTACAACAAACCACAGTGGGGAGGTGAAAAAAGTACACAAAGTCATTTTCAAAGCCTTGTTTAGTCATTTCCCTTCAGTCTCAAAGAATAGTCCACAAGACCCACTTAGTTTTTTTTTAATAGCACTTAAATACAAAATGTTAACATTAAATCCCTATTCACTTACTATTTTGGAGCCATAGGGACACCAGGGTGAGCAAGCTTATTTTAAATTGACAGATTTTCATTGTGTTACATTTATAACTATTAACTAAATTCTGAGCTCCACTCTCTTCTGGGTTTTGTTTTTGTTCAGGACTGCAGGGGCTCCAGTGCCAATCTCCACATACCACTGGGCACAGGCATGAACCCTAGACAGGACGTCAATCCATCTCAGGGCTGTGTATGGGTATTTAGCACTAGTGGCTGATCCCCAGCCGTCCACATCCAAGAGTGTCTGCATATGATGCCTGACTCAGCCAGATGACTCAAACTCGGGTACCTGCTGTGGGAGTCTAGCATATTAGACCATGGTGCCACCCACTGTGCACCATGTGTAGTAATGTCTAAAGTAAGATGTGAAACAACACACTTTTTAGATACAGTTTACCTGAAAACTGTGCTAGAGCTGTAAGGTTCGTGCCTCTTCTAGCTTAGGATTCCTGACACGTCCACAGTAAGGCCATAAATAAATCCACTCTGAGCGACAATATGAAGGTGATTCAGATTTATTGAACAAAATAAAGGCACATATACAGTATAATGTCTGTGATTCTGTGAAGGTGTATTCAAGACTGGATTCCACTGTTGTACACACTAAGAAGAAGCTGTTCTGTCATCATCGTCAGTCCTCATAACGTTACTCAGGGCACATCAGAGGGCAATAACTCCCCCTTCCCTCCTCCGGATGACTGAGCATGCCATGCCTATAAAACTTACCCGCTGAGGACACGAGAACCTCGAGTGACTCTGTTGACTGGACTAAATAACATGGATACTCACTCATATTCTCTACGTTATTATATTTCTCTTTACTATTGTCTAATACTTTGTATTGTATTCTCTTTAATTCGTGTTATATTTCATTTTAATTATTGTATTTTCTTTAAATATGTTCTATCTTCATTTTCAGATTTAGCTTCTGTGTACTGAAACCATTGCTATAAACGTATTAATTAGGTAAGTTTAATTCTTACGTATTGGTTTGGCTCCCTTTTTGTGTCTTGGTCCTAGCAAAGGGTTCTTCCTTATAACATTTAGGGAGTTTTTTCTTGCCACCGAATTAGAGCTGCAAAGCTTCGTTGTAAAAGCCGCTATGTGGATAAATATACCCGATCTGACGGTTGGCATTCTGGCTTCATAGAGGCTTTTATTTTGAAAATGAAACGCTAACGTTCAATTTGGCTCAGGTTAATTAAGGGCTGTGTATGTGGAGAAAGGAAAAGGGTAAGTGTTTTATGTACATGCAAAATGCTTCATGTGTTATTTCACAGCATATTCATTTAAAAATAAATAATATAAAGTTCAAAAAATACTGACCTGAGTACCAGGTGATGTTGGTAGGTTTGGCATCCAATAATATCCATGCTGCCTTTTGACGTGGTGTTTTTTATCAGTACTATGCACAATATACCTTTCAAACAGCCAAAAAACACACAAAACACGAATAATTGTTTCTTGCCATGTATAATCATTGAAATGGCTCAGGCGAAGGGTAGCATGACTGCAGAGTGAAAGCAGGAGTGTTTTGTTTTCATTGGGGTTTTGGTGAAATGCTGACCTCAGCATCTGCTTTTGATTTAGTGAGGATCGCTCTGGACTGTTCTCATAAGCCTCGGTCTCATTTTGTTAATTGAATTTGATTGAAAAACTGTTGAAATGAGAGACGCAGACTTCCAGCACCACTTCCGAAATCAGAAAACACCCATGAGCAGGCCGACTGACTTACGCAACTGAAGGGCAAAAACCTGCTGAGAAGGAACTTTTCGTTTCGTTCGGGGATTGGGGAAAATGGTCACTCAGCATCATGCCACTGGGAGCAGCGATCTGAGTCGGCCATGACTGCGGCGTGATTACAGAGTGGCGTGCGGCGTAATTTACCTGCAAAGTGTGCCATTGTGCTTGTTCCGCGCCACACACCTTTCTTTTATCAAACTGAAGAATGGCTTCATCAACTCCAATCGGCGCTCCCTGCCAAGTTCCAAAGTTCTAGTTTCCTTGTCTTCCTTGTGCTCGCTGAAAGTGCTAAGCAAACCCAAAATGATCCTGGGAGTCCTGACGTGAGCGTGCCTGGTGTCACAGCTCTCAGAATGCATTGTTTTAAGCTTTAGGCCTCAATGACTCTTAATAAATCGAGCCTAATGGCAAACACAGGTTGTGACAGCAGCACCTTATTATCCTGAGCCTCGTTCATGCTGAGTGGCACATTATGAAAGCAATAATCCCTTTACAAACAGACAGACGTACTAGAGGCTAGAATATTTGCAGAGTCCCCGGTGGACTTCGGTGCCCATATGGCTCTGATCTACGAGACAGAGGGGCACAATGGCTACAATAAAGTAACCATCTCTGCTTAATTGCTCATTGTGTTCCTGTCTGGAGTGCGAGAGTGAAATGTCTCAGCTGGCCCCCACAGCTTTTGGTTCCCCATTGTCTGAAGGTTTTTATTCATTTACTTAATATTTGGTTGGGATTTTGCTGGACCGAGGGCGTCCATTGGGGCTGGGGTGATGAAAGAGAGGGGAGAGCCGTGGCCAGCTATGCAGCTGTGCTAACACATTGGGATGTGGAAAGACTTTCTTTCAAATAAAATGAAGGCTAAATATACAGAGGGTAAAGAAATGCATATGGATTTTTCAGCATATAGCCGCTTTCACACATGCATTTTTTAAAACGTGTGTCAACACACCCCAGTTCACACAACGGCACATAACAATCCAGACCGTTGCTGGTAAGTTATTGGACCAAAAGCTCTGAGGAATGTTTAAAGCACCTGGCTGCATCTATGCTACAAATAATTAAGGCATTTTTGAAGGCAAAAGGGCATCCAACCCTGTATTAGTGAGGTTCAAGGGTGAAAGTAGTTTTAACTTTTTGCCTGTCAACGTTTATCGCTTCATATTGTTCATCTCCCTGGGAATTTGTGCAGCCTTGCAAAAAAATGAAATTTGAATCTCTTGACATTATGTGCATTTTCAACTTTTCTGACTTTTCTCTTTGTGTGAATGATTGTTCTTGGAATTATTCTTTTTTGTGTGCTCTTGGCATTTTTCGACAAAGGGCTAAATGTCTTATTGTTCTAAAACGTCACTTACAAGTATTTGGTAGTTGTGGGTTACAGGTTTTGGGGCTTGTTTCTAAAGTGTGGTTGCTTATTTGGGTTTGCTTTCTCTTCTTTATTATTATTATTATTTCATTTTAACTGATCAACTCTCACATTGTAGCAAGTGGCCTGTTGTGGACTTTTTTGTGTGTTCTTGGCATTTTTCGATAAAGGGCTAAACATCTTATTTTTCTAGAAAGTCACAAATATTGGTAGTTATGGGTTGCAGGTTTTGGGGCTTGTTTCTAAAGTGTAGTTGCTTATTTGGGTTTACTTTCTCTCCAATATTCCTGCAAGTTAGTTTTGTTCAACCTCTGAAGTTAAATAAAGTCTACATTATTATTATTATTATTATTATTATTATTATTGTTATTACATTTTATCTGATCAACTCTCACACTGTAGGAAGTGGCCTGTTGTGGACTTTTTTAAAAACCTGGTTGACTATCTCGCCGGATCTGGCAACCCTGTCTGAGCCGCTCTGTTGTAATGCTGCACAGCTGCGTGAATGTAGCGTCCGTTTTGCTCGGTTAAAAAAAGTCATTTCGCTTCCATTTGCTGGAATAAAACATGATATCATGAAAAATCACAACTTCAGCAACTACACATTTTCTTTGGGAGATTTTGCATCAGAAGTCTGCCTGGCAAAACCCCACAACACTGGATATCACACGAAGCTGGCGCTAACATGAGCTTGGGCTCCGTCCTGCACGGATCCAAACACAATAGGAACAGTTTGGAACTCAGAACAAATTAGATGAATGTGGCAGCTGCTCTCCCCTCTTTCCGCCACTACATCTTAACGCAGTACAGGACCGTTACGGCCTACTTTAACCCCTGGCGAGGTGTTCCCAATAAAGTGGCCGGTGAGTGTATATAGTATTAACTTTTGCCTCACAGTCTTAAGCGAAAGTGTTTCTACATTAGCTGAAGTCTTAGAAGACTTAAGATTAGATCCCTTACATTCAACCGTGAGAACACAAACAAAGTCCCACCTGTAATTGTTTCCATGATTGCTTTTAACCGGGACGCGCTCACAGAATTGAAATAGCATATTACAATGAGTAGTGGTAATAGCGGTGCCACGCGTGTCGCGACGGATTAATGTTAGCACTAGGGGAATTTATTTAGCCTGTTACTCAGCAGGGTGAGAGCTCGGAGCAAGAAGCTGTCTGAGTGATGAAGCTTGTTTTTGTAGTCAGGTGTTTCACCCTGAAGGATGGCACTGGGAAATTATTCAAACAGGCCATGAGTGATTGGTGACATTCTAGCCCGATCCTGTCTGCTGGAAGATATGCTGACCTTATTGACACGATCAAGAAATCACAATTTAATGTCTTCAGGACGTCTGGATCAATTTCCTGCCAGTACATCCATGGCTACACGTTATAGCTTTGTTGCTGTATCTGTAAACACTATAGAGCTGCATTAATTATGATCTCATCTTAAGTCACAATTACAAGTAGGCCTATGCACCAAGAATCCATCTGATCAACGTATTTTCGCTTTAATGACCGAGGTCTTAACAATTATACTGGGAAATAAGTCTTTCATTGTGATGTAAACAGCCTCGACAACCAATCAATGCTGCGGATCCACGAGCAGAGGCGGGAGTTAAAGTACGCCATTCGGTCGTGTGCTTGCTCGCTTGGATTGTACTAAAGACTGTTCTAGCTAGCTGATGTGTTTAGAGACCTTTTCGTGTTTGTAACTGGAAACAAGCAGTATAAGGCATTTGTAAGTGTATGTGCCTGTCCTATTGTAGGTAGTACTCTTTGTATATTCTCTCTCACCTATAACTATATAAACTGGTTCCCATTCACTCGTTGAGCCTTTCTTGTTGTTCGTAACACGGCCACTCGATGCATTTGTGGCTTAATTTTAATAAATTCACAAGAACATTACTCTTTCCCATTATGGGGTATTGAGTGCAGGTTAATGGGGGGGGGGGAACTTGATTTTATGTATTATATATGTATATTTTTTTAGCACAAGGCCTCAACACAACAAACTGTGACTGAAGTGGTAGGTTTTGAAGACCTTTTCAATTTTACATTTACAGCTTTCAGCAGACGAAGTGCGTTGTATTTTTCTTCGTAGACAAAATCTCATGTTGGTACAGAACCTGCTAGGATCTGATGTGGGTAAGTCAACAGAACACACAAGCAAAGTATTTTTTTTTTTATGCAGTTACATTTTCAGTCTTCACTTAACTTGCACGTTTTAGTGGTTCTGTCACACCCATTTAAACTCTATAATGGGCTTGTTAATGAGCTAGATAGTTGGATCAGGTGTGTTGGGGGCAGCGAAACCACTAATGCGTCCAGAGCAGGTGTGCTCCAGGACCAGGATTGAGAAACACTGTTGTATATGCAGCACAAGGAGCCCACTTACTAATAATCTGAAAGTGGGACTTACTTTATAGACACCCTGTAGATAGACTAGAACAAAATAAAAGATAATATGATATTATGAAGAGTATAAAGCAGAGAATATAAGACAACAGTATATATACATAAAACACTGAATATGTGAGTATCAGCATCATTTAGTCCAGTGAATGGAGTCATTGTTGGTTCACATCTGGAACCGATGATGAAAGCATCCAATATAACAGGCAATATATCTCTTGTCTTCTGTTAGCACTTAGTTTACATTTACAGCATTTAGCAGACGCCCTTATCCAGAGACTTACAATTGGTACAGTCTTACAATCCAAGCAATTGTGGGTTAAGGGTCTTGCTCAAGGACCCAACAGTGGCTGCTTGGCAGAGGTGGGATTTTAACCCTGGACCTTCTGGTCCAGAGTCCAGTACCTTAACCACTAGTCCACAGTTCATCTTCCTGTTAGCCTGTCTCATGTTTTCCTTGCCTGGTTGTTAGTGTTAGTGGTAGCTCTGTACCTTCCCAAACGAGGCCTCTGTTACAGATTACAACAGTAGTTAAGACTAGGAAGTACAGTATGTAGCGCATATTAACATACTCAGTGTGGAAATCCAAATTTCCGGATTCACTCTGCGGTAACGGCGCAGGAAGACCCTAGCAATGCTATATAATGAGTGTGGAAGAACTCGAGCCTCCAGCTGGTGGTAGAAGCCAAATGTAACATTTCCTGAGGCTAGATGAAGGGATTTGTATGAAAAATACACCTAGGCTTGAATAAAAGACACAAAATCCATTCTCACGTAAGTGGATTATAGTGCCTTAGCGCGGCCGAATCTAATTTGAACAGTAGGGGGGGATAAAAAAGACACAAAATCCATTCTCACGTAAGTGGTTATAGTGCCCTTAGCGCCTGGCTCTCCCCCCGGCCGAAACAGTAATTTGAACAGTAGGGGGGGGCGGTCGTGCTCGAAGACGGACGAGAAAGCCTGCCTCATTATGTGGAGTTACAAATTTTACTTTGACATTATGGGCTTGCGGGGGGGTTGGACGTTGGGCTGTATTATTGGATGAGCTTCCTCGCCAACCTTTAGCCTCGACTCTCTTTTCTTTTCTTCCCTGGGCAGTAAGCCTCTCTAAAGCAGTGTAAGCCTGAAAGACAGAGGGACGTCGGAGCTTTTTAAGAGGATTTCATCCGCTTACTGTCAAACAGGCCCTGTATCTCATTACCCACCATATTCTACCCTAACCCTTCAGGCTCACTCGACATTTTTAATTAAGAAACGAGAGGTCAGGGCTTGTTACAACACTTACTGGCATTCCTTATGAGCCATAACTCAAGGATACGCCGAAAACACACACAGCGGGGTTCCAGATAGCATGAATGTTACTTCTGCACGCTGTGTCGGACACAATAACTAAGTGATCTCTGTGAAGAGTGCGGTTTTGATTTTGATAGTGCCGGTCCATTATATGCGATGAAACCGTAATTACGATTCCCTCCATCCCACTACTCTGAACAAATTTGCCTTTTCTTATGGAATCTAACGTTTGTGTAACTTGCCGTTGTAACGCTTTGCAAATTTCTTAGACGTAAGCTTGTAAACATTTTGCCCCAAAGGGGAAGTGGGTTTCAAGTACACAGCCTTATGGGACACCTTGAGAAGCATGGGCTGTAGAAGGTTTGCATTTGTTTGATGACGTGGATAGACTCCGGCTGTTTGTTGCTATGAGGATCCCAATCTAATACGTCCAATAACTAATATGCCCCGGATCGGTCTGCGGTAACTGTACATGCATAAAGGATAGACGTATGGATAGACTCCTGAGCTGTTGTGCTCTGAGGTAATGCCTACTCATATGCCCCGGAATCGGTCTGCTAACTGTAATTATACCGCAGTTAGTTCCGACCCCGCAGTCTGATTGGCCGAGAGTCGTTCTGGGTGCCTTTATTGCACGATAATCACATTCTGACGGAATCTCCTCAAGCATTATTCTTCCACATCACTAATGTTAATTTGATCTTACACGCACTACTTGTTAGTTGGTGTGAAGCATGACCTTGTCACCAATAACTTAATCTTTGGATCAGTCGCCCATGTCTGAAGCTAACCTTAGCCAAATTAACTTAGCTGGCAGTAGTTTAGTTGACTTGTGTGAAAAACTAAGCCAGACTGACTTCTACGCCTGCAATCTGCACTTAATACTCAATAAAATGAGAAATCAATTCCTATTAGCATCAGCTTCAAGCTCTGCCCCTCCTCACCGGCGCTCTCTTCAGTTTCTTCAAGATTTTCACAGGCATCTCACATTTTCTGCACACTCCTGAGTTCCGTGCTCTCTTCTGAAATATCTACACACCTCGTAAATACAACAGGAAAGACGTTGCGCTGTCACATGCAAGGCAGTTTCTCGATTCATAAATGTGTTTGTGAGAAACGAAAGAAAGAAAGAGACCTGCTAGGTAAGGGGAGGCTGAGCTAAACAATGTGGACAAAAGGATAAAGACAATTAACCAAGGAACGGAGCTTGAAGCTGGTCCTAATAGGAATTGATTCCTCAGCTGAATTGAGTTTTAAGTGTAGATTGCAGGCATAGAAGTCATTTTGGTTAAGTTTTGCATGGAGCTGAACTAAACTACTACCAGCTAAGATAATTTGGCTAGTGTTAGCTTTATATATGGGCAGCTGATCATCAGGAATGTTTCAGTTTTCTTAAAAGTTACTTGTGATAAGGTCATGACTTTCACCAAGTAAAAAGTAGAACGTGAGAGATGAAATTAACATTCGTGAGGGTTAATTCCATCACATAAAGGACATTTTTCACTGAACTAGTACGGACGCATGGTACAATTTACAGTCATTTGACCGACCGTGCACTTAAACTCCAGACCAGTTCTCTGAAACTATTAATAGGCATTCTTAGTTGACATACCTCATGGCTTGCCCAGAAAGCCTATAGATCATAAATAAATATCCAAATCTATCTTTGATCAACATATATGCAACCTTCTACAGGCAAAGTTTCTCAAGGTGTCCCATAAGGGTTTCTGTACTGTGACCCGCTTCTCAGTGTAGGTGTGCACTGAGTAGTAGCCTTGCACTGGGAGCACTCCCCGCCATCCTGTTGTATTAGCCTGCTTCCATGAATGTTCAAGCCTTGGGTGTACACCAACCACCTCAAAATCAACACAATTTTCAACCACCTCAAAATCAACACAGAAAAAAACACATCATCTCAGGATTTTTTCCAGAAACGTAACTATCAAAACACTGAGTTACAGCTTGCTTGGACATTGACAGGATTATTGTGACACCGTCCACATCTGTTTGCAATCGAGTAATCATGTTTTGGCACTCAATTTGAATCCCACATCCGTTCACTTAGCAAGACAGCTTTCTTTGATCGCCACAACGTTGCATGATTCTGGGCGTTACTTAATTTCAAGGATGCTGAAGACCTAGTCGATGCCTTTAGAACTTCCTTCAATATCTCAAATGTAGTTGCTAATGTAAAATTAAGCTGCAAAAGTTCTTACACACCAAATATTCGGCCCATATCTCAAGCACTGAAGAAATGCCAGTTATCCATCTTCCTCATTCAATCCAAAATCCTCCTTCTGACATACAAAGCTTTACATGGCAGAACTGTCACACTTGTACACTCCCAGCTGAATGTTACCGTCATCCAGAGCCAATTTACTTGATGCCCCAAGATTCAGATTTTCCTCCATTGGTGCCAGAGTTGTAGAACCAAAGCTGTTGAACTCACTTCCACAGAACCTCTTTAGCAATTTATCAATCTCATGTTAACCTTTTTTTTTTTAACCATTTACCCTCATTGTGCTGTTCTCTGTGTAAGAGTGATGTGCTATATTGCTGATTTGGTTCCGTTGGTGTGTGTGTGACCAACACATAATGTACATGTTTTGCTGCGTCACGGGTGTTGAAATGGTCTTTGTAAGGCGTCCTTGAGAAAGGCTCTATATAGCTCTGTCTAGCAATGTGTTGGACAAAATGCAAGTACAGTAATGTGCACCAAGTACTTGTCACTGTAGCTTATAGAAGCTGGTTTTTTGGGTGGTGGGGTGGGGTTTAATACTGCATACAAGTTTCCTGTATTTTCTGGTTGTATTAAAATCATTATATATGGTCATTATACCATTGCTAAGACAACAAATCTAATGGTGACCTAAGACTTTTGAACAGTCCTGTACATCCATGATCTGATTTTTATTCTTGTTATTGAGGAACTAAACCATATATGACCTTGCACTTCTTGTAAGCTGGGCGGGTTTTATCACTCAGGTGAATTGTGTTCTTGATCTGAACCTCATAGTGCAAGAACTGTGCGTGGATTCTGGTTTCTATTTGACAATTCGTTTTGGGGGAAACTGCGTCTTTGCAAGTTAAATGCGCTCGTGCTTCACAGCATCTCAGTTTCTGCATACTCCTCAGTTACATATTGTAAAATATGTCATGAATTCAATAAGAAATACCTTGCACTGTCACATAAAAGATTGTTTCTCGTTCCATAAATGTGTTTGAGAGAGAGAGAGAGAGAGAGAGAGTGCCGGGTAAGGAGGGGCCAGGAGAAGCAATTGATTGAAGCTAGAGACTCAGCGATCTATTCTGTGACCTCGGCACCACTACAGTGTCTGGATGCTTGTCCAGTTGAGCCATGCTTGCGTCACAACATGTACGAGGTACAGAACAATGTTCAGTTACAGTTTTTAGGTGTAAGGTCCATTTTTAGCTTTGTGCGAGGTTTTTAAATCTGATGAGGGCAGCTACAGGGAGCCAGCGAAGGGAACGCAGCAGGGGGTGTAACATGAGAGAACTTGGGTAAATTGAAAATTAGACATGCTGCTGCTTTTTGGACCAGTTTCCGGGGTCTGACTGTTTGCATCGGAAGACCTTCCAGGAGAGCATTGCAGCAGTCTAGGTTTGATACAACAAGGACCTGGCTGGCTTCCCCGGTGGATGAATTCTCTTGTTGGCCCACAAATCTCTGTCCGACCACCAAGAGGTCCTTTGCGATTCAGACAAAACAGTGCCTCTAAATCCATTCAGGTCACCCACAAAGCTGCATAGCAGCCTCTACCGGGATTATTTTGTTTACCTAAGGGATGAATGCAGCTGAGGCAGAAATGCACAACGTTCACATTTATTTATAAGGGTTCAGCTGTTAATGTTCTTAAAGTAACATAAGCACTACGCTGCAGCTTACGAGCCTATCTATACATGGAGGATTAAATGGTAAAAGCGTATTCAGGGCTCGAAAAGAAAAATGACAGCATTAACTTGCTCGCATCCTTATTTAGTAGCGGAAATAAGCAGCTCATAGCGACTCGCGTCATTCACATCAGTCAGGCTGTCACGTCTGCTTTATTCCGACGAATCCATTTTGGATGCGTCAGCCTTCTAGTAATTGCTAAGGACTCCGTGATTAGGGCTCTGAACTACCAATTGTAAGGTTGTGAGTTCAAATCCACTGGTCGACCCCGGAGCAAGATCCTTAGCCTGTTATCCGCCCAGCTCAATTATAAGACGTTCCGGGTGATGGTAACTGCTAAATGCTGTTCTGTTCTTAATGTAGCCCAAATAGCTACGTCTCAAATCATCACCCTGCTATTAGCATAAATTGCAACCAAGGCTTATCCTCAGAATTTCTACCTAGGAAGTAGCAAAACGTGTTGTAGAGAGCTAAAAACAAAATCCCAATGGGACACGGCTGCCTCTGCACGGGTCAGATTCAGGCACTTCCAATCAACCCAGTTGGTCATGACCTGATTACCTGATGCACGTTATTCCAGTCAGTTTTTGCCCCATATGGTAAGTAGGGCAGATGATTTTTTTTGGTGGGTTCCATACTTTAAGTTTGTACAGGGATTTTTATAAACCCTACCCCAACCCTTCTTTTTTATCCAGGCTTTGGGGACTACTTTGACACTGACAATCCAGTTTGGAGATAGGGTCGTCCAGACTTATACACAATATCTGAATTGAGCACCATGAAAGAGTGCCTGAAGTTTGATTTTAGGATACTGGAGAGGTCTGTACCTGACATTATTGGCATTATTATTAAGGCAGGAACAGGTATGTAGTCCAGTTTCCTCTTATAGAGTTTAATTTTACTAGTGCAAGATTCCAAAATATGGAGAGTTTTTATCCACCTTTTATGAAACAGATTTTCACATTACTGTGATTTATGGCATTTTCCGAAAGGGTTTGAAGTAGCCCTCTTATTTCATTTCATTTCTCACCCATCAGTTGACCAAAACTATTTGCACCAAAAGTACATAACGTCTGGGCTGCACTCTGCATCAGCCAAAACAAACACAAATAAATGTCAAATAAACACACTCTTACAACAACAACTGCTCTATAACAGTTCAATCCTTGATTCTTGTTGCTTAGCAGATGATGTTTAATTTAGTTTGGTTCTGAACATGGTGCAGGCTGGAGGCTAAATTAAAGTGAGAGAAACTGTTCTGACCCCACTTTCCTGGTCAGGGTCTCAGGGTGATCCAGAACCAAAATTCACTGGGCACAGGGCACATTGGGGTGCTATTCCATCGCATGGTCCCTGCTGTTTCCATCACGTGACCCTTACCACATGGCACAGGACTTGCTGGTAAATTAATGGGCTCATTCCAATGTATTTATTAACTTCCATAGTAACAGCTAATTCATTTTGGATTCCTAGTTAAAAGTTGGAACGGCCCCCAAAATTGGGGGAAGCCAAAAATGCATTGATACGAACAACACGGAAGATCAGCCAGATGAAACAGAGGAGACTCAACAAGTGAAGGTGAGCTAGTTTATATATTTATAGGTTAGAAAGAATATATAGGTAATGCGGGAAAACAAAGGAGTACTACTTCCAATAGGACAGGCACATTACACGCTTAAGAACACCTTTTACAGCTTGTTACAAATATGTACTTATGCAAACTTGCACAAAAAAAGTGTCTAAACACATCAACCGAGTCTCTGGTCCAAACGTGAACAAGTGAGTACATGACGGCTCTTTAACTCCCGCCTCTGCTTGTGGATCGGCAGCGCTGATTGGCCGTTGAAGTGATCATCTGTGACCATCTGTCTCAGAGTCTGGATTAAACTACAGATCTTTATTTCCTTTTCTAATTTATTTTCATTTTAAGACCTCCGTCGCAGAAGTGACCGGACGTTGATCAGGTGGTTGTTGAAAGGCACATACCTGTGTTCATCGCATACAAATCAACCTTCAAACATAGTAATCTTATTAAAGAAAATATCCATACAAATATCTTTATATCTCTACATTTTCACGTCCGTCACTAATACCAAACGAACACCTAATGCTATGTAAAAAGACTAAGGATAAAATAAAGCCATCAGAGCACTACTACTGCTAGAACATTAACTAGAACTGTAGAAATATGTTCTTAGAAATAAGTGAGCCAAATTACTGCCAATTGGCTTCCTTCACATATGCAGGAAATGGACTGGGCTAAATTAGTCCTAGCCTAAATTAGCTTTGGCATGCTATTTAACAGGAACATTCTCTCGCTACAGTCATGTCCTTCATGTACAGCTCATATTTCTGGGTACATACACACTTTCTGAGGAGCACACGTGTGCGTGAGAGCCTTCACTGTGGTGAAAGGGGAACCGATCTTGTCATATATCATATGTTAAGGATTAGGGCAGGATAAAGGCGTCGTGTGAACAGGCTCTAAAGGGGAAAGTTCATCGAACCTTATGACACACAACTATGAATGTCCGGCACACCTGTCTGTTTGTCGGCTACCAGAAACAGGAGCTCTACAGGATACGTAGAACAAGTGTGCTAGAGCAGTGGGATTAGAGATTTGATTCTGTACATTGTTACGGTGTTTCATGTTTATTCATTGTTTTAGTTTTGGCCCATTTTGGTGAACTACAGACCTTGTAACCCAAGAAAGGGCAAGTTTTGGCACTGTACAACGATTTTTGTAATGACCAGTTGATGAATGAATAATGTCTTAGTTTATGTGAGTATATCCTTGAATGGATTCAGAATTTTGGATGTATACTGTACTGTGCAAAAGTCTTAGGTCACCATTAGATTTGATATACAGTACCTATGGTGTAATGACCAAATGTAATTATTTTTTAGTCTTTTTATTGGAATACAACCAGAAGATACAGGAAATTTGTATGCAGTATGGGTGGACGATATGGTAAAAATCTTATCACAATATTTAAAGACATTGTCTTGATACACCGTATTTGCAGTGGTACTTGAAAGTTTGTGAACCCTTTAGAATTTTCTATATTTATGCATAAATATGACCTAAAACATAATCAGATTTTGACACAAGTCCTAAAAGTAGATAAAGTGAAC
This sequence comes from Ancistrus triradiatus, assembly GCA_025084515.1. Classification (NCBI taxonomy): domain Eukaryota; kingdom Metazoa; phylum Chordata; class Actinopteri; order Siluriformes; family Loricariidae; genus Ancistrus; species Ancistrus triradiatus. The sequence continues at coordinate 297,426 of JAJAGP010000715.1, read as the reverse complement.
CCAGTTAAACAAATGAGACAAAAATATTATACTTGGTCATTTATTTATTGAGGAAACTGATCCAATATTACATATTAGTGAGTAGCAAAAGTATGTGACCCTCTAGGATTGGCAGTTAATTTGAAGGTGAAATTAGAGTCAGTTGTTTTTTGTCAATGGGATGACAATCAGGTGTGAGTGGGCACCATGTTTTATTTAAAGAACAGGGATCTATCAAAGTCTGCTCTTCACAACACGTTTGTGGAAGTGTATCATGGCGCGAACAAAGGGATTGAGCTGATGCTCATCAGACTGGAAAAGGTAACAAAACCATCTCTAAAGAGTTTGGACTCCACCAATCCACAGTCAGACAGATTATGTACAAATGGAGGAAATTAAAGACCATTGTTACCCTCCCCATGAGTGGTCAACCAACAAAGATCACTCCAAGAGCAAGGCGTGTAATAATTGGCGAGGTCACAAAGGACTTCAGGGTAACTTCTAAGCAACTGAAGGCCTCTCTCACATTGGCTAATGTTAATGTTCATGAGTCCACCATCAGAAGAACACTGAACAACAATGGTGTGCATGGCAGGGTTTCAAGGAAAAAGCCACTGCTCTCCAAAAAGAACATTGCTGCTCTTCTGCAGTTTGCTAAAGATCACGTGGACAAGCCAGAAGGCTACTGGAAGAATGTTTTGTGGACACATGAGACCAAAATAGAACTTTTTGGTTTAAAAGAAAGCCGTTATGTTTGGAAAAAGGAAAACACTGCATTCCAGCATAAGAACCTTATCCCATCTGTGAAACATGGTGGTGGTAGTATCATGGTTTGGGCTGTTTTGCTGCATCTGGGCAGGACGGCCTGCCATCATTGATGGAACAATGAATTCTGAATGACAGAGAATTCTAAAGGAAAATGTTTAAGTTTAAATTTGTATATGTTATCAAACAACAAATCTAATGGCGGCCTAAGACTTTTGCATAGTACTATATGTTACATTATCTTTGTTGTCGCCCACCAGACTCAAGGTTCGACATGCTGTCCATTCAGAGATCTGTGCCTGTTTTAGTTTATTTCACAATATCGCCATTATAATATGCAGTATTTGAGTAAATGGGCTCTTAGACATATTAACATATTGCTGTTGTTCTCTGCGTTTGTTGTAAGAGACTGCTGTCCCTTTTGTAGAGCTGCCATCCCAGGGATCACTATAGATTTTGCACAAACCTTTCATCTGATGTACTGCATTTTGTTGTTGCTGTGTTGACGCAGGTGGATGGTGCTTATTGCAACATGAGCAACACTCAGCTTCAGTAAGATGTTTAAACGGCTTTTTCTTAGACAATCGGATTGTGCATCCATATGCTCTTCGTTTGTCACGCAGCGGCTCCATGTGAGCCGAGTTCTTTTGAATTTTCAGGGCTTTTGCTTGCATTGGCATGCGCTGGCAGTGAGGTACATATTAGCTCGAGAAATGGATGTGTATTTCTTTTGCTCATAAAGCAGGTCCTTGGAGATGCCCTGCAATTTCTGCTGACCATTGTTTACAGGCTTTTACCCAGCAGCCAGCAAGGTGCTTTCAGCCTGTGCTCGCTCGCCATTCAGAATAGAGGGTACTCTGTCATACCATTGCACCCTATGCTCACAAAACAATCCGGTGCTTCAGAAATTGTAAATCTGTCTCGTATTTAAAAGGCACTAAGAGGGGCTGCTCTGGACGAGGCTCTGATTCCAGACTTTCTGAATACCCTACGTGTACTAGTCTTGTGCCTCATGCATGATCGTATGCACTGCTAGCATGAACCCTTAGCCTTGTGCCTCCTGTATTATTGTGTGTACTGTAGTGTTACTCCCCCTGTATCATCGTTTGTACTGTTAGCATTAGCTCTTAGCCTCCTGTGTCACTGTCTACTGTCAGTGTTAGCCTTTAGTCACCTGCCTCCTGTGTCATCGTGTGTACTTTTAGCATTAGTCTTTAGTCTCTTGCCATCAGTATTATCATGTGCCTTTTAACCTCCTGCGTCATCGTGTGTTCTGTTAGTGTTTGCCCTTAACCAGTTTCCTCCTGTATCACTGTCTGCTTTGTTAGCCTTTAGTCACCTCGCTCCTGTGTACTGTTAGCACGAGCTTCTAGGTTTCTGCCAACTGTATCATTGTGTACACTGTTAGCATTAGCCTTTTGTCTCTGTTGTCTACTGTTACTGTTAGCCTTTAGTCAACCTGCCTCCTGTATAATTTTTTTGTACTGTTGGCATTAGCGTTTAGCCTCCTGCCTCTTGTATTATTGTGTGTATTGCAGTGTTAGCCTTTAGCCACACACCTCCAGTGTTGTTGTGTTTGTTGTTAGCGGTAGCCGTTAGCCATCAGCCTGCTCATGTGTCTTTGTATTAGTGTGTAGTTTTTGGTCTTGCCTTGTTCCCTGTGTCTAATAGTTCAAATAAAGCTGTCACATTTGCGCTTGGTCAATTTCCTCTCTTTAAATAACTTGACCTGTTTCCTTCTGCGAAGATAATGCGCTGCATTTTTATCCACAACAAAGCTTCTTTGCTTATTATAGTTCGCTGCTATAAATGTATTTATTAGTTGGAGTGGTTAATTAGTGGAAAGGAAGAAGCATTTACTGCTGGGATCATCTGAGCTAGCGCAGTCCTCCCTCGCATTGTGTTGAAGTTCTGGTCTGAGAAACAAACTCGTAAGCTAAAGTTTGATAAAGATTTGCCGAACATATAATTCCCATTATGTTTCAACTGTCAATATCTAGTGAATCTTAGCATGCTGTTCACCTCACACACTTTTGAATAGCTGATCTATAAAACAGGAGATGTTAGGAAAGGAGGGGAGGGGAGAGAGTTAAATGATGCATAGTTACGGCTCACAGAATGGCCCAATTACTGCCTCCCGTGGGACTCCAATCTCGAATCTTCCCATTAGAATCAGCTTGAATTTTTCCAGACCTAAATAAATGTCTTTTGAATTTCAAAATCAGGCTGTGTGCGTCTCGAAATCACAGCAGTAATGACAAAAAATGCATCAATTGTTACAGCTAGAGTACAGAAATGATTCACAGGATTAGACTCATGTTGTGGGGTTTAATATTGTTCAAGCGTCGACAATAGCGGCCATGATTTGGCTATTTAGATCTTAATATAGGAATGGAAGCTGACTTGGTATGGTTTATCATTTTAAACATTACAGCTAGCCAGGAAAGAACCAAGGCTTGGGCAGAATCCTTCGAAAAAATACCTAAATACTGCAGTGTCTGAATGTACTCCATTAAAAAGTCACATCGGGTGTGTTTACATGCACTTGATTATCTGATTATAATCGGATTTCTGCAGTTATCTCATTATTGACGTGGTCATGTAAACAGCTTAGTCCAATTTCTCTGAAGGCCTATAAATCAGATTAAGAAATCCGATAGAGTGCTGGATAGCTCAGTAATCGGATTACACAGCGCATGTATCCATACTCATTATCCTTATCCTTACTTACTTCAATCACTTTTGTCAGTCTGCGCATGCACTCGGATGAAGCCCACAAGGGCGAGCAGAATCAAACATGGTTGCCAGGTCCGTTCATTCTAAGAGCCTCCGCTTCTTTGTGGCTTGTTTCCATAGACCTCGTTGCTTGTTTGGGATAAAATGCAGCGTTTGTGAAATTCCTATCGAACACTTTTGGGGAGACTCGCAGTATATGGTCGAGGAAATTAAGGAATTTGTTTGAAGTTTACGCCACATCCTTAAGAGTAGATTCTTAAGGGTAGGCTTTTGGGTGTGGCGATAGAAGGGTGGAGCAGATCCAGGGCTGATAAATACAGTGGAACCTCAGAATTCGAACTTCATTGGTTCCAGAAAGCCATTCGAATTAGGATTTTGTCTGAATCCAATTCATTTCAGGCACACCCTGCGACTGGGTCATGCGCATATGGGTTTTACTGATGTTTGAAGTTGCCTTTTTTGTTCAAATTTGGGGGCAAAACTCTTTCAAATGGACCGTTCAGTGTTTGAATGGGTCGAATAACGCAGCGTTTGAATTCCGAGGTTTGAATCCACTGTATAAAAGGCCAGTTTTTGTAAATAGTCTGAAAGCTAATTTTTGGTGAAAAGAACCCCTGATTGTCGCACTGTCCCAGCCCCAAAACATCCAGCACTGCCTGTAAGTACGGATCCATGTATCAAGTAGTAGGCCAATTGAAGACACCACCAATGGAGTCATTGCTATTTGCAATACTATGTGGAAATGGCGTGTGTAGTTTTGGATGTTTTCCTGTAGGAGAAGCACATATATTCACGTGTGATCCCTCATTATACTGGGTGGTCAAAGCATAGTCATAGCATAGGGATCCTTCTATCCCTCCTGTGGATCTGCAGTTGGTTGTGGTGCCCAATACAAAGCCATTTTGCAGAATAACGCATCTTACAGTTGAATGCTCTTCAACTGTAGATATTGTAAGAAAAAAAAAATTGTAGGACTTGCTGGTGTTTATTTGTTTGATATGTCAGTTCCTCATTCCCAGTTCACTTTGAGAGGTCCGCCAGTTACCATAAAGCGAAGCCATACTTCAGCGTTTGAAAAATAGAAATTGAATAATTGAAGGTGAAGTTTGGCTTAAAGCAGTTGCCCGTTCGGCCTTCTTGGCAGATATTTTTCCTGAGATCCGAGATAGATTTAAAAATCTCTAATGGTAGCAATTTTCACAAACATAGATATCATACAGAGCCACGTAAATGGGTAAAATTAGCAAACAGAAAGAAACGGCGTGGTTATTATTGCTTTGAAATCCACAGTACTTGAGATAAAAATCAGTTTGCCGCACTGGACTTTAATTTTGGTGCGATTATTTGTGGAGACATTGACGGGCTGCTTTGAAAGCATAAAGAACAGACATGTGAGGGGCACAAGAATGAAAGAGCCAAGGATATCTGTCCTTTCTCCGTCGTTCTGTTCACAGCGTGAATGCATCTCAGAGCCAACTGAGCATTTTTGCCATCAAGTGCTATTGTGGTACATTCCTGGCATCCGGCTTATTACATATAGCAAATTACCTGCAGCATTGTCAGGCAGCCTGATTTTATTGAGTTGTTTTTTGTTTCCTACTGCAATCAAGCCGTGATAAACTAATTCTAAATACCGAAGAGAGAACAGTGGCCTTTTCAAAGTCCAAAAGGTGTGAAGGAAAGAGTATGTAAAATAGAAGGTGTTTTTGTGATAATCCCTGTGACTTGAGGGCAGAGGACGTGGCTGGTTAGTATGGGACAAGTGGCTTTCTCATCAAAGAGTTGGCGTCAGAACAAATCTAATTGGCGGACATGAGGTTTCCCACTGGTACGCCAAGACTGCAATTTAACAAACGATTCACTGTGGAATTGTAGTGTGAAATAAGTTTAGAAAACCAACACAGATATTCAAATGCACCCTCAGCCTGCTCTTTGTTATGAGTCATCGCATGTCAATGAACAGAGTATTACACACACCACCCTGCAACAAAACTAATTTCAGGAAGGTTGCACCATCTCAACCCTGGTCTACGTCCAAGGTTGTGTGAATATGGGATATTTGATTGTGAAAGAAAACAATTTATTTGATCACATATTAAAACTACTTACACACACACACACCTGCAACCCTGCCCCAATGCTAACAACTTCAAATTATACATGGAGTCGTCTTTTTCTAGCGGTTTTGACTGCAACACTAGCAGCAACACTCGTGGACTTCCTTAAATGCATGAAACTGAAGGACTTTATTTAAATATAACAGAACGAATCAAACAGTAAAGTCTGAAAGGACTAAACCTAAAGAACCTATAAAGATTAAACATGGTGTTAAAAACCGCTAAATAAATAAATAATATGAAATGTTCAATAGCTATGCAAAATATACAAATGACACGTGTTGAATTTGCCCCAGCATGTCTTTCCCAGTCGTTTAATTCGCTTTAGTGCAGTCTTGGGTGAAGTGCATTGTATTTTTTGGAGCTCTCTGCAGGACACTAAACTGATCTGCCTATAAAGCTAACCCACAGAGCAAGCTGATCGGTCTGTTTGGCACAAAGAAAGACCAGTCAGGATTCTCTGTTTGCATCCTTTAAAGCTTATGAGTCACAACTTCATTTTCAAAGTTTTGGACTCGTAGCTCAGCTCTCAGTAACTCAAAATTGAAACCTTAAGACTAACAACTCAATCCAAACTTCAGAGTTTATGGTTCGTTGCTCAAAATTAAAATCTCGACTTTGAGTGCGCAAAAAACTCATAAAAAAGTCTGGTCATAACAAATCCTAATTAAACACCACTTTAGCTGCAAAATAACGAACTTGGACCAACTGAAATGTAATCACCCTGAATCATCTCTTAATTCTCGATCCCTGCTTCATTACAGTAGCTGTCCTTGTTTTATTAAAGGCCGGTCCAAAATTCGTTTTTTTTTTATTCTACTGATACTGCACCTTAAATTTAATTGAAGTGATCAATCCTCGGCGGACCCTGTCAGCAAGCTCAGTGCACCCGTTCCCTCTCAGCATATTGTGGACTGTTAGGCTCTAACACATCTCTTTTTTTTTCCCCCCATACGTTCCTCAAGGACTCATTTTCTGCTCTTCAGTTGCAAACAGTTCTTCAGATGAATGTCAAATCCCTTAGCTCACTCAAGTAGCAGCACTCAAGTGGCAGATTCACCTATAATGGATGTAATAGAATGAGTACGATTTGGAGGTGGTTCCAGAAAATTTGCTCCATTTAATACTTTACAGGATGTTTGCATTCAGTTTGGTTTATTGCTGGAGAATGAGAGGATCTTGGCTTTTCCTACACATTCTCTGGAATATACTGTAGAATTAAACTTTCTCTTGACTAGAACTAAGGGGTAGAGCAAACTTGCTCCAGTGGCCAACTGCAATGAGTTTTCCACCACTCTAGCATACACTGGACATTGTTTATGGAGATCTTAGGCTTGTGTGTAGATGTTTGGCCAATTCCCAGCTACACTACTGTGCAAAAGTCATTGGCCACCTTTCCAGATCTGTTGATTTAGCAAATGGTATAATGACCATATAGAACATATTGTCAACAATTGGAGTCAGTCCACACTCTTTTCCACTGATCTTCATTCCAGTATTTGTTTCCTTCCAAAAAAAAAGTGGTTTCTTGGCTGCTACCCTTCCGAAAAGACCATTCCAAGCTTTTTAAGACTGTAAAAGGGTCCACTTGGCATCCCAGTGAAGGATACTTGCTGTAGCCTATAGAAACTGATTTAGTGTATTTTCCAGTTGTATTCAATGAGGCGGAGAAACAATGATATATGGTCATGATACCATTGCTAAAACAATGGTGTATCCAATCTAATGGTGGCCTAAGACTTTTGCACACTACTGTCCATCCCAAAGATTTTCTGCTGACGTTTCTTCCAGAGGCAGCTTGGATCTCGGTATTGGGTGAAGTAAACAAGTCTTGTGGAGTCCGTGCCGCGAAGAGTCAGGTCCTATTTGGTCATGACTATTAAATGTAAATATTTATAAGATTTCATACCACAATGCAACACAAGTTTTGCTTTTATCCTTATCGCCTTTTTCATAATTCACACATCCAGAGACAGCTGACAGCCTAATCCAATCCAGCATTCGCAGTTTTGGCACCTTATTAACGGCTGTTAGGTTGTCTTAGGGTTCAAATGTCCGAAAGAAAGAAATAAAAAACAACCAGCAACCTCTTTCCTCTTCATTTGAGTAACAGATAGATACAGATTGTACTTGATTTAAAATAATTTGCTCTTCTGAGACTGTAATATCTGTTTTAAATGCAGTTTTCCCAGCAGATGGGTGGCATGTTATTCACTCTCCTGACACCTTCTCTTACTCTTCAAGCGTCCAATTTATTTCCTCCTCCGACATGAGCTCAATTAGACATATCCGCTGCTCGTTTGTTCTCCCTTCTTTTCCCATTTCCTCTCATTGTCGTTTTAGCGGTGTTTTAATTGGCTGGCTGCACGAGGAAGCAGGATTTGTTAAATCCACATTAACTTTGGCGTCCGACCATCTGTTTTCGTCCCGTGCCCAATTGATGAAAACGGACTAATCAGAGTTCAATACCTCTGTGTAAATGATTCAGTTCACACGTACATGCCGATTGTTTTCCATACTCATTCAATTCAACTTTTAAGACTGATCAATATTTCCCATACCACCATCACGGGCAGAGATGAATCTAGGACACCCTGGGCAAATTAAAGCACGCTTTCCAACATTACCATCATTTTACCCAAGGAGGATGCCAAAATTTGGCTGGCGTCACATTAACATTGTAGAGAGAAATGGCATTTTCTCCACCAAGGAAGCCATGCCATTTATGTTAAGTAGCCACAACAGTGCCAGGGCTCAATCTTGCAACTTTCTGAATGGTGTTAAAGACGCCCTTCTCCGGGGAGTACCTGTATAAGGTTATTTGTGATGACCTTTTATGAGTGGTCAAAAGGTAGAGGCGGCTTTTTTATCTGTGCACATTTTAAGAAAGTTCTCATTTATAAAGTGGAAACAGCTTACAAGTGTGCACATTTTAATAAATATGATTTTTGTGTGCTTGTGTCTACACCCAATGAATTCTAGGATGGGTGAAAGGAAGTGATAAGTGAAATTAAAATGAGAAAATAAAAAAGTCCCCCTGTGGGGAGGCGAGTCAGTACATGCGATGATGTTACAATATATAAATTGTTCAGTATTCCAGGTTAGTCTAGAAGTCCATTAAAAAAGCTTGCATTAAAAACCCCTTAAGAGGGTTTGCAATGATGTTGCTCTGTGTTACTGACTGGCGTTTCGTTTTCTTATTTGATACGGTCAAGGGGAATCCCTCGATGCTCCGAGCATCTGGCAGTTGGCTTTCTAAAGAAAGCTGGCATGAAACCTACAGTCCTCTTAAATCTTGTAAGTCCCTCCTGGCTCCCAAGATCTGATTGTGGCAACCAGCTGGTGAGAGCATAGCTGTATCTGTGTTCCTTTCATGTGGAAAATGACGTGGCACCTCAAAGGGATGCGCCCATCGTTCAGCATGGATGTTTTCAACCTGGGACGGAACCGAGACCCCCGGCACGCCATGTATTATTCAGGGAGCCATGTGTTTGCAGCTGGGTATGCTTATTAGTGGGAAGATTTGGTGCCTCTGACAACTGGGATGCACCTAAAGAACCTTAAATGGAAGAAGGAAACCAGCAGATGCTGGCAATTGTGTTGCAGATTGAAGCTCGGTAATCAAGGGGAAAGCTTTTGAGCGTGCTTCCTGTCCTGATCCGGAGCGTTGAAAGGGTTACAAGCCTTATCCCCTCGGATCCATAAATCAAAGCCTCTTTGACTAGTGCTCCTGTGTAGGGGCGGCAGCTGGGCGTGCGTGGTAAGCCAGACGTGCTGTAGACCATGTCAGTCACTCTTAATAGGGAAGTGCGCTGCATCTGAGTCCTTGGGATTATTAGTGAAATGGATTGGAAATTAGAACAGAGGACAAAAGGGCACAGGCAAAAGGAGGTTGCAGTGGATGGGCATGGCATCAGAGTACACTAATGTTCCCTCACACGTCAGCTACTCAGGCCTTTGGACACTAAAATGGGAGAGAACAGAAAAACGAGTGGACCACAAGTCTCGGAGTCGATGGCCGGTGAAAATCACTGAGGCAGAGAAGAAAGATCATCCAGTTAGAATGAGAAATGTGACTGTCAATGGATTCCTATTCATCTACATTAATCCATCCGAATATTAATGCGCCCTAATGGCCAAAGCGATTACAGTTGATTTTCTTGCTGCTTCAGTCACCAGATGCGCTGGCGATTATTGACAGGATGGTTTGTCCCTTTCAAAGTCCAAGCGACCGTTTAAAGCTTTTTATATGTAGAAGAGAGGGTGAACTCGCGCTGAGCTCTCTATAGATGAGCACCGTGTCCCTGGGGTGTCTGATGGAGTGGAATACAGTCTAAAACAGAATATGGCCTTAATCATGTTTCAGGCAGAAATGGGAGGTCTGGGAGCATTGAAAGAGCCCAACCACAAAAGGAAAAGCCAATCTCACTGGCTATTGATTGATTCTGTGTAATCTCTGAAGCTTTACTGTACCTCTTTGCTTCCAGGGTAATAACCTTTGGCTGTAGGCCTACATATCAAAGTAAAAAAACAGCATTTGATGGTTGTAATAGACTAATTAGCCATATTTTCCTCGTATTTCACTAGCTGCATCATTTTGGAGGACCACCGGGGGCGCTAGGCTATGATTTGGGTGGTTGTGATTGCAAATCCAGGTACGGCCAAGTTTGAACAAGGACAGGAACATTACGTTCTGTGAAGCAGGTCGTTGACCGAAACCATAGTCACAGTCTTTTTGTGCTACTGTAACGTAAATAAAGGATTTTTTCAAGAAAAATGTGTGCGAGCGACAAGTAAATGTGTCAGATATCGCTGACAGCATGAGCAATTAATCAGCGCTTAAAACAACTGATACTTTTGTTGGATGGAAGCCAAAAGTTCATCGATAGGCAGTATTACGAACAACACGGAAGATCAGCCAGATGGAACAGAGACTCAACGAGTGATTGTGAACCAGTTTATATAGTTATAGGTTTGAGAGAATATACAGGTAGTGGGGGGGCAGACAAAGGAGTACTACTTGCAGTAGGACAGGGAACAAATAAGCAGCGGAAAATTATACAAGCAAACACGAGCAACTTGCAGAAAAAAGTCTCTAAGCACATCAACCGAGTTAGAACAGTCTCTAGTCCAATGTGAGCAGACAAACTGGTAAAGTACAGTGGTGCTTGAAAGTCTGTGAACCCTTTAGAATTTGGACGTTTGGAGAAAAGACAAACACTGCATTCCAGCATAAGAACCTTATCTCATCTGTGAAACATGGTGGTGGTAGTATCATGGTTTGGACCCGTTTTTGCTGCATCTGGGCAGGACGGCTTGCCATCATTGATCGAATAATGAATTCTGAATAATATCAGAGAATTCTAAAGGAAAAATGTCAGCACATCTGTCCATGAACTGAATCTCAAGAGAAGGTGGGTCATGCAGCAAGACACCGACCCTAAGCACACAAGCCGTTCTACCAAAGAATGGTTACAGAAGAATAAAGTTCATGTTTTGGAATGGCCAAGTCAAAGTCCTGACCTTAATCCAATGGAAATGTTGTGGAAGGACCTGAAGCGAGCAGCTAATGTGAGGAAACCCACCAACATCCCAGAGCTGGAGCTGTTCTGTACGGAGGAATGGGCTAAAATTCCTCCAAGCCGGTGTGCAGGACTGATCAACAGCTACAGGAAACGTTTAGTTACAGTTATTGCTGCACAGGGGGGTCACAGCAGATACTGAAAGCAAAGGTTCACATACTTTTGCCACTCACTAATATGTAATATTGGATCGTTTTTCTCAATCAATAAATGGCCAAGTATAATATTTTTGTCTCATTTGTTTGACTGGGTTCTCTTTATCTCCTTTTAGGACTACTGTGAAAATCTGATGATGTTTTAGGTCATATTTATGCAGAGATATAGAAAATTCTATAGGGTTCACAAACTTTCAAGCACCACTGTATGTAGTTACACACATGAATGAATTACTTCCGCTATTAAACTCCCGCCTCTGCTCGTGGATCCATGGCGTTGGTTGCCCGTATACGGCCATGACGTCTGGAGTTAAAGACAGGTTTATATTTCCTATTCTAATTTAAGACCCTAGTTGTTAAAGTGAGCCATCGTCGATCAGATGGTCCTTAAATGGCGCATACCCTTACATTGAAATTAGGTTTGGGGTTTTGCCTGTGCTGCACGAACAGCGAATAGATTCTAGGTTGCGAAAATACTGGGATGCTCTTCTAAGTTGATTCGCATTATGCTGCCTTCATGCAGTTTGAGAGCAGGTCTTACTGAATGTACTGTCAGGCTCTCTGAATTATGGCCGCCACCTCCGACGCTGCCAGTGATTAAAACATGGGTCTGATTTGCCGAGTTATTTATCTCTGCGTCCCGCTCGGCCGAGGCACAGCAGAGGCACTAAAAGCAGAGGTTGGGGAGTTGGCTGTAAATCTGGCCAGGACGTCATTCTAATTGTAAAAGTGCACAGCAACTGTTGCCTTGCATAGCGGCGTGTGGAGACAGTGACAGTTCGAATATATTCCAAACGTCTCGATGGGGCTTCAGAGAGTGAAGAGTAAAGCTTAGGAAACATGTTTTTCTTCGCGTACTTACCTCATTTCACTCTCTCGCATGCGTAGTGTTGGCTTGGATGTTAAAATCAGAAGAGACTCTGACTGTGTTTTTGTCAGATTCCCCATTCTTGCTATTTTTAATTTAAAAGGAGCTGCCATAAGACGTCACATTATGTCTATTATGTCTTGCCAGTTTCATTACAAAGTGAAACATCGCAGTTTATGCTTAGAAATCATAACACAAAGCCTCTCTCTTCTGTCTGTCTGTCGGAAAGCAAAACGTTGGCCCGCTAAATCCGTCTTTCAGGCCAGTAGTGATTTAAGCAGGGCAATGAGATTTGAGCAGAGGCGCTGTCTTGTGCCGAATTTCCCTTAAACTGATTAAAGAAAACCGTTCTATTGATTTTTTTTCTGTCAGACACCCTCCTGTCATTCTTCATCTTGCCCCGTTCTTTGGGGAGCCGGACGCCAGGGAGCAATGCCTTTTGTTTATTAAATTGAATTGGATGTCAAATGAACAACGCTTTCTCAAGATAGATCTGTCTTGGCTCTGTACAAGCTTATATAATACACCCTAATGTATCCCCTACTTTTATGAGTAAAAATAAATAACCATTTAGACTAATTGCTCAAATAAAGGTTAATGCAGCTTGTATTTTTGCTAGAGGTTTTGTGCATCTCCCATTATATGTACTTAAGTGTGGAAAAAAAAGTCTAGAGCCATTAGGATCATTTATAATGCAGTGGATTTAAAAAATTTAAATAGGATCTTTCATGTGGTTAAATCATGCAGACATGGACTGAAATAGACGAATGGGATGTAGTGGTCATGAAACTAGTAACAATAAAGGCAAGGCTTTTAATCTGCTGCAGTAAACACACAATGAAGTGGATTATTCTACGGAGTTTCTGATTAAATTTGTTTCTAATTTTCTCGTTGTAAGTGTATAATATAGTCATATTTCTGTAACACATCAGAATCATGTACTTTATTTATAATACTGTGCAAAACTCTTAGGCCACCATTAGATTAAGATATACCATTGTTTAAGCAATGGTGTAATGACCATATATACTTATTTTTCAGTCTCTATATTAGAATATAATCAGAAAATACAAGAAGCTTGTGTGCTGCACAAAAAACAGCTTCTATACACTACAGGGGCACGTTTTTAGCGTGACCTCCCCTTACACTTGTGCAATAGCAGCGTCTTTTTGGAAGGGTAGCAGCCAAGAAACACATTTTTCGAAAAGGGGACAGAGTGAAAAAGCTAAGATATTCTAAAGTTCACAAAGATTGGAATGAAGATCAGTGTAAAAGTGTATTATGGAGTGATGAATCAAAGTCTGGAATATTTGGGTTTAATCATCAACAATATAACATATATGGTCGTTATACCATTCCTAAACTGACAAATCTAATGGTGGCCTAAGACTTTTGCACACTACTATGTATTTCTTTCTACGTGACATCTTGGCCTGTTGAACATTTTGTGTCTTTTAAAGCATATGTAATGCATTCAGTTATTAGAATTATGTATAGATCTAATTAAATATTAAAATAACATGCCATTACTGGTACTTAATTCCCAACAGGCGCCCATTAGAATCTCAAATGTCATTCTACTCTTTATCCAGCGTGCTGCAGTGTCATTATTCTTCCCGTGTGAATATTCATAGGTGGTGAGAACAAAATAAATCAAGCTAAAACATAATAATAAATAAATGCATTGGAGATATTAGTTATGTATGAAAATATCTCCTAGTGACTGTCACCACACTCCCCATGCCCTTAAATGATTGATTTAATTTTAGATACACAGGCTTGTATATCCAACCAGCCAGTGAGTCAAACCTGAGGTAACTTGTGGTCTGTGTGTGTTTGTACGCATGGATCATTGGTTCCTTCCCCGTCTAGACCATGAACCATGACATCATGTAAACATCAGACTCCAGACCCTTTTGACTGGTCCACATTTCACAGGCTGAAATTTCAGCCACTTCACAAGTGCCAGAACTTGTTTTATGCCTCTGTTGAGATCTTCTCTCTACAATCTTCTCTCCAAAGGATCGTTTCAATGGCTTTCCAATTGTTTAGGCAAATCAGTCGTGCATACGCAATCGTAAAATGCAGTCTCTGCATCTGATGTTTTTCTGGCACAGAATCAAAAAAGACATGTGTTTTTGAAGAGCTTAATTTATTAGTCCATCAACATATGCAGGACAGGTTGTGAAAGCTGGAGGTCTTTTCATTCTGTTCATGACCAGGTGCCACCAGCTCACATGGCAACCACTCGCTAATGTCCCTGATGGACTTTATGAAGACAGAGGTTCATTAAACCTCATAACGATGGGCTATGTGGTGTGCAGCTCCATCATTAAAGCCTTCAATGGACACTTTTACTTCATTTCAAATCTCCGTGTTAATGTCTCCATATCATTCCACAGATCATATTATGTGTTTGAATGGAATCCTGTTTACTCTTCAGGTATGCGTTGCGTAACGTAAACGGAACGTTCTGTGATATAGATCTGCTGTATCTCTCCAACTATTGGAATAGTCTTGTTGTAAATTGGTGTATTGCCTAGAAGCAAAAGGCTGAAAATTGTGGATGGTAGATTATCCAATTAGGCCAAACAATTGATTGGTTAGGACTTTAGGGAGGTGCGAGAATACCTTAGGAAGTGACAGCTATATTAACCAGTCAGGATTTGATTGGTGATGGTTGAGACCACCTTTGAAAGAGAGACAAAAAACACTCAAGGACCTTTCTCAGAGTCCTAAGATATACATCACAGAGGCATGGCAGACTGATATCTCAACAGCGAGATATCACTTCACTGGAACATCAGTTAAAAGACAGGCTTTATGATGTTTTTATCAATTTTTCTGTTTTTTTTACAATGAAAGCTCGATGGATGTGCTGCGTTATTCAAATTACAATCATTTTTGCCGAGTTTATCCATCAAGGCCTGTCGTTGTGATGCATGATAATGCTGATTTATAGCAGAATGAGAGTGATTGCAGTGTTGGCATGTTTGTTCTGAGAACTTGGTTTAAAAATTAACTGATGTTTAATTTTGTTGGATCATTTTTATAGTTTATGTTATTTCGGCGTTTATTTCGGGTTTTAAATTGACGCTCGATGAGGATTTCGTTATTTGTGGTCTTGATGCTGGAATAGCGAGGGCAGAGAGTATTTTGTGTTGACTCTGTGGCAATTTTGAATCTTCTCATTCTGTCTAAAATTCTGTTTCAGATCTCAATAGTCTTTGCACTGATCTGTATGAATTAACAATAACACCCACTAGGTTTAACATGCATTGACTGTTTGAAATGAGTTTTTATGCCCCGGTTGCCATCTTTAGCTTTCACAGAGGTGCAGGATTTTTCATCAGGATAATCCATTTTCTCGTCAATCCTCAAACTTGCCACCACAATGCTTCAAAGATGGGTGTGGTGTCTTTTGGTGTGCCATGGTTTGGTTTGTTTGGTTTTCATCTAACAGAGTGCTTGGATTTCAGTCCAAAAAGTTCAGTCTGATCATAAAAACATTTGCTATATGACATCAGGAGCCCAAATGAGCAAACAGCACTTTTCCAGAGATTAATCATGTGAAGGTTATAAAGTTTAAAATGCCTTAACCCGGCCTTCTTCAGGCATCCTCCTCTAAAAATAAACTAATCCCTGTATTTGCCTTGCTTAAACACCTGACACAAAACTTCAGCCAATTACTGTGACCTTCAAAAGTTGCATCAGATGAGCATGAGTGATAAATATATCCTGCTCCAAATCCCTTGTAATCAACATTTTGAAAAAATATTGAAAACTATCTTTAAAAATTGACTGTGTTTTGCAGTGAACTCCACTATGTTAAACTTTTTTGTTTTGGTGAGGTTTAATGAATACCCGTGTGAATACCTGTTGCGATTACAGATGGAGTTTATCAGACAGTTTAGAACATTGGTGTGCAGACACGGCCTTCAGTGGACGAGAGGGTTTTTCCTGCAGAAAGCAAAAATTGTACCTGATTGTTGTCAAAGTGAAACCTAGCTGAGATCTTTGGCATTCTGGATGGATCAGATGGATTGTTTGTGGAGATCCCACTGTTCTTATGGTTTTGCTTATTTATTTTAGTTTTTTTCCCAGTTTACATTGCTATCAGGAACCAATCTTTAGCGAAACAAAAAACCTGTTCTTCAGGTAAAAGAAGTAGCGTGGGATTTTTGTACATGTACAGAATATAAAAAAATAGATTTATTTTTGCCAGTACAAAAATAAATACAAAACAGATTAAAAATGCCAGTTTTATTTTTTTTAATCATATCTCAGATGTGACATTTATTTTGTTTTTAGTAAATTAAAGAAACTTAATGGAAAAGATCTAAAAAAAAATCCTTTAATTATACCAGATTTAAAAATTGGAGTGTGGATATAAAAATTTTTAGGAAAAACTTATCAAATGTAATTATTATTATTGTGATTATTATTTAAAGCAGATGCTCTTTTGTTTCGACAGATTAAAAAGAGAGTAAATAAGAGAAGAGATGATTAAAAAAACCTGTTGTTGTCCTTTTGTAGTATTATTATTATTATTTTTTAATTCACCAACTTTGGAAAGTTTTTAGAAAATTAGGAGAAAGAAGACGCTGTTCTTTTGTTTTCATTCATTTTAAATATCCAAGTGTGGTTAAATTAAATGTTTAAAAAACTTTTCTCCACTATGTCAAATTAAAAAAAATGTTTTTTAGGATTTTTGTTCAACATTTGACAAATTAAATATGTTTTTTAATGCTGCTGTTTTATTTTGTTATTGCATGTAGATAAGAATTTTCAGTGGACAGAACCGATTCAATGTGATAATTATTTGTAGAAACAAACAGAACCTGTTCTGCAGTTTTTGTCAGTTAAAAAAAAAATGTAAGGAAGAGGACATCTGGATAAAACTGACAAAACGTTGTTGTATTTTAAAAAATCAGCCAACTAGATCAACTTGAAGCTGTCATTTTAAAAAAGCTGCCTTGCGATGTTTTCACCTCTTTTAAAAATCTTTAATTAAATAAGGCCTGATCAGATTCGGTCATTTTTTTTTGTTTTCCTCTTGCTAAATTCAGATCAGGAACGTTTAATTAAAGCTATTAATGCTGCTTTAATGAGACGTCCAGAATGAGCAGTGATATAAAAGAGAGCTCCAGCCACTAATTCGTTAGAGCAAATAATTGTCATTTAGGAAGAGCAGCACTTGGCTAAATCAGGGATGCTCTACTTAAAGCCACCAAAGAAATAAAAAGGAAACCGGCGAGTGATTCAGCAACAAGCCATACTGAGTTCCATGAATAGGCCTCGGGAGATTCTACCAACCTGTCGCTCTGTGACGTGGAACTGAATGAACTGCCGAACGCTTAACAGCCTACTATCTTTATGAGCTTCTCGAGCATGGCATTCCAGCTAGAGATTTAATAATTGAGGTCTGAGGATCCTAATGAAAGGCCAGCAGAGAGGAAAAATGGTGCGAACTACAAGAATACAACCGTGATCCACTCACTTTCCCTGGCAGAAAAAACCCAGAGTGTTAACATAATTAGGCTGCTTTTTTAAAATATACCTCTGCTCGGGCACTGTACCGCTCTAAGGAGGTTATATGCCTGCAATTAGCTGAGTAACTTAAAAGCTATTAACCTCCAAAGTTTTCTCACTGATCACAATGCCTAATATTAGCCTGAGTTAATTGGCCTCGGCGGTATACTCCATGGCCTCGTTCCAAGCCTGTGCCAAAAAGAAAGCCGGGGTAGCAGAAACGAAGGCATGAGGTTTTGCCCTGATTCGGTGCGTTGTAAAGAGCAGCTTGTCAACATGGTGCATCCTGATGCATAGCCGAGGCTTTTCTTACTCACACGAGGACAGCAAAGAGGAATCTAGACAGCCAGTCACAATCAGGGCCGTTTGCTCCTGATTAAAGTCTGTTTGCATGGATGAGACTTCAGACGTTTTTGATTTTGATCTCTCTGTCAGAGAAGAAGGAAAGTTTCTTTCAGATACTTCTCAAGATGAAGTTTCCACAAGACGCTCTACATGACCAATAGTATGTGGATACTCCTTGTAAGTAGGGGTGTGCGATATGTCTTACAATAATATCTTAATTGTTGTTTTAATGATGTGTGAGTTGACGTTATCGATTATGTCACTCACTTTGCAAAAAAAACAGTCAAAAACCACCTTGGACGTGGTTTGGCTTTGGTCGGTCGCCATTAAAGACGGCTCAACAGCGAACTTTTTTCACCATCTGCGAACTAACCACCATGAAGATTATGACATATTTTGGAAGCCAGCTGTCCATGACGGGCTTAAAATAGCCAAGGTACCAGCACAAAAACACACTCGGCAAACCTTAGCGGAATCATTCTGCAATAAAAGGGCCTTGCGACAAGAAAAGCAATAGATGGTGAGACATGACAAACTCTGAAAAAGACATGGTTCCAATTCAGGCTGTACTTTAGACCTTGGATATCTTGAAGGATATCGTCTAATTAACGTTATCGAAGCAGCACTGGAGCCTCACAGCGAGAAGGTCCTGCGTTCTATCCCAGGTGGAGCAGTCTGGGTCCTATGTGGAGTCTGCATGTCCTCCCAGTGTCCAAGTGGGTTTACTCCAGGTGCTCCGGTTTCCTCCTACAGTCCAAAGACATGCTTGTTAGGATAACTGGTGTCTCTAAAGTGCCGCTAGTGTGTGAATGTGCTCCCTACAATGGATTGGCTGCGTGGCGTGAACTTATCACTCCCGATCCTGATGCTAGCGATCAGGGTTTGAGTCCCCACTGCCTGCTTTGCAAGTTCAGCGCTGTCACCAAATACAACGCAAAAGACACAATGCCAAATCAGGCTGTACTTTAGACCTTAGATACATTTTGGATTTTTTTATGGAGAAAATCCCAGGAAATATCGCACGCCCTTACTTGTAAGGTCCTATTTCAGACTGTTACTAACAAATACAGTCACGTGATCTCCATGGACAAGAGCTAGGTTATACTAAGGCATTCACTTTCAGCATGGCACATAGAATGCAGCAATTTCAGAAATTTCTCTAAAAGCTAAATGCTGTAAGTCTAGCTTTAAAGTTTGCTGGAGGAACAATAATGGTCTTGGGCTGTTTTTCATACTGTGCGCTGGTCATAAAGTGTGTCTTTCTTAATAAAGAAACATTCGTTTTTGCTTGAGAGAGCAAAATGCAATATCCTATAACGTCCCCGAGTCTTTGTGTAACCCTATAGACCATTGATCTTCTCTGTCAACCTGTTTGAACCCTGTGCCAATCCAGTGCAGATGAGTTTGTTTTGTCTTTTCTCAATTGCCCCTTGTCCTGCAGTGCTGGTTACATCCGATAATGACAGGACGACGCTGAGGGAAGATGGTAGTGTGTACCGGGAGGGCGGGGGCTTCGCCATTAATTCCCAAGATGCAATCATTTCTCACATGTCTCGTGGCAAGGCTGTTTTTCATCTAGCAGGTTTCGCTAAACACGAAACCTGCAGACACAATAGACTATAACCGTGCACACGCCCGGATTGATGGGTTCGGTCCTAAACAAAGATTTCCATGAGGAATCACATTGTGCAGCCACCCTGAGAGTTTAAGCCCTAGATACATATGGGTTGTCACACCACAAAGCAGCGCAGCCCGTCTAAAGACAAGAGAGCTGAAATATCGTCTCGCGTCCGCCGGGGCGGACGGAAAAGGGCATCTTCTGAATCTTCGTCACGTCAGCCAACGTTTTTAATATCCCCGGGCCACATCGGCGGCGCATCAAACAGATTTGATCAAAAAGGCAAATCATCTGTCTCATAGAATTAAATCTGCCTTCACAAAGCACTGGTTTTATCTCAAATCCTTGCAGATAACCTATCAGATCTCATTATGCAGGCGCCTCTCCGGCAAATGATTTAATTAGACAACAGTTAAATTCATCGCCTCTCATCACAGAGCTGTTGGTCACCAATGCTGTGGTGTAACTGGTTTGGGGGAAAGTTATAAAGCAAAGAGGGGAGACTTTGTGTTCCTAGCATTCGTCATCCTTAATCACGCAAATTTGCCGGCAGTCTAATTAATTAGATCATTAATCACTAAAATAGGGCTGTTTTGTTAGCTTTTTTTGAATCAGCCAAAGCTATTTAAATTAATTTATAAACTATGAATGAATAATAGAGATACATGTTGTGATTTGAATTTTTCCACCTTAAGCAATCAGATCTATTATGCAGCTTAAGGCAGGCATTTTGCATGTGTTGCATGTGTAAAAAGGGACAAGCTCATTTTTGCAGCAATTCAAGGCCAGCATCTGAATAGGAAGCAAACTGAAGAAGGAAAAGACACATGTGCTATAGGGACCCAGAGTTTTAATGTCTGATACGAGAAGGCTCAGTGTTAATTCAGAGCCTGGTTAAGGGCTGGACAACAAACATTTGGAGCCAAAGATAATCTCTCATATGGATGAAAACTTGAGAGGATCAAGCTTAACACTAGCTTGACTGAGTTTTCTCGATTCTTTGAACCTTCAAAGGTCTATCAGCCAGCTGTTGTTATGTAAATGTGGTGTTTGTGTTATTTCTCGCTATATATAATGCATACACAGACGTATGTGTGTATGTGTATATATATATATGTGTGTGTGTGTATACATGCGTGTTTGTGTATATATACAGTACTGTGCAAAAGTCTTAGGCCACCATTAGATTAACAATGGTATAATGACCAAATAGAATTATTTCTCAACATCTTTATTAGAATACAACCAGAAAATAAAGGAAATTTGTTTACAGTTAAAAATCAGAACAAAAACAGCTTCACTAGGCTACAGTGGCAAGTATTTGGTGTGACCTCCCCTTACACTTGGGCAATGTCAGTATTTGGTAGCTTCATTGGGATGCCAAGTTGAGCCTCCTACAGTCCGAACAAGCTTGATCAGGAATACTTTTTGGGAGGGTAGCAGCCAAGAAACCACATTTTCACAAGGGGGAACGGGGTGAACAGACTAAACTATGCTTAAGCTTGCAAAGATTGGAATGTAGATCAGTGGAAAAGAGTATTAAGTAGTGATGAATTGGCAATGTTGTACCATAACAGTCATGCCAATAAAGCATTATAAATGAAAATGAAATGCCAAATTGAAATTTTTTTCGACAGTATGTTATATATGGTAATACTATCGCAAAAACAACAAATCTCATGGTGGCCTAATACTTTGCACAGCACTGTACAGTAAGTCCTCGACTTACGACGCAGATCCGTTCCTAGGTGGCGTCGTAAACCGATTTTTGGTGTAAGTCGGAACACACGTACATACTGTATGTAAATAACATACTGTAAGCACTTATCCTATCCTAACACCTATCCTAACACAGTAATTATCAAAAAACGAGCCGCGTAACCGTGTATTCTTCCGCCGCGCACACCAAACACGAAGTTCGCGTTATGACGTTTACGACGCAAAACCACTTAAGTGCGAAACAAGGCTTTATACAGTAAATGGGAGATGCGTCGTAACTACGAAACGTCGTAACTCGAGACCGTCGTAACCCGAGGACTACCTGTATATAGATTATATAGATGTTTTAGTAGAAAACAACATTTGCAGGCACTGAAGCAGTAGATTCAACAATACATTCTGTGGATGTGGGGGTCGGTGTGTCATTACCAAAAATAAAAACTGCTTAATACTTCACAGCAGGAAGGTGGGCCGGTAGGTGAGCTCTTTGTTTCTCGAGCAAATGTGTTGCTTTTGCCATTTTAATGTTAAAGAGAAGCCATTATTCTCTGGGTGAGTCCAGTCGACAGGATTGTGTTCGTAAGAATCCTTTTCAAGTCGAAAAGTACTTTTAAGTTACTTGTCAGAGGAGCAACTTTACCGAATTTCTGATTGTTTCTGGAAGCAACATCTGTACAAGTCCTGCTCATCTGGAGCAGTGTGGATTGGGCTTCCGTGGACTAAAGCCGAGTTTCGGGTCTCTGGGAAGCCTTAGTGCAGGTGGCTCCAGGGTACTGAATCTGGACTGGCCTCAAGATGAAAACCTAAAACTGTTTAAAGTATTGTTCCACAATGGCAGTCCCTCAGCACCGATCACATGGTGCAGCGCTTCTACGTTTAGTCCCATATTGCTAGGTGTTATCTGAACCAGACTATGTGGTGACATTGACGGAGAATGGGAGAGGTTTACAATACACTGCAATCATGAATCATTTCCAGTTCAGACACCCTTCCAAGCCTATTTCACAGATACACAACTGATCCAATCTGCTGCATGCTGCACGGCGTTCATTTTTCCTTGACTCTGATGGGCTTTTTCAGAGTCACAAGTAACAATGAAAGAAATATTCAAGCATTTTTCAACAAATTCTGTATCAACTGAGCAGTTACCGCAGAGAACAACTTTGAATTTGTTTCCTTGCTTAAAACTCACACTTGGAAGTCTAAAGGCAGTTCAGGAATTCGTTCTGCAGACGTTTATGCAAAACATATTTTTGTAAAGGTATTTGTACATGAAGCTAGAAGCTCTGTTCAGACTTGGCAACTTAATTAGACAAGTTGAATTGATAACTTGATAACCAGATGAAACGACCTCAAGTTCTGGCAGCCCATGACATGTTTTGTTGACTTTCAAACCAACAAGAAATTACAACAACCTTTAAAGGGAACCTTAACATTTTATGTATTCCTGCTAAACCGGCATGCTGTTCTCTGTTTGGGTTCTTTCAAAGTCTAAGGCACTGTCGCCAAGAGAGAAGAGATTTTGCAAATCAGTCAGTTGCTGACCAACCAAATACTCCTCATTTAAGACAGTTGTATGGGTTTGAGGCAATATACTTTGGGGGTATTCTTTAACCTACGTTGGACCAAAAGGTACATCCAATTAGCCGCGGTCACACTAGACATTTGAATTTCTCTTGACTCCGCTAAGGTTTGTTAGCTGTTTAAAATTATTTATTATAATAAATTATAATAGGAAATTAGTCTACAGGCGTTGCAGCCGTAAACAGCTGGGGTGCACGAGCAGAGGCGGGAGTTAAAGAGCAGAATGCATCATTCACTCAAAGGCTCACTACTTTACCGGTTGACCCACTAGAGACTAAAAACCCTTCAAACTCGGTTGATGTGTTTAGAGACTTTTTGTGGAAGTCACTCTTGTTTGTGTGTGTAACTAGCTGTAAATGGAGTTATGTGAGTTATGTGCCTGTCCTATTGTAAGTAGTACTCCGTTGTTTGTCCCTTCTCTCTACTATAACTATATAAACTGGCTCACCTTCATTCGTTGAGTCTCAGTTTCATCTGGCTGATCTTCCGTGTTGTTCGTAATACTGTCTGTCGATGCATTTTTGGCTTATCTCAAACAAAAGGTCAGTTGCTTTTACAAAGCCCTACGATGGATGTTGTCCCTTTTCCATTCCAGGTTAGGCTCCAGTCCCTCACCTGCAACCCTGACCGAGATTACAGGGGTCAAACAGGACAGGACTACAGACGGCGTGGATAGATATGTTGGGGTATTCCTTGAAATATAAAACTCTACACCCTGTCTCATTAATTCATGCCTGTTTTTTTCAATTAGAAGACATGAATGACTTGACAATATGCCAGGAGTTTAATAATTATATAAAGCATTGTATACATTTTATATTCATCGGTAATTAACAGGAGTTGACAAATCAAGTCTGGGAACTGATAGAAATCTACAGGGCAAGAAACAATGGCTAGGCTTAATGACTAGGAACAATGAACAGCTTCGGCATAAGAATCAGCTGTGCGTCGACACACAATACTCACAGTTTTTACTTCATCTCATTTTTTACGTTTGCTGTACTTTCCTTGCTCTCTTTGCCATGGTGGATGAACTTTAAAGAAAGGTTGACAACTTGACAACAATAACCCTCTTTCAAATGGCAGTGCTAGGAAAAAAAAAAAACTCGGGGGTGCTTAAAGTGTCTTTTGCCCTTACTGCACCGGACGGAATGCGAATGCAGGAAGGGAGGCTCTCGTGCATGAAAAACACAGAGGGAGATAACAGCTGCCGTGTAGATCCCTACATATCTCAAGTAGCTTTCTTATTTTAGCTCCTTCTCACACACACACACACACACACACACACACACGTCGGTTGAGACGGGGTGCGAGAGAGGTTACCCTGCAAGGTTGACGCAGACTCAATTACCACCTTAATGTTTCGTGCAGCGGTTTATTGCTTTCCAGAGTCTCTGCGTTTTGATTTATACACGTTCCCTTCATTCATTTTCTCAAACGCATACCCAACCTGTACGTCCGGAGAGACTTTGTGTTTAGCTTTTTTGAACTGTGATCTTCAGCTGACTAATGGAAATTACCCATAAGGGCTCTCAAGAGGCCGTGTGTAAAGAGGTTTTAAGGGGGAATAGGGAATAGCACAAACAAAATGAAAGGTTCAAATCATAGAACCGGTCGATAGATTTGTGCGGAAAGTTATTCATATCCAGATTTGCAATACACGGCGGTTTAACTGGCAAAACACATTCAGCTCATTGCAGTGTATGCAGTTCAGGCCTTCCAGGTTGCCAGGTTATTAGTTTTACACTCTTCAAACATACAATCCCCTAAACCTGAACCTCAGTCTTTATAAGAATCTAATATGGCAACAACAATGGCAAATACACAGGTGTTTCTGTATTTTTGGATAAATATGACGTAAAACATCATCAGATTTTCACACAAGTCTTAAAAGTAGATCAAGAGAACCCAGTTAAACAAATGAGACAAAACTATTATACTT
Organism: Ancistrus triradiatus; assembly: GCA_025084515.1. NCBI lineage: Eukaryota > Metazoa > Chordata > Actinopteri > Siluriformes > Loricariidae > Ancistrus > Ancistrus triradiatus. The sequence continues at coordinate 272,484 of JAJAGP010000715.1, read as the reverse complement.
GGTCATTTATTTATTGAGGAAAATGATCCCATATTAGTGAGTGGCAAAAGTATGTGACCCTCTAGGATTAGCCGTTAATTTGAAGGTGAAATGAGAGTCAGGTGTTTTCAATCAATGGGATGACAATCAGGTGTGAGGAGGCACCCTGTTTTATTTAAAGAACAGGGATCTATCAAAGTCTGCTCTTCACAGCACGTGTTTGTGGAAGTGTATCATGGCATAAACAAAGGAGATTTCTGAGGACCTCAGAAAAAGAGTTGATGCTCATCAGGCGCCTGGAAAAGGTTACAAAAAACCATCTCTAAAGAGTTTTTGGACTCCACCAATCCACAGTCCAGAACAGATTGTTGTACAAATGGAGGAAATTCATGACCATTGTTACCCTCCCCAGGAGTGGTCGACTAGACAAAGATCACTCCAAGAGCAAGGCGTGTAATAGTTGGCGAGGTCACAAAGGACCCCAGGGTAACTTCTAAGAACTGAAAGGCCTCTCTCCAAACATTGGCTAATGTTAATGCTCATGAGTCCACCCATCAGAAGAACACTGAAACAACAATGGTGTGCCATGGCATGCAAGGGCTGCAAGGAGAAAGCCACTGCTCTCCAAAAAGAACATTGCTGCTCGTCTGCAGTTTGCTAAGATCACATGGACGAGCCCCAGAAGGGCTATTGGAGAATGTTTTTGTGGACGGATGAGAGAAAACCAAAATAGAACTTTTTTTTTGGTTTAAAAGAAAGCGTTATGTTTGGAGAAAGGAAAAACACTGCATTCCAGCATAAGAACCTTATCCCATCTGTGAAACATGGTGGTGGTAGTATCATGGTTTGGGGCCTGTTTTGCTGCATCTGGGCCAGGACGGCTTTGCCCAATCATTGATGGACAATGAATTCTGAATTACATCAGAGAATTCTAAAGGAAAATGTCAGGACATCTGTCCATGAACTGAATCTCAAGAGAAGGTGGGTCCATGCAGCAGGACAAACTGACCCTAAGCACACAAGCCGTTCTACGAAGGAGAGAGAAGTACGTCCCAAGGGTGAAACCAAAGGAATTGTTAAAAAATTTATAAAGTTCATGTTTTGGAATGGCCAAGTCAAAGTCCTGACCTTAATCCAATGAAATGTTGTGGAAGGACCTGAAGCGAGCAGCTAATGTGAGGAAACCCACCAACATCCCAGAGCTGAAGCTGTTCTGTACGGAGGAATGGGCTAAAATTCCTCCAAGCCGGTGTGCAGGACTGATCAACAGCTACAGGAAACGTTTAGCTGCAGTTATTGCTGCACAGGGGGGTCACACCAGATACTGAAAGCAAAGGGGCACATACTTTTGCCACTCACTAATATGTAATATTGGATCATTTTCCTCAATAAATAAATGACCAAGTATAATATTTTTGTCTCACATGGGTTCTCTTTATCTACTTTTAGAACTTGTGTGAAAATCTGATGATGTTTTAGGTCATATTTATGCAGAAATAGATATTTACTGTGTAATGTCATCTGTATACATTTTTGAGCTGTGTAACGTCCGTTCGCAACGACCGAGGTCTTAACAATAATAACAAATTATAATAGGAAATAAAAATCTCTTTTAACTCCGGATATTGATTGGATTTTAACTGCTGTAATAAGTCACACGTTGACATTTTGTTTACATATTTTTTATTTCGTTTATTTTCCTGAATAGTGATTTACACATTCTTAGGTGTCGCAATTTTCTCTGCCAAGAAGAAAATGGAAACGTTTGTACTCTGATTAAGGTTTAAAGTGTTTAAGAGGTGATACGGTATTGCCTGTTCTGGAAATTAGTGTTTCTTCAAGTTCACTCATTCCCTCTTGGTTGTGTGCAGCCAGTGAGGAAAGCTTATTCACGTTTAGATTCAATTGTGCGTGTTTATATTTTGTTTCCACAGTGTGTATGATGTATTTCATGGAGGGAGTGATATGTATATCAGTTTATCCTTCGGATGCTGTGTACATGGTAGCGTTCCACTCTTGTTTTCAGCAGTATCTCTGACACATTTATGTATCGTTTGCACATTGTCTTGTGAAAATACCCTTTATATTTACATTACAGTAACATAAATACATGATATGACTTTGTCTGGTCAACGACCTGTTTCACAGAACGTAATACCTGTATTGGGCTTTGCTTACAGACATGATTGGCTGAGCCTGAGTTGGGAGTGTCCAATCAGCAAATCATCTCTGGCACTGCAGTGGACTGGCATCCTGTCCAGAGCAGAGACCCAACTGCTTCCTCTCTTGGAGCACTTTTGTAACTCATTAAGCCTCTTTCACTTTGTTCCTTCAGAATGCCGCTTGTGCGCCTCTGACTGCAACAGTGCTTTCTCACTGTGAATATCAGTCTTCTGTCAACACAGCAATTTAACCACAATTTTCTAGTTTTATTTCTGGATGGCGACCCAACAGCTGGGCTTGAACCCTCAATTTGGACTCCCTTCCAAATTGTTCCACTCAATGATCATTATGGCTATTGATCACAAGAGAGCACAGAGCGTACCTGTCCTGTGCAGCCTATACAGACCTTGGCATCTAAATAGATTAAGTGATTTCAATTGTGGCACTCATTTTTGACTGAATTGTATTCTTTCTCTTCCAATTTGAATGCATGAATCACATGAATAAAACACATGCCAAACATAAGTACACATAGACCAATTAGCCAAAACATTATGACCACTCACTGATCGAATAACGAATGGCGTTTATTATCTTGTGATATTTACATTTAGTCATTCTGCAGATGCTCTTAACCAGAGGGACTTGCAGCTGATTCATTCTTACAGATTTAAGCAACTGTGAGTGAAGGGCCTTGCTCATGGATCCAACAGTTGCAGATTGTCAGAGGTGGGGGATTTGAACCCTGAAACATTTTGTTTCCCAGTACATTGAGTACCTTAAACGCTAAGATACCACAGTCCCAACTGGGCATCTTAATGGTGTCAGCGTTTGGATGCTAGAGAAGTGGACAAATGTAGAAAAAGACCTGGAGCATATTCATAAGGAATGTTTACGAACATCTTGGCTGCCCAAGGAGGACGGGTCCCTTTTTGAGTCTTGGTCCTCCCAAGGTTTCTTCCTTATAACGTATAGGGAGTTTTTCCTTGCCACTGTTGCCCTAGGCTTGCTCAAGTTGGGATTGGGCTTAGATATTATAAGACAATAGAAACTTGTAAAGCTGTGGGACTGTGGTAGCCTAGTGGTTAAGGTACTGGACTATGGACCAGAAAGTCCAGAGTTCAAATCCCACCACTGCCAAGCTACCACTGTTGGGTCCTTGAGCAAGACCCTTAACCCACAATTGCTTGGATTGTAAGATTGTATCAATTGTAAGTCGCTCTGGATAAGGGCGTCTGCTAAATGCTGTAAATGTAAATGTAAATGTAAAGCTGCTTTGAGACAAAGCTTTATTGTAAAAAGCGCTATAGATATAAATCTGACTTCTGAATTGACTGTGCACCAACTACAATGCCACACGAGTGTCCGAACTGGTCTTTGGAGTTATGTAGAAGGTTGCTTGGTCTGAGGAGTCCCATTTTGTTTTCCATCATGGGCAGATATGCACTGGACGTAATGGCACCAGGATGCACTGTGGGAAGAATCCAAGCTGTTGGACAGAGTGTGATGCTCTGGGCAATGTTCTGTGGGAAACCCTGGGTCCCAGCATTCACGTGGACGCCAATTTCACATGCGCCATGTACCGAAACATTGCAGACCAGGTGGTGGAAATATTTTGGCTCATTGGCGATTGCTGTAATAAGCAGCAATAATAGTTAGCAGGCTTGCAGGGTCAGATTTAATTTAAAAATAAGAATCCAGTCTAGAGACTCTAGAGGTCAGATGCCTTTCCAACGTGTCAACATCAGATTGTGTATAAATCAGTCCCATGTGCTTTTGTTTGAGCTTTTACTAAAATGCTAAAAAACTGATTTAATGAGACAGGTTGTACAAATTATGATTCAGTGTGAATGCCAATTAGATGCCTGCTTGTCAAAAAGGCTATGACGTAGTAGATTTGGGTGTACAGGCATCGTCCCATCCAAAAATTCTTTATCGTTGTATTCACCGTTACACTCACGTGTCACTTTATTAGGTACACGTCCTTGTTTCTACAGTCGTTGTCCATTTTAAGTTCCACTTAGCATGTAGATGCACTTTGTAGTTTTACCATTACAGACTGTCCCATCTGTTTTTCTACATAGTTTGTTAGCCCTCCTTACTCTGTTCACTAATGGTCAGGACCCCCACAGATCAGGTACTATTTGGGTGGTGGTTCGAGTGGATCAGACACAGCAGTTTGTAGATGGAAAGTCCGAGACAGTAGGTCATCGTTTGCTGCACAGTTTGTCTTAATCATCGTCTAATTATTCATCAGTGCTCATATGATGCTGCCTACAGGATGCTGGTGGCTAGACATTTTTGGTTGGTGGGCTATTTTCAGTTCAGCAGTGACACAGAGGTGGTTTAAACCCACAGCAGCACTCGTGTGTCTGATCTGCTCATAGCAGCAAGGCACACTCTAACACAGCACCACCACATCAGGGTCACTGTGGTGCTGAGAATGATTCACCACCAAACAGTACCTGATCTGTGCTGGTCCTGTGGGGGTCCTGACCCTTAGAGAACAGAGTGATGGGGAAGAACAAAGATGTAGAGAAACAGATGGACTACAGTCTGTAATTGTCAAACTAAAACGTGTAACGATAGTGTAAGTGGAACTTGTAATGGATTATGAGTGTACAAAGGAGGTGTACCTAACACTGGCCAGTGAGGTGATTTTTTTTATTGTTCTTATTATTTGTAGATGTTGGAACCTGTCAAAAGCTGAAGAAAAAAAAATATTTTTACTGTGAACAACAAGGTGTTTGTTTCTCCTCCATGTTCCAGAGCCTGGGATGGCAAAACACTGCTCTTCCCCTCTTGAACATATATTTTATTGTTAGCTCCCAGACTGTAAGAAGAACTTTGAAAAAAAAATTGCAAAAATGCTGCAAGTCACTGATCCTTTCTTTAAGTGATCAGTGTTTCATGGCCACCTCAAAGCTTAGAACCCAAGGCAATCATTTTTTGAGCAAGTTCCAGACATTTCCCCCCCAAACAGAATACAATGCAGCTATGATTTTTCATTTGTCCCATTGATTTGCTGTTTGGGCTATTCAGAGGTACATTGGCGGTACAGTGCTGTGCAAAAAGTCTTAGGCATTCTAAGTGTTTGAGTTTATATTCTGCTTATTCTTGTTTATGTTTTACAGACTGTAGTCCATCTATTTCTCTACATACCTTGTATGTATATCAGCACTACAGCTACTCCACAAAAAAAACTACCCCACTTCAATGCGGGTTTGCCATAGAATTTGTTTAAATGGTAATGGGAGGTTGAAAATTCCCGGTGAAACCTACTATTAAAGCTCTTTCTGTCATGTTTGGGGTAAAGAAGCATGTTTGAAGAGCAGAAAAGTACCGACCTACTCGTATAATTTCATACCAGCTTTGTTCTGAATAAAGAAACAGAAATCTTCCCTTTCTACTCCGGGTGATGTTTCGGATGAATGACAGCTTGTGCCCGTGCTTGTGCTGATCTGAATAGAAAATAAGGCGTGTGTGGAGTTGTTATGCATTTCTCTTCCAGCATATTGGCTTTTGATGTTGAAGGCTGTATTACTTCTTGTTGAGTAACATCGACTTTCTATCACTCGACTGCAAATCCTTTAAGAAATTCATCAACCTGCACCCTAACCACTGGTCTGAATAGGTGATAGCTATCCGTGGTGGAGTCCTGTCTGACACAGTGAGTGTACTGAGACTAGTCCGTCAGCCACCTGAAGTTACCATGTAGTTCAACAATCACATCGATGTGTGCTTCTTCAGCATCCATGCATCAGTCATTCATTTCCATACCTAATAAATCCAGTTCAGGTCGGCAGGGAGTTGAGGCGTAACTGGCAGCGCAATCAGACCAAACCATTTCAAATGACCTGATAGCATTATTTCTTCTATTCAAACTTAACATTCGCCAAAATTTGGAACAATCCACCTGCCAGGTGCTAAAACGTGATTAATTACTCAAGTGAATGAGTCCAATAGTGGCATGCTTTACCCGACTCCAACTGGATCTTGAAATTGTACATGATGATCTTAGGCTTGTGCGTCGCTGCTCGTCAAAGAAAACCCAATCCACAAAGTTCTCCTTGATTAGCTCTCGAGCTGACGTTGCTTCCAGAGGAAGGTGTAACCATAGTAGGGGTGTACCATATTGACAAAAAATGATATCTCGATATCTTCAGGGATTTTGTTGATAATGATAATTAGACAATATTTAGGCAGTGGGTCTAAAGTATTCAAAAGTTACTTGAACCACTGCTTGAACTGGCACCATGGCTTTCACAACGTATTTGGGGACAGCATTGGTTATGCTGAGTCATCTATTGCTTTTCTTGGCATAAGGCACTTTTTTGCAACAACTGACCTGAGACCATTTTCTTCTTCTCAAAATTTAACAGTTGTAGGCAATTGCAAAATTCTTCTGATGTTCGCCAAATTTAGAACGATCCATCAGACTGCCAGATGCTACAACCTGATTCATTACTCCAGAGAACGTGTTTGGACTGCACCAGAGTCCAGCACTGGCATGCTTTACCCCATTCCAGCTGGATTTTGGAATTGTACGTGGCGATCTTAGGCTTGTGTGTTGCTGCTCATCAAGGAAAACCCAATCCGCAAAGTTCTCAGTGATCAGTTTTTGAGGAAGTTGCTTCTGGAGGGAGCTGTAACCATAGTAGAGGGGGTGCGAGATTGACAAAAAAGATTTGTCAGTATTTTCAGGGATTTTGTTGATAACGATAATTTTGGGTTTACAGGATTCAAACGTTACTTGAACCCATCTCTGCTTGACCTGGCTTTGAAATGTAATTGGTGACAGCATTTGTTACGCCTTGTCACCTGTTGCTTTTCTTGTCATAAGGCACTTTTTTTGAAGAATGATTCCGCCACGGTTTGCTGAGTGAGTTTTTGTGCCGGTACCTTGGCTGGTATACCATACTCTATAATGTCAACTTGCACATCGTTAAAACTACAATTAAGATATTATCGTAGACTACACATATTGCATTTCCCTATGTATAATAATAATAAGACAGTTGTGCTCCGTGTGTGAAGTCCTGCTCTGCTCTGTCAGCTTTGTATGACCTTCGTTGAGGCTGGCCAGTTGTTGTTTTTTTTTCACTCTGCATGTCAGTGTTTTCCAAATCAGCACTGACCTGACATCGTGGTCGAAGGTGCGCCCTCTCTGTGTTGTTCTGGTTGTGCAGCGCTTCGTCTTAATGTGTTTTTTAAAAGCCATGATAATTAAGAACAGAGAACAAACCGGCACTTCAGAGGCGCACTCGGGCTTTTCAGTTGATGGAGTTTACTTCTGGTGATGTATGCATATTTAATTGGGTGTACACTCTTGGTCTTTAGATATGAAAATCTCTGTCGCTAGAGCACTCGAGTTGTTTTAAAAGAATTACACTTGGGTTTACCATCGGTTTACGTGGAGTGAGGTTGTCCTGCACTGTCATATCCTGTATTTTAAGCACTGAGATGCTACGTTTTATTGATGCACTGAAAATTAGACATATAAAACCCTTCATTCTCTATCTCTCACACTCTGTCTTTATGCAAGTGTCTGTCTGGAGGTGTGCGAGTACTCTTAATGATGAACAATTCCCACAAAGACAAAGTAGGCAGGTGCTAAAAGATAATTACCCGATATTTAGCGTAAGGAAATGCTTTTACTTACATTTATCATACAGTGTCATCTTATACTTTGTTGTGCATATTGCCTTCTTTTATGACTCACAGGATTTAATTGACTAAGGCTGTGCACGTTAAACTTGCCTGCAAAAAAAGCAGAAAACGAAGGACTTTTCAGAAGCCTAAATGCTTCACTTGCCTGGTAAAGGCGTTTAATTTTATGTGTAAAATTCTAAGGAAAGAGGATAGAAGACTTTACAGTTAAAAACCAATGTTAATCCAAAAGGAAAGTAAATCCATCGCAGGGGCAATTACCCTGACCAGCCTCTCCTCCCTCAGACACAGCCTGCACCACATCCAGCCGGTCCAGTATCTATTGCCAGGACCTGAACCTGGTCCATTATTCTATTCAGCTACATGCAGAACGTACTCTTATAATGTGCACCCTAATTAGTTTTCTTCATTTTGTGAACTTAATTAATCAAGGCCTTAGACATTTAATGTAATGCCTTCAGCAGGAAAACCGATAGAAACTATCCAACGCTCCTTACCCACCTCTCCAGGTTCAGAGCTCCAGCTTAGCAATCATCGATTCGCTTATTTATCTCATTGCCTCATCCGAAGCAGCATTTGGCTCGTTAGCATATTAGATTTTCAGGTAGGCCTATAAAACTTTTTTTCCCCGCACAGCTCAGGCATATCACGATGCATCGGGAGCGTATAACAACAACAAAAAAACCCAGATATGACATCTCCGTCACTAAGATGAAAGTTGGCCTGCTTAGATATTCAGATCAGAATATGGCGGTACAGGATTAATTCCTGGAACGGAGACGATCTGTTTACCCATCTGACACCACAACTGTGTTTTCTTCGCTGGCTTCCATATAACTTAGTAATATATCAGATCCAAGGTTTCTAATGTCGCGAGAGAGGAGCGTCATCCAGTTGAATTAGCGCATGGAACAGAAAAAACGCAGTGCTGCCACTGCACTTTCTTGAAAGATGCCCCTGTTTCTGAGCATGAGCACGCATTGATTAGGCACCATTCCTCAACAAGTCGAGCACAGGGCCGTCTGAGACAATTACTCCTGGCTCATGGACCAATCATGCCTGCTTTTGCGGTGCCATTAATCTCTTTGCTTCTTTCAGCCTTATCTCCGGCACCACCATATGCCCCGAGATGCCGCTCTTCAGTCCAGGTTTTTTGAATTCGGAGCTCTGCCACATAACCTTCCAAGTCTTTGGGGGGCAGTCATTTTTCACAGCCTGCGCCAACCGTTCCAGCTCTGCTGTCCTCAATAAAGGTGGTTAATTCAGTGTGTCCCCCGTTCGGCCTACGTATAAACAAGCGCAAACCGATACGAGGCTTTATTTTCTAATGGGTTTCTAATGGGTTTAATTAGAAAAGATGATGTACAAGCCCCTAGTTGTACAGCATGCTCAGAAATTGCTCGGTGTGGTTCTTTCATCATACACTACAGCATTGATTTGTAGAAAGAAGGGTTATGATATTGCATGCTCGAAATGATTCTAACATTTCCTGCTTACACATCGTCCATGTTATCCTGTTGAGGTTCGGTCTGGGTCTGGAACAAAACACTGGGATCAGGCCAGGAATCCTGCCTTTATATGACGCACATGTAAAATGGATGCACCTCGACCCACACCAGTTCTTTCGGGAGGTTGTATAGAAACCAGAGTTCCTGTCTTTACCTGGTCATTTTCGACCTTGTGAGGACATTTTGCTGGTCAAATCAGACATCTTTTACAAAAACATGGAACTTTTAGGCCAAAAGACGTCTGGAGTTCTGATTAGGTGTAGCATTAATTAGCTACGGTAATCGTATCGGTGGAAAGTGCTCATGAGGATAGAAAACAAGCACATCTCTGTGTGTGTTCAAGGTTATATATCATTGTGAGGACCCGACAAGGATGGGAAGAACTGACATTTTTTTCTTTGCCTTAGTTTAGTGAGGTTAAAGTTAGGTGGGGGTGTAGGTGTCGCATTCATTAGCCACAATAATCATGTAAAATCATTCCGAAAGTATTGGAAGATCTGGTATTTCTTACCTCCTGGGGACATTTTGTAGACTGTCCTAAGGAAAAAAAACTTCAACTATTGAGAAAACAAAAAAAGCCGAAAGATTTGCTTTAGGTTACTGATTGTAAGGTTATTGGCTACAGTAATTATGTCAATGGAAAGTCCTCACAAGGACAGAAATACTTGTGTGTATGTGTGTGTAAGCTTATACACTCACTGACAAAAATAATAACCCACCAAGAAGGAGTTGTTGGAATCGAATGAAACTTTCCGTGTATACATACTGTATAATGATGATATATGTAAGTGATTACAATATTAGAAACTACAATTTACCACATGCACCTGAAGGATGTCCTGCATCTATCCCTGAGTTGTTAGTGTCCCTTCTATCACTACTAGGGGTGACCGATTGTTGTGTGCGATTGCTCCCAAGATCATCACACCAGCAGTTGGGGCTGCGTGTTGCTCTACAGCAAAGGCAGGATTGAAGAGCTCACCACGAGGCCTCCATACTCGAACTCGATCGTCTTTGGATCCCAAACAGAACCTGGAATTTTTGCTAAAGACGACAAGTTTCCATCCATAGCGGTCCATGTTCGTGTCACCACTGCACATGGTGGCTGGCTGTCAATGGCAGGACACAGTGGGCGCAGTGACGACAGATTTCCCTCTGCTAAGCGCCTGGAAATGTTCCGGCCTGAGACGGGGGTGTAATGAAGGTGCCACCTGGGTCTGGATGGTGGACTACGAAACTGCGAGACCTGCTCGTGCTTGGCGGCATATCAAATGATCTTCTCTGCTGGTGGTCAGTCTGGGCCGTCCAGAGCCTGTTCGTGTGTGTGTGCCCTCACTGAACCACTGCTCCCAACACCTCCTAACAGCTTGGTCAGAACGGCCTAGATGGCGGGCAATTTGTTGAAACGAGCATCCTGCTTCTCTCAGTCCAATCATGCACCCCTTCTGTCAACTGGGCAAAATGACTTTGAGTTTGTAGTACACCACCTAATCAGACCACACCTCTGATCGTTTACATGTCTGCCTGAGTTTTGCGACAATCCCACATTTCTATCTGGGTGTGGGTTTTTTTTTGGGCCAATGAGTACATATCATTGTGAGAAACCAGGCTCATATCTCCTCATCTTGTGTGAGGACATTTGGCAGGTCGTCATAAGGAAAATCAACAGAGACAAAGAAGTTGCTTTAGGTTACTGAGGTTAAGGTTTGGTATATCATTAAATAACTACACTAATATTAAGTCAACGGAAAGTCCCTGAGCAGGGATGGTTCCCGCTTTCTGCATTGTGAGGCCAGTGAGTGGGTGAATAAGTACATGATCTGCAATAATAGCAGTCCATCAAGGTGCATGAAGAACACAAACAACGGTGCTGAATAAAGTTGTTGGGTGGATCCAACATTTGCACCGAAATAAGATGGTCGCCCGTTCGGACGCTTTCTTGAGGCAGATTTAAGGTTGTCATTATTATTAAGTGCAATGGGCGCTTCCTGTGCGTGTCCCCTCCCACTTCTACACAAACCCGGTTTGTTGGCCGGCTCAGTGCCGCTCAGAGTCGGGAGCGCACCGGAGGAGGAAGGAGCGCAGCTGCGCCTCGGCTTTTAACCGGGATTCGTCCTGCTACTACCGCTGCTGAATCTTCACTTCACCCGCATTCACTGCAGCACGGGGAACTAATGCCGTGGATAACGCTATAGATGGCAAATATAAGACGTCTTGCTTCCTGAAGACATTTTTGTTGGTTTTGGAGGATATGCGTGACTCTGGGGCATTTTGCGGGGTCGTGCGTGATATGTGCTTCACGTGTTTACGCGCCACGGTCAGGTAGTTCAGCCCGAGTGCATGCCGCGGCTTTGGATCTGATCCCGCTGTGTGCGGAGGAGCGCGCTTGGATCATCTCCGTCCTTCCGTTTTCCCTCATTGGAGTGTGTATGTGTGTGTGTATTGCGCGTCCCGCGATGCTCCTCGTGCCGATCCTGTGGCTCGTGTCGCAGGCGCGCGGTGCTCCATCTCTCACAACCGAGCAGACCGACATGGGGGTGGTAAGTGCTTTCTGCTTTTTTGCCTGATTGCCTTCTCGTGCAGGTTGCGCTGAGGAAAACCTGTTGACTTCTGCTAAGGTTGCCAGATCTTTCCTGGAAGTGGGCTTTGGAGAGTGGAAGCCCATGTTGGGGAGGGTAGATTGGATTCTTGGATCATCATGTGCTTATTGCGTTAGGCTACCACACAAAAAGTGAGTGAATTGGAATTGGTAGATTGCCAAACAGGGAGATCTGATTGATAGGATGATGGAGCCTTTCTAAATGGATTGTATTTGAATCTGTGGTGTTGTAAAATCCAGAACCCTTAACTGAGAACTTGCAATTGAACAGGTTCCAAGAGAACGCGTTTATAAAGTTTCTACGACATTAGCAGCAAAGAACTGTTATATCCCATGCTGAAAATTTGCATTTTGGATGTTGGTATGCTGGTCAATTTTCAAATCAACACAACATGCTGCTAATGTTGGTCCATATTGGGTTTTGTTGGTCTGGCCATGGTTTAGCTGGTGAACTGGAATGGTCTTGCCAGTCATGCTGTTTTTTTCCCAGTTTTTTGTCACTATAGTATGTAGTAATGATTATTTTGCTCCACACTTACATCTTTTAGGTTTATCACAATGAATTAGCCAGTTTGTTGCACTTATGCAGTAGAAATGTTACATATGGTTCATCTAATGAAAGATTTTGTTGTAGACCGAGTATTATTGCAGTGTCTACATCATACATTACCTTTTTGCATTACCATACAAACATTGGTAACACCTGAAGAGAGTCCTGTCTTAATTGGAGCCCATAGAAAGTTCAAACAACACTGGGAAGCAGCAAAGACCCTCTTTCTTCACCTCATACCTCTCTCTATAAATGTCATCGTGACATTTGAAGTGAAATATAGTGTTTGTATACGCAGTGGTGGTCTGAGATCACTAGTGAAAATGCTTCTGTTTTGCCTTCCTTGTGAGGTCCGGTTACATTTGAAATGGTTTCAAGGTTAGTTGTGTGAAACATATCTTCAGTTTTCTTAAATCCTTTACTTTTTTTTTTTTTAAAGCCCATTTAAAAAATACATCTGAAGTGTTACTTAGTAGTAATTATGGGTGGTTTATGCAATAAAATGCATATTAAATGTTGCCAGACCATCACAAATAACACTTTCAATGGCAAAAAATCATGTGGTAACAGTAATATTGTGTGAGAAAATTTGTTTCACTGCAAGAAATTGTGTTGGAGTCAGTTGTAGAGTGGCACAAGAAGTGACCCCAAACGCCCCCAAGCTTTCTTACACACAGAAAAAAGTACAAGTTTGTCTTTCTATCATTGAGTGGACTTTCAATTGACATAATACTGCTGTGACTTACACTACAGTTACACCTTAACCTCAGTATCCTAAAGCAAATCTTTGTCCCTTTTGGTTTAAAAAAACAGTGGTAGGTTAAGTAGAAGCAGTTTTCTTTCACAATCAACAAATTGTCCCCACAAGGTAAAAAATGAATCATTTTTGGTCCTCACAGTGATACATAACATTGAACACACACGTTTGTTTTGCTATCCTTGTGAGGACTTGCCATTGACATAATGATTATGGTACAATCATTAGCTACATCTAACCTTAACCTCAGTAACCTAAAGCAAATCTTTTGGTACTTCAAATAAAAGTTTTTGTAAAACAGCATTTAAAGAAGTGAGGACTGGCAAAATGGTCCTCAAGTCAAAATTTCCAGGGTTTCCTATCAATGTAAGGACATTTGGTCAAGTAAAGCAAAACTAGTTATACATACACAAAGCTACAAAAGTAGTTTTAGGGAACTTTCTGAGCCGTTCAATGTTTAAACATAAAACATTATACATTATAAAAGATTATTTGTAATAATTGAAATGTATTTTTATTTTAAATGTCTACCTACATACGTATAAAACCTGATTGCAGGATTATGTGGAAGACTTAAAAATAAGTGTTTGAATTGCATCTGTTCTGTGTCTCGGGTGTTAACTGTTGAATAATTTCTCACAGTAATACTTTGACTCTTGCTGCTTTTAATCAATTAATTTATGTCCAGTTAAAAACTAAATGTGCTGTACCACAGATCTCAAGAGGGTTTACATTTTCCCTCATGTTAGTCCTCAGCTTCTGTGTACATGTTCTGTTCCTCTTATCACATCTTGTGAAAAATTTGCATTTTTAGATGTTCCTCCAAAAAGAAGCCTTTAAGGAAAGATTAAACTTGCGATAAAATGGCAAAGACTAGAATCCAGACCCATGAAACTTTGCTAGCGTTCGTGCTACAGCCGTTGATAACTCCATAGACTGTCTCATTAACCGGTCTTAGGGTTCCATCGTCAGTTAGAAAGCTCTTCATGAATCAATTTTTCATGAAGGGTTTCTCCATGATCAAGAACATACCATTTGCTGCCCTCATGTTTGTGTTCCCCATGCAGCAAGGAGGTGGTAAAATATGGCTATAGTTTTTCTGTCTCATTAGTTTCTCTTTAATCCTGCCCTATATGGAAGGGCTTTTCTTTAGATCATGGAATATGACTGTATGAATGAATACAAGCGCATTAGTGAGGACGGGTGATCAAGTTTGGCTCACAGTTGGCGGGCTGAGCAGGCCAATTCTTCCACACCCAACTCGACAAACTTTATGGTCATGGCGCATTATCATATGTTAAAATAGCAGTGGCGGGCAGTGCATACAGTGGCACTGTCTGATAATACCCATTTCTGCCAGCATCACCACTCGAACATCCTCAGCCCACAAGTGTAACTGTGACTGTCATGTTTATTTTTGAATGACGAATACGTAGCACCTTATTCAGTATGCTGAGAAGTGGTGGACAGCAATGTGCCACGATTGGAAGTCATAAATCTGATTGGTCAGATTTTTCTTGTCCTTTTGTTAGACTTTCATTACCGAACCCTTCAAAAAATCATCAGAAGGGACACGTAGACAGAAGTCATTCTAATGAGAAGTTTTGATTGGTTAGTACCACTATACTAATAGCAACCAAGAAATGAATGGGTTGTTTTGGATTTTACTCTCTTCATGAAATAAATGGTATTTAATGTTTTGCACAAACCTGTTTGTTACCTCTTCTCTGCAGGGTTAGAATGAACTGATGGCACAGTAAAATAAGTAAAGTGCCCTCACCAGACTGCTGCTGCAATCTTGCTGTTTTGATCCAGGTCAAGAGTTTCACTTTATTACACATGCTGATCTTGGGCTTGTTCTATGAACCCGGTTTCTGTGCTAATGTTGCTTCCAGAGGCAGCGTGAACCTCTGTGATGAGTGTTACTACTGAGGACAGATGCTTTTTAAGTGCGTTTGCATCAGATATGTGGAAAGTATGATGAATGTGGGGCAGTCATTAACCATGCCTTCTCAAGGGCTCACCACTGGGTTTTAACTTCTCACATATGTAGCGTCATTCTAAAAATGATGTTCTCCATGCTGTGGTGTTAATGCTGTGTGACTCGGCTCCACACAAGCACAACCTACCCCTAATTCTGCCATGCGCCGGATTTTGAGTAGTGTGATAAAAGGCTACACAAAATGTATAATTATCACTTACAGGCAGGTAGCGAAAGGCAAGGATGCCAGCGATGAAAATCCCTCGTATGTCTGTGAACCAGGAATTTGAGGTGCTGTGAAATTGGTTTAGAATCAGCCTAAATCATTTCTTTATGCTGGATATAGAAAGATTAAACAACACAGATAAACAAGCTATAATTAAGGAGGATTCACGTGTTTTAACATCTGAAGTCAGGTGCAGAAAGCTCTGCTAGACAGATTGACTTATTCCCCCACGAACTCCGGTACAGCGAGTACTGGCTTAGAGTATATTATCCCCATGTGAACTGAGGAGCGGGAATAGCTAGCTTATCCCCCTCTGGAAAGAGGTGTAAAACGTACTAGCTTAGAACATTTTATCACCACATGAACTAGGTGTATAAAGCATTATTAGCGTTTGAGAAGTGTAAGCTTGGAGTACCTTATTCCCAACAGCTCTGGGGTGCAGAAATGCTAACATTGTGCTTTATTCTCACTTGAACTGAGGTGTCGAGATGCTAAGAGTTCTTTATTGCCACCTCAACAGACAGCATTAGCTCAGAGTACCGTTCTATGAGGTGTAGAAAGTACTGGTTTAGAGTACCTTATCCCCACATGAACTGCAGAGCAGGAACAACTAGCTTAGCATGCCTTGTCATTACCTTAACCGAGGTGTACAAAGCACAAGCTTAGCATATTCTATTCCCACCTGAAATGAGGTGCAGAAAGTACTAACTTTGAATTCCTTATCTTCACCAGAACTGAGGTGTTAAAATTGCTAGCTTAGAACACGTTATCTCACCTAAACATCAACACCTCAAAATAATTTCTTTTATGCTGGATTCAGAAGGATTAAGCCACACAGATAAGTGGTTTCATGTTTCGCCATCTGAAGTCAGGAATAGAAAGATCTATGGGCGTAGATTGCCTTATCCCCACCTGAACTGAGTTGTAAAAAATGCTAGCTTAGAACACCTTCTCATCACATCAAACTGTGGTGTAGAAAGCATTATCTTAGCGTATCTTCTCCCCATCTGAAGTGAGTTTTGAAAAGTAGTAGCTCACAGAACCTTATTCCCAGCAGAACTGGGGTGCAGAAAGCATGAACTTAGCATAGCTTATCCCAACCCACTTGAACTTAGGTGTGAAAAGCACAAGCTTAGCATACCTTATCCCAATCTGAACTCATTTCTTTTATGCTGGATCCAGCGGGATTAAACTCCACAGATAAACAAGTTATAATTAAGGTGGTTTCATGTGTTTCGTCATCTGAATTCAGGTGTAGAAAGATCTCCTAGTGTAGATTGCCTTATTTCCACCTGAACTCTGGTGCAGAACATACTGGCTTAGAGTATCTTATCCCCAAGTGAACTGAGGGGCAGAAATCGCTTACCTTATCCCCATCTGTACTGAGGTGTAAAACATGCTACCTTAGAACACCTTATCACCACCTGAACCAAGGTGTAGAAAAGATTATTTAGTGTATCATGTCCCCGTCTGCAGTTTAAAAAGTATTAGCTCACAGGACCTTATTCCCAACAGAACTGAGGTGTAGAAAGTATTAGCTAAATAGTACCTTATTCCCAGCTGATATGAGGTGTGGGAAGTACTGGCTTATGCCCAAGTGAACTGAAGAGCAGAAATAACTAGCTTCGAATACCCTGTCATCATCTGAACTGAGGCGAAGTTTTGTCGTATCTTATTCCCACCCGAACTGTGGTGCAGAAAGTACTGGCTGAGAGTATCTTATCCCCAAGTGAACTGAGGAGCAGAAATAGCAGAACTGAGGTGTAAAAATATTATCTTGGTACCTTATTCTCACCTGAACTAAAGCGTAGAAAGTACTAACTTTAAGTTCCTTATCCCCACCGGAACTGAGGTGTTAAAAATGCTAGCTTAGAACAACGCATCACTTTCTGAACTGAGGTATCTGAAGCATTATTTTGCTGTACCTTATCCCCATCCGAAGTGAGGTTTAAAAGTATAAGCTTAGAGTGCCTTATTCTGAACAAAACTGAGGTGTAGAAATGCTAAGAGTGCTTTAATCCCACCTGAACTGAGGCACAGAAAGTAATAACTTTGAGTTCCTTATCCTCACCTGAACTGAGTTGTAAAATTTGCTAGCTTAGAACACCTTGCTACACCAAACTACACAGCTACATTAAACTACACAGATAAACGAGTTATAATTAAAGTGGTTTAATGTTACAGTGTGGGAAAGAGGTACTAGTGCAGATTGCCTTATCCCCAGCTGAACTGAGGTGTAGAAAGCACTGGCTTAGAGTATTTTATCCCTAAGGGAACTGAGGAGCAGAAATAGCTAGCTTAGCGTACCTTATTTCCTCCTAAACTGAGGTGTAGAAAGAGTTAGCTTAGTACCTTCTTCCTCCCCAAGCTGAGGTATAGAAAGTATTAGCTTACAGTAACATATTCCCAACAGAACCTGAGGTAGAGAAAGTATTTGCTAAGAGTACCTTATTTTCTCCTGAACTGAGGTGCAGAATGTACCAGCTGAGAGTTCCTTATCCCCAAATTAACTATCTTAGTGTACCTTATTCCCTCCTGAAATGAGGTGTAGAAAGTATTATCTAAGAGTGCCTTATCCCCAAGTGAACTGAGGAACAAAATTAGCTTAGCCTATTTTATTTCCGTCTGAATTGAGGTGTAAAAAGCACAAACATAGCGTGCCTTATTACCTGGATTAATGTACAGGAAGTACTAGCTTTGACTATCTCCACCAGTACTAAGGCATAAACAGTGCTAGTCTAGAGCATCTTTAGCATTTTTTTAGCGTAGCTTATCCCCAGCTGAAGTCAGCTTTAAGGAGTATAAGGTTAGAGGTGTAGAAAGGATTAGCTTAATAGCGTACATTATTCATAACCCGAAGATATTTGTAGAAATGCTAACGTGGAGTACCTTGTTATTTGAACCTAGGCATGGGAAGTATTAGCTTAATAAAATACCGTATTCCCACCCAAACTCAGGTGCAGAAAGTACTAGCTTTGAGTTGATCTCCACCAGTACTGAGGTGCAAACAGTGCTAGTCTAGAACACCTTTAGCATTAATTTAGCGTAGCTTATCACCAGCTGAAGTCAGGTTTAAAAAGTATAAGTGTAGAGTATGTTGACGTGTAGAAAGGGTCTGTTAATAGCGTTCATTATTCATAACCTGAACATATTTGTAGAAATGCTAACGTGGAGTACCTTATTGCCTGAACCTAGGCATGGCAAGTATTAGCTTAATAAAATACTGTATTCCCACCCGAGCTGAGGTGCAGAAAGTACTAGCTTGGAGGACTTTCTCCCCAAATGAACTGAGGCACAGTAAGTACTACCCGCTGTTACCATATCCTCTCCTGAGCTAGGGTGTAGAAAGTTATTAATTATATATCATTTTTATATATCATTTCTTTTCACTGTACTGAAACATAAGCCACATTTGAGTTCGGCCCATAATGCACCCCTTTATAGATTCGCTCTGCCTCTGCACAGAGCCCATAGCGCTCTATCCTCCTTTATTGAAGCTCTCTGATTTGAAGACTCTCTTGTTGTTATGTAAGAAAAGTATACTCTGTCGGTTCACTTGTGTGGAATGTTAGGGCAAACGTAGGCTGCTAAACACGATTGTTTGCGAGCGCTGGTATCTATAGGTCTGTCCTGCAACTGCATACGACACATGCACTAATGAGAACCAACAGAAATAGCCTGAACTCTTCAAAGTCGTATTCACGAATCTTGAGCAACTTTCAGGAGTCGCTAACAGACAGACTGTGGTGGGCACACTGCCGCAATGCTGTGACAGTAGCTGATTATTAGCCTGGACACTCGACACCACCAGTTATCATTATAACTGCCCTCTGACAGCGGGCCACGGTGGTGACCTTCTCTCAGCACTCAGGAAAAACAGCGAGCAGGGCCCCGATCAACTCGCTCAGCTGCTTCCTTTCCCACTGGGATGTCACATTTGGAGTGGTGGCACCTGGTACGCGACTGGTAGGCGAGTGGGTGCTCAGTGGCCAGGTCTCTAAACTACTAATCAGAATGTCAGTGGGGTGGGTCCTGGAAAGGACGTCACGATACGCATCACGTGTACACGGGTCACGATACGATCATAATCATGATACATTGCGATTTTGTTGCGATATTTCACATAGTTCGCTGAAAATATAAAAACAGTCTGAGGCGTTTTCATACGTCACATCATGTCGATAATTCGATGGACAAATCGAGTCGAAACACTGTGCCGCCACGTGCAGGAGATTAGTTTACAAATGTGTTTTTACTTCCCTAAATAATCGATATTTTGAGCTGAAAGTCAAAGTAATATATCATGAGAATAAATATCATGATATTGCTGTATCATTTCTTTTGTCACAGCCCTAAATGTCACAATAATAGTGAATAATACTTTCGGGCTCTGCTTGCCTTTTCTCAGTGACAGTTGTTGCTGTTGCACTCTTCAGACTTGTCCTTGAAAATTTGTATCTCTATTTTTATAGCTTAAATGTTTTATTTTAACCTCGGTTTATCCTGGGCGGTGTTGTTGGGGGGCTACCCCGCTTTGAATCATAATCGAATCGTGATAGTTACAACAATCTCCTGTTAAGGTCCAAAACTGTTGTGTCACCCAGTGGTGTTTTTAGTGGGTTCCACTCGTTAGGCACTGTAGCATATTCTTCGTGTCCTATTGGCCTATTGGTAGGATGTGGTGATAATGAATAATGCTGCATTTTGTCAAACCCAGGAATCAGACTTTACTGTAATTTCTTTTAACGAGGTCACCATCTGGGCTCATCAGCAGCGGAAGGCGAAGGGGTTTTAACATCTCTCATCTCCTCACGTACACACAAACACATACACACTTGGTCCGGAGTCCCAATCAGGACGGCACACTGATAGTTCGAGAGTCCAGCCAGAAGCTTTAGTGTGCCACTTTCTCTCGCATCCTGTTCATTCGCCTTCACTGGGTTTTACTACTAATTATTGAAAGTGGTCGTGAGATGGGGAGGAGGAGGAAGGATGACTGATGGCTAGCGGGAAGTCGGAAAGAGTAAGTGGTCCAGGGGAAAGCAATCAAAGCAAAAGGAAGGGAGGAAAGGGCAAAACCACAAAGCATTTGCATTTACACGAGTAACAAACGTTAAATCAATGGGCTTCTTTTCAACCTGGGATAGATCTGTCTCTCACGAATACTGCAGCGGCGCTGTTACAGAAGTGGTTCTTTTCTTATTTTGTGTGTCAGAGGAATGGGACCCCCATTTATGGATTGCCAGGAAGCGAAAAAAGTTGCAATGAGTCTGAACAAGGTTTTATTTATATATTAGGGGTGTAACGATTCACTCTGCTCACGAGTCGATTTTCTCACTTATTTTTTTTCCATTTGACAAAAGTCATTCCTTTATTTATTTCTGTAGTGTAAACAATGGACAATTTCTTCTGGAAGTTTTTAACAATAACTTTATTCCCTTGCAATTAAAGGAAATGACTACACAAGTTTACAATTGTAAACAAAATGCTCTATTCCATCAGTGCAATAATTTAAGCTGTCTGTGTAGATTTGCACTGTTCTGGAGCAGCAGACGTTTTTTTGGCCACGCTCTGTGTGTGTGTGTGTGTGTGTGTGCGCGTGCGCGGGGTGATGGTAGGTGTATCTCCTGTCCTGTCCTACTTTGAGTCGAAACTAATTTCTGTGACCTCTTGTCACACTGACAAACGTCTTGGGTGTTCCAATTTGGGACACTTGCATTATTCCAGGGAGGAACAACTGTCTGCTGAGACATGGCCGTAGAGAAAACGAATTACACAGTGAGAATAAGGTTGAGTAAACAGAGCTGCACCTCCAAGAAGACGGAGAGAAGGTGGAAAAATGAGCACATTATTCTGCCTCCTTCCCACGCTTTTCTTCTAGAAGTAGAGGTAGGTCTGATTCATAATTCGGTGTGTGGCAGGGTGTTGGGCTGGAAGAGATAAGGTCCCTTTGTTGTTCCCGAGGTCATCTCTGTTTGCTTCACTCTGAAATCCTTAAACATTAGGAATGCATTAGCGCCCCCCCCCCCCCATTTTTGCACTTTCAGTAAGATACAATGCAAATGATGCCGAGTTCAGATTCAATTTGAAATTTATTTACAAACATCATCCCAGGGAGGCACGGCGGTTCTAGATGACGCCTGGCAGTTCCAGAGACCCGGTTTGAAGCCTGAATTGAATTGAGCTATTATGGAAAGTGAGTAAGTGTCATTCCAAGCAGCTTTACAGAGATCTAAGTCTGCAACCTCTATTGAGCATACCTAGGTCACAACTTCAAAAGAAAATGACTCCGAACATCTAAAAATCGATACAGCAATATATCGTGATATTCATTTTTGTGTTATAGTACATGGATTTGCAGCTCCAAACATTGATTTTTTGAAGGCAGAACAGATTTAAAATCTCCGCTTCTGTAGATGGCACAATGCAGTGGTTTGACTTGATGAGACGACATAGATTGTACACTGTAACTTGTATTTCAGCTGGTTTTATATGTTCAGTGAACTATGAGGAATATCACAATATGCATCGTATCATAGTGTATCGTGAAGTCCTTTCCAGCACCCACCCCAACTAAACATAAAGAACCCTGAGTACCCAAAAGTGGATATGTCTACTGAGGACGTTACACACCAAATGCGATGTCAAATATTTGTACGTGACAAGACGAACAAAATGCTGCTTATGTAAAATGCAAACACTCATATTGCATACATTCGATTTTGGAAAATAGAAAGGAGCACAATTTGTCTTTTTCAAGAGCTGATTTATTTATTTATGTATGTTTTTTTTTTTGCGTCACCACAGTCATTCGATTTGGGTTTTATCCAGTTACATTCCAAGTGTGAACTTCCAAAGGAACGTGA
This sequence comes from Ancistrus triradiatus, assembly GCA_025084515.1. Taxonomy (NCBI): domain Eukaryota; kingdom Metazoa; phylum Chordata; class Actinopteri; order Siluriformes; family Loricariidae; genus Ancistrus; species Ancistrus triradiatus. Next base: position 250,185 of record JAJAGP010000715.1, on the reverse strand, counting down.
ACACTAAAACACCATGTTTTCACTCTTGCTCAGATAGGGGTGTGTGATATTGAAAATGATATCTTGATATTTATTGGGATGTTGTCAATAATGGTGAGTTCCACAAACTTTGATTCGATTTGGGCTGTTACTAATCAGTCACGTACATTTAAATCAGTCAAATAAGACAGCATTTAGCAGACGCCCGTATCCAGAGCGACTTACATTTGGTACAATCTTACAATCCAAGCAATTGTGAGTTAAGGACCCAACAGTGGCAGCTTGACAGAGGTGGGATTTGAACCCTGGACCTTCTGGTCCATAGTCCAGTACCTTAACCGCTAGGCTACCACAGTACCACATAGCAACAATAAGACATTCCTTTTTTTGTATCTGAAGTGTAAACAACGCAGTCTCATGGGATACACCTTTGTGAATGTGACGTTATTGCACCCTCTGGTGTTCCAAACATGCAATTGCATTAGATGCATAATAACTAGGGATAGGGATTCACGATGTTGAATTTTTTGGGCAGATACAATAACTAATCTTTAGCACATTATTGTAGCCAATATTGATGTTGCAACCGATCAGTTAGCCTTTCTGCATTTAAAAAAAATTTCACATAATCCATATATGAGCTGCTGTATAAAAACTGGATCAGCCATAAAATAATAAGCAATGAAACAGTTAAATCAGATATGACGATTACTGTAAACATAAGGTGCTGTTCACTCACAGGAAAAATGCCCTCATCCATTTTATTTTCTAACCTTCCTTTACAAGAATAAACTGCATGCATAACTACACAGTATATTGTGTGTATATATATAAAAAATTTAATATTCCGGAAAACAGTATATCGGCCGCCCATATAACATGCATCACTAATAATAACGCATAATCCAACACATGCACATTGTCCCATGTCTAATAGACCCTTTGGTAAAAATGTTATTTTGTTCACTATTAGTCGTAAGCAATTTGGGACACTTCCTCATACACTTATGCTCATACCATGTAACAGCAGATAAATTATGCCTAAGAAAGTGAATTCTATCGCTTTTAACAAGGTATCGTTCTAGTACTGGTGAAGCCTCAGCAGCCCTCCGTGGAAAAAATGAAATGTGATGCAGCACAAAATGCGTATGGTATCAAGATCAGATGTTGAAATCATAAAATCAGTTCAGACTGTATCCAGAATGTGTTTATTTATTTGGATTTCTACCCCATATTCTCCCCAATGTACTCATTACCAGTTGCCAGGCAATAACTAAGCCTTCCCTATCAACTGTCTGAAAGGGGGGGGCAGTTTGAGCTGTCACCTGTTTCCTAACCGCAATTAGGCAACATGATTTGGTAGATCAGCCTGCTTGGAGGAATGCACTAACTACCCCCTTCACGCCGGCTGAAAGGTTGGCATTTGTTTGCTCTGATTAATAGATGAAACAGGAATACCACCTCTTCGACCCAGGTAGCAGGGCCATTTATGCTCTGCTGGACTCCTGGCTGCCAATGGGTATGGCATTGTCGGTGCTCAAACCTGCAATCTCTTAATGATAGGGTGAAAGATGTGAGATGTGCCGCTCAGGAGCCCTCGACATTTGCTGGGCTTGGGCTTCCACAGTACATTCAATTTTTTTTCCTTCAGACTTCAGGTCTGTCTTCTGCCACATGCTTTGTCATCTCACACTTTAGAATTGCCAGCTTATATTTCAGTGCCTGCTTGCAAGAGGTGATACACAGCCTGTTTGATGTCGGTCAGTTGAGTCGAAGCTACAGTCAAACCATTCTCAGGTTTACTTGGAAGCAGTCCAACACCACTTACACTTACAGCATATAGCAGACGTTCCTATCCAGAGTTTATACGTGCACTTGTACATTCTCACAATACAAGCAATTGTGGGTTAAGGGTCTTACACAGGGCGCCTTGGCTGAGGTGGGATTTGAACCCTGGACCTTCTGGTCCATAGTCCAGTACCTTAACCGCAAGGCTACCAATAGTTACTTTTTAGATCAAGATCAATAGATAAGATAAGGAGTAGATACTGTGTAGGTGAAAGCACTTTAAAGTTATTGTCAAAAATCAATTACATACAGGTACGCGTTGCTTAATGTTCACAATACACTGTGGGAAATTGCACGTTGTGCGATCTGGACGTTGGCTGAACACCATATTATATACTTTATAGGGCTGTGCTAAAAAAATCAATACAGCAATAAGTCACGATACTTATTTTCGCGATATACTACATCGATTTTCAGTTGAAGAAATAAAAATTTTAAATGGGGTATAAACTACAATCTCCACTCCTGTAGATGGCGCAGTACCGTGTTTTGACTCAATTTGTCAGCTGAACTATCAATGTGATGTATTAAGACGACTCGGATTGTACACCATAACCTGCATTTGAGCTGTTTTTATATTTTCAGTGAACTATGGGGAATGTCGCGATATATCACAATATGCATCATCTCACAATGGGTCATGATATAATCGTATCGTATCGTATCGTGAAGTCCTTTCCAATACCCACCCCTGTTAGAGGTACTGGTATTGGCAAAATGGTCAAAATACAGCAGTGTTTCTGATGCACTGATTTATTTATATCTACACTGACCACCACAAATTGATTTTCAGATTTTTTGGTACAGGTTTGCGCAGTTTAACGTCCATCCTATCAACGTCTGTTCACTTAAAAGAGCAACGTCATAACAAATGTATTAAACTGAAATGTCTCCGTCAGTACCTGGTCACCTCAACAGCCAATCAAGGGTGTGGATCCTCAAGCAGAGGTTGCCAGGTCTGGTTATTCTAAGCAAATTTTTAGGTTTTATGCTCTAAAGTCACTTAAAGATATTGGTAGTTGCGGGTTGCAGGTTTTTGGGGCTTATTTCTAAAGTGTAGTAAGTGTAGTTGCTTATTTGGGTGTCCTCCCTGATATCTCTCTCTCTCTCGCCAATGTTTCTACAAGTTGGTTTTGTTGAACTTCTGAAATTGAAAGGAAAATGTACATGAATATTTTTTTTCAATAACTAATCAAGTGGTCACTCTCTCAATGTAGTAGGTTGGTTTAGGTTTTTTTTCCTTTTTTTTTTTTTTTTTTAGCAAATTGGCTTCTTTTGGTCTGGTTTCTATAGACCTGGTTGCTTTTTCCTGTTGTGGGATCTGGCAACTATGGTTCATGTGTTTGTGTTACCGGTCGTGTGCTCGGTTGCTTGTTAGCTCACTTTTGGACCAGAGACTGTTCTAACTCAGCTGATGTGTTTAGAGACTTGTTCATGTTTGTGTGGATGATTTTCTGCTGCTTATTTTGTAGCAAGCTGTAAATGGCATTTGTAAGTCCATGTGCCTGTCCTGTTGTAAGTAGTACTCCTTTGTTTGTCCTCCCACTAAATGTTTCGCACAACGTGTTGTTAAACAGCGCATGCCTGTGTATAAGACGGATAAAGTCTTACCTCACTGTAGTGCTGAGCCTCTACTTGTCCTGCTTAACACACAAACACATTTATGGAGTCAAAACTGTCTTTTCTGTGACCGCACAACATATTTCCTATTTCAGAGAGCAGGAAACTGAGAAAGCCTGTAGAAACCGAAGACATTTCTATATATGAGTCAAGTAAGTTAATTATCTTAATTATAAGTATCATAACCTTATCAGATCATGGGAACGGCTGTTATGCGGCGCATACCTGTACTGCGATCCATTATAGACTTTCGTGCATAAACTTAAATACTGTAGCACATGAAAACAAAGGTCTGCACAAAAACTGAACAGAGCAAGGCTTTAGAGCGAGAGCCTCTGTGGACGAACCGCATTGCACTAAGCAGCAGTTCTTAATAAGATAGACATATGAAAGGAAGAAATGGCAAGGCATGAGATGGTTTGCAGCAGTAGTAGATCAAATTGTGTGGTCTAGCGAGAAAGAATGACCTCTTCCCACACCGAAGCTGCACGCAATGTGGCGAGCCGACTGCCTGGCTGAGACCGAATGCTTTGGGCTTTTCCAGTTTGCGCACTGCCAGAATCCAACCTCAAATCTGCTCCATGTGCAACATCGTCTTGATTTAGTCCTGCTTCTCCACCGAGTCTGTGATCACGGGCACCGGTCCACCGCTATCCAAACATGCAACCAGCTCGTATAATTACTGTGGTTTCAGCGCTGGGCCGGCTCGCCTGCTCAAAATAACCCCGCGTGAAGTAAACCCAAAAGGCTACACACAGCTCGAATTAAATTGCTTGCAGAATTGATTGAGGAAGCAGTTGCAGAAATGTTCAGAGGACATAATGTGTCTCTAGTTTCCTGCCATTCTTCATTTAAATGCTTGGCCAGTGGCCAGTCGATTTCTCCAAAGGCCCCGCGCCGCTCATTTCTATGGCAGCCGTCGCTCCGTTCCGAACAAGCCGGTTCATTCCTGAGGTCATGCAGCAGCTGCAGCTAAAGTTTTGTCTCACATTTGCATTTGTCAGTTCCTGGCAAGATGAAGGTGAGCTACAAGCAGAGACAAAAGAATATGCTCCTTCTGCACGCGCCCCATGCCAAACAATCCATTTTGGCATCGCGCAGGCTTTTAATGTGTAGCAAACAATCAGCTTCAAGCCTCTGCCTAATGGTTAAATGACGTGGCCGCTTCGCTCCGCGGTGGCACTGACAGCAGATAAATCACACGTTAAAGTCAAAGACGTGTTCGCTTGTAGGATTCAATCATTCAATTGTGGCATTAGCCTTGATTAAAGATTTCAGGGAAGATGAAGTTATCGCACAGAACCATGCCCATAGTCAGCTATGAAGTGACCATGTTCGGACTTTGGTCATATGTTTAGACCTAAAAATAAAATTGGAAGCTAAGAACAACTGGATTAAAAAAAAAATCAGTAGTTGAGCTGCTCCTCCAGGACAGGACCCTCCCCACGCCAGAAATGTGATCCACCCGGTGCCCTTTTAACATCATCGGACACCATTGGGTCAGAGAAATGTTAATGTGTGTGCAGGGGCAATTCTGGGATCAGAGGTTCCTCCTTAGCACTGAGAGGGTTTTATGAGTCAGGTGAATGACGTGCCTTGGAGTTGCACTGTGCATGGACCACGGGACAGTTGCGATTATTTTCTATTTAAAATTTAGTTTCTTTTTGTGGCCATTTAATGTCAATGCCAATTTAGCGTAGTCAGTCAACCTAATGCATGTTTTTGGACTGTGGGAGGAAACCGGAGTACCCGGAGTAAACCCATGAGGACGTGCAGACTCCACTCAAAGTACCCAGGCTGCTTCACCCTGCCTGGGATTGAACCCAGGATCTTCTTGCTGTGAGGCGGCGGTGCTACCCACTGAGCCATGGTGCCGCCCACCCGGAGTTACATAAGCTCGTTTCTGACAGCACTTTAGTTTCTACATGTTTCAGCTTCCGACTCTCTTCTGAAATGCTTGGAACGTGAATACAAAAAGAAATGCGTTGCGCTGTCAAATCAAAGACAGTTCCTCGTTACATAAGTGTGTTTGAGAGAGACTTATAGGAGGAATGCACTGTCATTTTATCACTCTGATTAATGCAGAATGATTGCAGCATTGATATTGGTAACTGATGGCCCATTTGTTTATGACTGTGATATTTTAAGTGAAAGAGCGATCTGTCTTGACTGTCTAATTGTCCTATTTTGAAGATCTTTTGCATAAATCCTGTGAATTTACAGTTTATAAAAGCAAAACGACTTGCTACGTTTAACCCCCACACTGGCTTTTTTAAATGTATGTGCAGCTAATTTATACACTCGATTATTTATTTATTTATTATATTCCTTGGGAATCTGAGTGGCCCTCTTGCCTGTCTTATTTGTAGATTCCATCCATGCAGTGGAGGCAAGACAACCTAAGAATATTTCTGTACTGGGTGCATAAAACTGCACTAGATGTGAGACTGCAAAAATACTTGAGGGCTATGATACCTTGCCAAAGGGGACGCTAAGAAAAATTGACTGACACGATCCATGAAATTTGCATATGCCCAAGTTTATGTTCTACTTCTCCCAGTATGTTGGATACAGCACATTTGCGGGAGTATTTCGGTTTGTTCCCTGCACAGCTTCTTTCATTTACAAACCAACAGGATACAAATTTTAATATTAAGCTGCTTGTCTGCCTTGCTGATTTAAAAACGATTCCTCCCTTTGACTTGACTAGTAGACTCTCTTCAGACGATTTCTCCAGCTAGCTTTCTTCCTGGCAACATGCAATATTCTAAATGATTTCCAAACAACTGAGAGAAATGAAAAGTGTTTAAAGACCGTGATCACAAAGCAACATCAAAAAGTACACTATGACAGTTGGAAGTAATTACTGCACATGGCAGTCAAAACATTTTTGGCACTAATGGGGCATGTTATTAGAGGACTTGTGACAAAAAGACTGTAGATTTTAGGCTTTTTCGCTTTCGTACCTGGAAATCTCACTTCATTCTTGACATGTGCCCACGCCCTCGACTGTCATATTAAGAGTTGACAAACGCTACAGAAGAAAGTTCTTGAAAGCCTAAATTATGCTGAAATAATATAGAAAGGGTGGATATTTTCTTATGAACATCATGAGGAAAGATTTCTCCATCCCCAAGTTATTATTGGTGCACTGCATTCTCCAGGCTTCTCATCAAGAGAATTATGTCGTTCTCTGCTTCTCCTTAGGACATAATAAACCTTCATCCAGATCGTCTCTAGACTTTATATGTGTATCTGATAACCCAATTGCTTCGTGTGAAAATCAACAAGCATCACACATTCAATCAACAGAAGTAATAAAAAACATAAAGACAGCAAGTTTCAGTCTTTCATAGACATGGGTTTCAAAGCCCATCTTTTTACAAAAACGTTATGAATAAATGCTCAAACATTTGCCGCAAGAACAGATTTGATCCTTATTGGGTTACAACTGTTGGAACTAAAGATTTCCACAAGATGGCTGCTTTGCCATTATGAATCCTCCACCCTATATAACAGTTGCTAGCAGCCCATGAAGGCTGAAGGCATCCTTTAGAGGAAATGTGCTCGTTTTTGTGCTCATAATACCAAGGTGATGAGCTCATATTAATATTTCTTGCAAAGTATTTCTAAATGAGTGCCCTGGCATGACATGACAGTTTTTAGGCTGACTAATAAGTGCTTATTTATTTGAGTGGTTATGTTTGTGGTACTTTAAAGGGTCCCTGTCAGTAAGCGACTGCGATTCTTCGACTCAGTGATCCTGAATTCAACACTTACAAATCTCCTGCGTGTTGATGCTATCCACCAGTGGTATTCGTTTCAAAATCGGAAACATCCATGCAACAGGAGGTGCAATTCATTATTAAAAATAAAGCCAAAACCATGAAAACCTCAATATTTTTGTTATATTTGTGGTGTTCCGAAGTGCTCTTGCCATTTTACCAAAGTACCATATTAAAACCATGGCAAATTCATAGTACACACGTAGTTGTCATAAGATTCCTTAGTAGTTCATTGTGGAATCATGGTTAACGTAGTTACTTTAAACTGTGCTATATAGTGATCAGTGAATGAGTCGAGTGGAGCATTTCAGACATACCCTAGATCTGCATTTCCTGAAGGAACTACAACAGTACATGTCCCAGGACCTTTGGCTGTGTGTGGGGGCGCGTCCCAATACTTTTGCCCCTTTTGATCGTGTACGGGGGGCGCATCCCAATACTTTCTCCACTTTTGATAATGTCGAGGGCGTGTCCCAACGCTTGTGTGCAAGTGTGTCCCAATGCGCACACTTTGCCACGGTGTGTGTATACACAGTGTTCTGTGGTGACATCATCGATTTCAGTTACAATTTGAATGTTGTCGGTTGAAATTTGAATCTGAACCTTCATTCAATGCATTTCTATGGGAACTTAAATCGACTAAAAACAGTAAATTGGATCGACTCCAATAACACACAGCACACCGCACAGCGCGATCATCTACGCAACAGTGTTTCAAGCACGTCTGTACGTTAAGCGGTTCGAGCTCTTTTAATCGCAGAAACGCGTGAAAGAATAAGAACGTGAAAGAACAACATGTACAGCATTTAGCAGACGCCCTTATCCAGAGCGACTTACAATTGATAGAGTCTTACAATCCAAGCAATTGTGGGTTAAGGGTCTTGCTCAAGGACCCAACAGTGGCAGCTTGGCAGAGGTGGGATTTGAACCCTGGACCTTCTGATCCAGAGTCCAGTACCTTACCTGCTAGGCTACCACAGCCCCAACAAGCACAGTATAATTACTAAGGTGTCTCATGGTAACCGTGTTTTCTATGAATCCACCATGGTTTAACTGCCATGTAACCATTCATAGTTTTCTTTCCACTAAAAACATGGTAAAACCAGTGTTAGCTGGCCTGGTTTCCAGAATGTTCTCAAGTCATGATTGGCTAAAAGACCATGACTCAATAGTACAATAGCTAACTCTATGTGTTTACATTTGGCCATTTAGCAGACGCCTTTATCCAGAGCGATTCACAGTCTTACAATCCAATAAATTATGGGTTAAGTGCCACCATAGTCCCATATAACAGTACAGGTAGCTCACTGAACTCATTACATTTACATTTTACATTCAACAGCCACTCTTCTTCAGAGACTCTCGCTGTCTTACAATACAAGCAATTCTGGGTTAATTAATGGCCTTGCTCGAGGACCCAGCAGTGGCAGCTTGGCAAAAGTAGGATGTGAACCCTGAACCTTCTGATAACATAAACTAGGGTTTATCATAGCCCTTATCCATGGTAAGCCATAATTTTGAAACCCTTCATCATGTTTTAACAAAGCAGTATTAGACACAGTTGATGTAGTGCGTATTAGAGGATGCACTATAATTTCTGAAAATAAATCTTCTCGGGCAAAAAGTGAACGAAAAGTCTGAGAAAGATCAATGTTAGACTGTAACATAGAGTGGAGCCGAACACATGTAGCAAACAAATGGAGCTTAGGGAACAAAGGCTTGAACTCAAACAGCTTGGAGAAAAAATAAACTCGCAGAGCACATTATCACTTCAGAAAGAGGTTTGAATGGCAAACATGGTGATAGTAATAGCAAACACGAACACAGTTAATATTATGTTTGCCAGCTCTGAAGAAGGATGACACAGACTAGCACCACACACTGAGCATATACTGTGAGAATGCTAACTCTAAATTTAGCTTAACTTTAACACTAACCTGATGTCATGAAAAAGCAAGATTTAAACAGTTGGTATGATGTGTTATTAGCATTTTTTCTATGGAAGAAATAACACTTCTAGTCGATAACAAACACCAGAGCATATGAGCATGCTAACGCTAACCTTACACGTAACACCTAAGCTTAAGAGATGTAAACCCCAACCAATGTGATTATCAGCGTTGTTTTGTAGAAATAACTGAAGTCAGCAAGCAACAATTTTGCTTAGTGTTACGAGGGTGTATTTTTTGTAGCATCTCTGATGTACATACAAAGTACAAAAAATTGTCAGTAATATCAAAAAGCTGGTACACTTTTGGAGTACTGTTTCTTTTGTCATAACAGTTTCAAATAAACCTGGAAACAGAACTCAGGGCGGAGGTTCACATCCCAGGTGGGTTTTGCAAGATGAAGGTCAGCTGCGATGGCCTGGTAAAATAGGCTGCTTTGCTTTACTTCTTAAGCCGAGACAATATATAGACTACATCCATACTTTTCTGAAAGACACCCCAATTACTGAGGTCCAGTTTGCTTTGTATGCGCTTTATTACTAGACATCAGGAAGCCAGACCTCACCTCTGGGGTCTGCAGAAGCATATGTAGTGCATCATTAGGAGAGCTCAGGTGGAAGGGAGACACCATAACCGTACAATAATGGTGAACAGGGCTTAAAATTAATTTGATTTACTATGGCTGGGTCATTTAGGAGGCAATTTAGGACACTGAGGCACTGAGCTAACTTGATAACACCGTTGTTCGGCTTTTTGTGTTTATGGCCCCGTTTCTAATTTCTGTTCGGTATTTATGCCCCGCTCTCATATACAACAGCTGGACAAAGCGCCGTCTGCCTCTGGGATGTTTCATCTGAAATGAACTCGCAATCTGTATTGATTGGTGTGGGTTTGAATTGTTTTTGGATGTACTTTGGACTTTTTCATTTGAGAAATTATTCTGTTAGTCTTCCTACGCAAGCGATTACTTTAGAAATGACTAATTTGCTTGTTCAGTCTAATTGCACGTAGTTCGGAATGTTTTCTGGGCGATTTAAAATGTATTTTAGAGTTATGTAAATAATATTGCATTCCAAAAGTGGGGAAAAATATATATTTAAATGAATGTTTAAAGAGTTAGACCTGGGTTCCTTTTTCTGGGGAACAGTTCAGATAATGAATATTCATATAACGTAGGACAAATATCGATTCTTTACTATGGATAAATCGCTGTCCAGGTATTTACTGACCAGGTAAATTTCTTGGCTATCTGACTTTCGGTGTACTCTTTGGGGTGCTTCCTTTTAAGGTGGTTGTGTTTCCACCAGGTGTGTTAATGTTGTCTTTGTATTCTTCTTGATTTATTTGTGTCCATCAGGGATAAGGTGAGCTGGACTAGTGACTGTTTGAATTGTAGCGTACTAAAGATGTATTTGTTTAAAAGCACATTTGCTTTGAATTTGTATTCTTCTGAAATAAGGAAAGTGGAGCTACAACACATTTTCTTTGCAATTTTAAACTTCTTTTTCTAGTTATTTATTTTAATTGCTAGGAACTAAAGGTTTTTTTAAGTTTAAAAGAAATTTATGTAAATGTGCATTGTTTTGCTCTGTTCACACTTCAGAATTGAAAAAGACTGTCTTTTATAGAACGTAAATTGGATAATCATGCGAAAATGGAATCATTTTTATACATATTCATGAAGCAATCTGGTCTAGTTGTAATGCTAAGGCTTTTTATGTAATTTTTGTTCAAGAAAAGTACTCTGAATTTTTATTCTTCTGAAATAAGGCATGTTTTCAATATCTTTTTGTATGGTGAAGCTATAACAGAACTTGTTGTTTGCAATTTTCAACTTCTGTTTCTAGTCTTTTCTTTTAATTGCAGGGCACTGAAGGTTTTTTAAGTTTTATAGAAATTGTTTAAGAAAATGTGCATTGTTTTGTCCAGAAATAAAAAGGAATATCCTTTTTCGAATGTAATTGAAGTTACACCCCTATCCCCCTAATGTTGCCTGGCCTGGGCTGGAGGTAGTGCAGGGACAGCAGCGAACGTCAGCTTTTTTTGTAGTGTCACAATTCAGTAGGTTGGTCATTAATTTAGCTCCAGCATCATCAGTCATGATTGTTTTGCTCATTATTATTTCAGGACTTCAGGTTTCAAGTGATGCTCGGTTATTGGCATGTGAAAATGGTTATTGGCCTCTGAAATTGTGTGTGTATTGATGCAGTGGGTGGTTATAAATAACAACCGCGAGGCTCCTCTCTGTTCTTTATTAAGCCAGCATGGCTTAAATTAAGTTTATTGATTGTATAATGATTACCCAGCCTGGTTAATTATGTTGACTGGTTTGCGTGTCAGAGCAACTCGTTAAGTTACCGTGACCCCAACCTTTTATTCGTATTTGGTCAGATGTTCGGGATGTGTGCCTGCTTTGCTTTGCACGTTGGGTTTGCGGACGCATTGTAACACGTAACAATACCGGCTAGAAAATTGCTTTCACGATCTCTCCACTGGAGACTGATGCTGTGGTGAGTACAGGGATGGGCACGATACGCGTCATCTGCGGTACTATCTTAATTGTTGTTTTAATTGCTAATTGATACCCAAGTTATACACTGCCAAAGTAGGTACTGCTGCAGTAGTAGCAGAAATGGTAGTACAGTAGACTCGGTTGTGTCGAATACCAATAGCAATATTAAAACGAGCACATTCTGCAGTCACTTGGTTAATTATCAGCTTACCATGACCAGCTGCCGCCTCCATTTCCCCATCCTAATGTTTCTCCTTCTAGCGTATTAATGAGTCTGTGCTTCTCTCTGGGAATTAAAGCGGTTCTGTTTCACCAAGTGCAAATATGCAATCCGCTGAATGCGTCAGACTTTACAGGAAGACGCTGCCATCTTTGTTTATTAAAAGTCTGAACGAGCTCCGAGTGAATTAATTGTTGACTCGTCCGTATCATTTCATACACTCATAATCCCACTTCTTTTCATTTGTTACAGTTTTCCGTGTCGGACTGTGCTGATCACAGAATGTGCAGCAGTGAGTCACTGCCACTAAAGTTAAAAAAACAACCGGCGCTCATTATAGCAGCCACTAATAATGTATCATCTCCATCAAACAGACTCGGTTACTGCACAGTAATAAGGAGTTATAGAGAGTTCACGATCAGACGGGGTCTATCGCGAGCTTTCGGCAAGTTGATTGGCTTGAAATGCCTTCAACAGCATGAGGCATGTTGCTGTTTTTGCTGATTGAAATTTTAATTCCGGATTTTTATGAGATGTTTGCTCGGATCTACATATTCATGAAGCAATCTGGTCTAGTCATAATGCTGAGGCTTTTTTATGGCAGCTAAACGGATTCAACCTAAATTATTTGCAGAAGTAGTCTTTTAAACATGGGATACACTCATCAACCACTTTGAGGAACACCTTGCTAGTTCCGGTGTTGGACCCTTTGTTGGACCCTGTTTTGCCTTCAGAACTGCCTCAAGGTGCTGGACACACTCCATCGGGATCCAGCCATGATCCGAATCTCCCATTCCACCATGTCCCAAAGGTGTTCTTTTGGATTGAGATCTGGAGGCCATTTGAGTACAGTGAACTCATGATCATGTTCAAGTTTGAGATGATTTGAGCTTTGAGACACAGTGCGTTATCCTGCTGGAAGTAGCCATCAGAAGATGCACTGTGGCCATAAAGGGAGGCACATGGTCAGCAACAATACTCAGGTGGGCTGTGGAGTTTAAGCAATGCTCAATTGGTATTAAGGAGTCCAAAGCGTGCCAAGAAAAACCTCGTCACCATTACATCACAACTAGCAGCTTGAACCATTAGTACAAGGCAGGATGGATCTACACACCAAATTCTGACCCGACCACCAGGATGTAGCAGCAGAAATGAAGACCAAACGCTTTTTCAGTCTTCTGTTGTCCAGCAGCTGTGAAATACTCAAAAACCCGTCTAGCACCAACAACCATGCGACGTTCAAGGTCACTTAAATCACATTTCACCATTGAACTTGAGGAGGTCGTCTTGACCATGTGTACTGTACGTGCCAAAATGCATTGAGTCGCTACCACGTGATTGGCTGATTAGATATGTGTGTTAATGTAGAGATTTACCTACTAAAGTGGCATGGAGTGCATATTATACCATTATTTTCTAGTGTTACTATTTCAGTATGTTCTATCAGCTGTTCAGTAACTCCACACAACGGGGGATTTCTTTGGTGCAGGATAAGTAGATTACTTAATCGAACATGATAATCAGAACCATTAACTGCAGTAATCTTGCCCATGTTGCATTGCATCTTTTTTATTGTTAATACTTAAAATCTGTTTCCCGCTGTGTGTTTACAAACACTACACAATATGAAACAGATTCAAGAAGATGGAAAGAAATTATTGAAGGATTTAAATTAGTTGCAATATTCAATAATAGGCTGTTTCCTTCAGTTATTTTAAAGTCGCAATGATATGCAGTCCCTCATTACAAAACAAATCCCAGTTTTAATAGCTGAGCGTATTTATGGGGCGAACCTTGTCAGTGAACTATGAGGGGGAAACTCAACAACAACAAAAAATTAATTAAAAACCGTTCATTAATCGTAGTCGCAGTGAAGTGTTCAATTGATAATGATATTGATTTGAGGTCATATGGGACCAGGACAAAACCCGGAGTCGAGGAAGAATGGATCGAAACCTGAGCGACTTGCCCCCTCGTGGTTGCATAGCGAAGCCCCCCCTTGGAATGGCCAAAGGTTCTACGTTGTTGGCAGTCGGTTTCGTAGCTGCATTTTGAGTTCCTTCCGTTCTCTCTCTGTGCCTTTCCACTGGATTCCTCCATATTTCCAGTCGGAGTGCCCCTGCATGCCGTTATCGCAGGTGCCGTTCGGCCTTGCCATGCTAGATAAAATATAGCCATCAAATCTAGCATAGGTGTCTGCTCTATTTGCACCGTCCCTTCCCTCGGTAGTCTGAGAGACAGCTGTGTTCCCCAGTTGTGGTTTCAGTCCGGCTCAAATCCTTCCGTGCAGCTTTTGTTGAATGTGTAACTGAACGTGCTGTGAAATGTAAGTATCCGCTCCACAGTCCCCGGGCTCCATCAGTCCTCTGGCTGTCCCATTACATTCTCTCGGCGTGCACCGAACCTAATTTTTCAATCCTAGGTGACAGTGGCAGAGACCTCACCTAGTCCACTCTTGTCTGGGAAATGCACCGCGACGCGCCGGGCCCGCCGTCTCATCTCGTTTCCTGAGACGCGAAAGCGTCCGCGTCAGGCCTCATGATTTGTTGAAGCGTCGCGGCGGCAGGACTGGCCTTTCATGTCCCCTCAGTCTGCCACGTGACGCGGTCGTCTGGTCTCAGAGAGGAGAGAATCAGAGGCTAATTAGCAGTCATTAATGGTGCCGGATCGCAGCAAACACAAGCAGGGCTCAGACACTCTCTCTGTGATGGTCAGGCTGATTATATGGCACAGACTCTTTGCAGTCCTAGGTGGAGCCGCTGATAGAAAATGGAGATCTAATTTAGCCTAAGTGGGGAGGCAAGCATGAAGGATGGAGGTTGAATTGAGTCATTGACTCTCGGGAGACGGAAAGTGGAAGCTAGTTTCATGCCCTTCAGCCAGCGTTCCTCCTATTAGTAGGACTCGTTTGAGGTTGAGAATTAAAAGCCGTCAGGCTGAGGTGCAGGGTTTCTCTAAACCAAGCTTATTGTAGTTAAGTAAAACTGCAAGTACCCATCCCCTAAATACACAGGGCACGGGCATAAACTGGACAGGTGTTGGCAGCTTCTGTATTATAAGATTGTATGCAAAGAAATACATCTAAACAAGGTGAATTGCTTTTTTTTTTTAAAGAACATGCAATAATTTTGTAGTAGTAGACCTTAAACATAGGTTTCTCTTAAGTAATGATACCCCAGGTATCCGCTCGAGCAATGAGGCGTTCCAGAAACTCTGACTCCGTTCTACCAAACGTATTGTATGTAGGGTTTGTTGCGCAGTCAGAATGCATCTTCTAACTTCAGCCTTTAGCTAAATTTGGATCTAATTGGCTGCGACACCTTCTTCCTGGTGACGACACTAACAGCTTAGCTTTCCAGATACTTAACCACAAAGTACCAAAGGCAGAGCTAAGGCTAAGCTGAGGGTCGAATTCCTTTAGAAAGTCTCACTGCGGCTCTGAGGTAACCGAGGTGTTACTCTTGGTCACCAAGGAACAGTTAGCTAATCAGTGTTACCGAAGTATGAACAGGGTCACCTGTGGTTGCCTGGTAGGTCATGTTATTGGCAGCCGGGTCGACATTGTGGAAGTCGATAGCAGCTCTTTATCAGCCGTCTGGATGTGAATGAATTGGGCTGGTTCGAGGCCAGTTGACAGCATTCCTCAGCTCTCTGGCGGTGAAATTCTGGACCGAGGCGGCGTGAAAATCATCTCTGTGACAATGGCTATGCAGAACAGATGGCTCTCCATGAGCAGGAGAAATCAGAGAAGGTATAGATTCACGCATGAGTCATCTCACCGTCCAAGAATAGCGCGACGTACACCAGCCGTATCAGTCATGCGCCTCGGAAACGCCTCAGCTTTCAAAAGTTTTGAAACGGTTAGAAGTTCCTTTGCGAGAATTGATTTGTTTTCATGTTGTTAATGACTATTACTGCTTGAATTGACTCAATTGTAGCTTATTATTCACATGTGAATGCAAAGCGCCAATTTCACCAGCCATTACTCTAGTGTCCTAATGGGAATATGTGCTAGTCAGTTATTAGAGAAATAGGTGTAATTGTATGACACTGCTGAAATTCTGTTTCATAATACAAATCAATTGTGTTTTCATCATTTGTAAGCCCTGAAAAAAAAAGATGTATAGACCAGAATATGTTGAGTTTTGGATGCTGGTCCATCAGCTTTACCAGCAAGGAAACAATGAAGAGTTTCATAAGATAATGTTATTTAGGTTTTTTTTCCTTCTAGGATTGCATTTAAGAACATTCTTATGAACTTTTAATGTTTGTCTTAAAACCGTCAAGTTTTTTCTTTACAAAGCTTTTGTAATTCTAGACCAAGGTCTGGATGTTTTTATATGAAATAATGGAAATAGACTCCTGTTGTCTGATAATGTGCTATCCAAAACAATTTTCTTGGTTTGACTGAGTAATAAGTGGTTTACACTTCAGTAGTGATACCCCGGGTATCCACTCAAGAGAAATGAGGCATTCAGGAAGCAAATTATGATGTAGATTTACCAAGCATATTGTATGCGAGCTTTGTTGTGTCACGTCAAGACCATACAAATTCTCCAGTTAAACCAGCCCCGGACGTATCATGGTGGTATGTAGTATACTGGCACAACAGTTATTGTATGCGTTTACGTGCACTTAAAAATCCAATCGTCGTCGGGTTTATGTAGTTATCTGATTATTCAAGTGGTCAAGCATACTCCGATCTAGAAATCAGATTAAGAATCCAGACAGAGAGCTGGATTTGACTCAATTAATCAGAGTACTCATAGCATGCATACCAGTTACCCGATTATAATCGATGTCTTCAGTCTGCGCATGTGCACGAGCATTCTCCCACGGTTGCCAGGTCTGAGTATTTCTAAAATCTTTATTTGGTCTCTCTTTCCATTCACTTTTCCGTTTGTGGGTTCTTTTTTTGCTAGATCTGGCAAATCCCAAAATATGAGATTAAAATGTGCCACGGAGTTAAAGGCAGCGAAACGGCTATCAAACACTTTGGGGAGACTGAAACGCAGTATATACATGACAAAATGAATAATTAGATTATTTTAATATTAAAGTTTGAAATTTATTTCATCTATTTCTATGAGATTATTGGTTGGTTGCAAAGTAGACATCTCATTACTGCCCAAGTCATGTAAAGTCGGAGCTTCCCATTATCCGATTACTCAAATGTATATGTACTCATTGGTTTCCTGCAGTTATCCTATTAAATGCATATAAACACGCTCATTTAAAGCAGAACGTCAGCCTGTTGCTGTTTTGTGATTCTAAAGGTCCAACAAAGGTTCCACTATTGTATTGAGAGAAAAGGTAAACCGTATCATACAGGGCTTCTTTGAGTGTGCACTTTTGCACATCGGCAGTACTTCTGTACAGTGCGCTTTTCCAGAGCATTCTATAAGCCAGAGCGAGGTCTGAGACAGCGGCGTCTCGCCCACACTGCATGCATTGTGTGGCATTCTGTGTAATAAATATCACAGCAGGGGCTCTCTTCAAGATTTATTTACTTCTTTGATTTGAGGGCTCTGGCTCAGTGCCATTTGAAGTTTTGGTGCCAAGGAGAACCAAGAGGAAATGATCACAGGCCTTTCCGCTCGCTCTGGCAGTTATATATAAACATCATAACGTACAGTCGGCTCCAGAATGAATGGTACACGTGGTGGAGATGAGTAAAATGTTATTAAAAAAATGACTGAGGTTAATTTAGTAGACTAAAAATATGAGAGAATTCCAACATCTACGGAGATCTGCTTTCACCAAGCCACATCGCACAGTTTGCAATCCTATAGACATTTTTTAATACGCACATCTCCAGATTCTTTAGGCTCATAGAGCTTTTCTTGAGGAGTAACCTCTTAGTCAACCACAGGTTTTCAGCAGGACCAGGACTCGCCACCATACCGGTGTGACTAAGGGAATTTAGCCTCTGTGTCATGTCATATTTAAACAAGTCATAGATGACCAGTTAAAAGTTGCTAAATGACTCAAATTAACTAAAAAATCTAATATAAATGGTGGTCACTTCAATAATTTCACTTCAATTACTGGTTAACGTATCTCATATTTAGCCTGAAATTATGTTAATTCATTGTTTTTCTTTTACCTGTCTTAACCAAGAGCCTTTACTGTCTGAAAATTGCTCCTGACCTCTTTGTTGGCTTATTTTAAAACTCCATTGCTTGTTTGTCATTCGTGCAACCCAGGAGAAAGAAACCCCCAAAGCACGCATACACACGCATTAAAAAGTCACCGTGTGGGACTCTGATGTGGAACCGTTTTATTGCAGCTAAATATTTGATGGTAGGGTTATTTTGAAAAAGGCAGATGTGGAATTTCAGCTCCGGCATGCGGAGCGAACCGGATCTGACTCTCTGTGATTAAGTAAGTGAAAGAGGGCGCGAGACGGCAATGGCGAGACTATAATAGAAATGAAAGCAATGCCGCGGGAAGCGCAGCACAACAGAGCGCCCGACTGAATGCCTCCTTCACACAGTTGCATTTCAATTGATTCTACTGTCTTTTTCTACCAATTGTTTCACTAGTTTAAGGTCGCCTTTTCTTTGCATGAGAAAGCATACAGATTGAACTGCAATATGGGGATTGTCAACTCGAGTTGTGCTTCGGGCCCCAGGAAGTAATTGCTGTATGCACACCCAGTTATTTCAAGCAGCTTCTAGTTCAGCTACTAAATGTAAACATTTTGGACAGGTTAAAATTCAAACAAAAGCTGTAGAATTATAGACTGTAGCCAGGGGCGTCATCAGACTCACTTTACTGGGGCTGCTGTGTCCCACTAAAATCATGGTGGTAATCACAGGCTGCGATGTGATATACAGTGGGGCAAAAAAGTATTTAGTCACCCACTGATTGTGCGAGTTCTCCTACTTGGAAAGCTGAGAAAGGACTGTAATTTCCGTCATATTTACACTTCAACTATGAGAGACAAAATGAGAGAGAATTTAATTGTAAATTATGGTGGAAAATAAGTATTTGGTCACCCACAAACAAGCAAGATTTCTGGCTTTAAGAAGCTCTTCTGTTTTCCACTCGTTACCTGTATTAATGGCACCTGTCCACAGCCTCAAACAGTCAGACTCCAAACTCAACCATGGCCAAGACCAAAGAGCTGTTGAAGGACACCAGGAAGAAAATTGTAGACCTGCACCAGGCTGGGAAGAGTGAATCTACAATAGGCAAGCAGGTTGGTGTGAATAAATCAGCTGTGGGAGCAATTGTAAGAAAATGGAAGACATACAAATCCATTGATAATCTCCCTCGATCTGGGGCTCCACGCAAGATCTCATCCCATGGGGTCAAAAATGATCATGAGGACGGTGAGCAAAAATCCCAGAACTACACGGAGGGACCTGATGAACCTGCAGAGAGCTGGGACCAAAGTAACAAAGGGCTACCATCAGTAACACACACTCGCTGAGAGGGACAGTTGCAAATCTCTGCAGGACTGAGCAAATCTGGCAAACCCTGCGGCAGGACTGAGACCAAAGCACTCACACAAGCAGTTTTGCCTTATTAGACAGGTACAGTGGAGAGATGCAGGATGAGGGAGCAAACTCAAATAAGAAAATACTCTTTAGAAACAAACCCTGAAAACAAACACGCGACTGTCAGCATTTGTAAGCAAAAAAATAAGGCCAAAATACTTTATGCTAAATGGGTTTGGAAACTGTTGTTATGCCCACAGATATTATGGTGCATATGGGAAGGAGGGAACTGAATTAAATACATTAAGATTTATAAAATAATTATTGCAAGTCCAAGTAGAGTCTGAAGTCATTTGCGGTCGAGTCTCAAGACAAATCTGAAGTCACTTTTGGGCGATTTAAGACTCGAGATTTAAGTCTCCATCTCTGGCTAATACATGCCTTCAGTTGTCTTTTTTTGGTCTGTTCGACAGGGGAGTGAAGAATGCTATCTTTCTCACTTAGAGAGCAGAGAGTTTGCTTGGGACTTGTTGGAAATGAATCTTCAAGGTCGCTGAACATTTTCACAGCATAGCCTCTCACTGTCTAATATGCATTTGCAGATTGGCCCCTTTTAACCGCTGGAACATTAACCCAGACCCGGGTTAGAGCTGCAGACAAAGTGGTTGTTTGAAAGATCTGCCCCATTGGTCCTTCTGGCAGCGTTAATGAATCTCATTGCGTGTGTCCACCATGGGTCAACACTCACATTTAAGCGAGTTTGGTGCCAATTAACCCTGGTTACCAACACTCTGGGTAAGCAATGGGTTGGTCTCCAGAGGAGTCTGTTCTGTAAGGTTCCGTTATTGATAGTGGAATCTAGGGTGGAGGCAACGGCGAGTGTGTCACTAAGCTCCATGACTCAGGCATTGAGCAGTGTGTAGCATAGGGGATTCAAACTTTTCAGGCCGCTTTTAAATCCTCTGTAAAGAGTTTAAGGGTAAGGATCCTGGAAAGGATCCCGTCTCGCACTCAGAAACCAACATCAAATACACCTTCCCCCTTTTCACTCTGATATGCATGAAAAATGTATGAAGAGGCATCAAAGAGCACATTTTCCACAGCAAGCCAATAGACACCATACAAATAAACATGAATATGGATGTACACTGCATTGGCTTGTTTGGGTAGCAAAGATTTTTGAGGTGGTCGCGCCCCTCCAACACACACCGATTAGTCATCCGAGAACATAGACTGGGCGTGGAAAGTGTGTGTGTGTGTGTTTGAGCGAGAGTGTGTGCATACAGTTCCCTTCAGGGAACGTCTATCACATGCCAGTCAGCATTAGACTGAGTGTCTGTTTGATCATCTTCTCCCTTGGGCTATGTCTGGCTGCAGCACTAAATGGGCTAACTGCATGATAACCTGAGTGTGAACGTGTTAAATCAACTTTCCTCGTGTCTCCAGGACGCCGGGCTTCAGATTCACAATCTGAAATGGAAACGTCTGGAATTGGCCCAAAATTGTGTGAATGGGTGTGGATGGAGCTTTGACTACCAGCGGACTGTGCACTGGTTAAGCCCAGTGCATTAGAAATGATTGTCCTAAATAACAGGAACATCACAAATCTCAGTTATTGTCAATTTCACCTTCCTCCTGTATTGACAGTGAACATAAATCACAAAGAAGAGATTTAAAAGTGAGTTAAAACAACATTCATTTATGTCAGATGTCCTCGGTGCAGCATTAACAAGAGCTTTGTGGTAGTGGAAACGGGTGTCTGTTTGGTCCTATAGGACAGTTAATGGAGGGGGTGGCAGAGAGTGGTCATGGATCTCACACCCTGGGATATGAAGTTGTTGAGAAACCTGGTAGTCCTGATCCGGATCCTCTGTGCTCTTGAAGGTGGCCTGCTTGAGCCTCCAAATGGAATTGAACTACTGTTGGGCCTTCATATTGGTAGTGGTTATGGACAGATCATCTGCCAGCTACACTCTTAGGAACTTGAGAGTACTGACTCGTTCCACGGCCATGTCGTTTGTGGTCAGCAGGGCGTGGTGCTCTGTGTAGGCATTCCTGAAATCGATGACAATTTTCTTGGTCTTGTTGCTGTCATTGGCAGTGCCACCATGGATTATCATGGTGAACAGCAAGGGGCTCAGGACTGTGATAAAAATGGACAGAATGTGTATTTTGAAGGTCAGCTGATGCCTAAGAATGCTTCGCAGCCTGTAGAAAATTCCGCTAGGTTACTTGTGGAGTCTGAAACTCGTATTGAAACCGTGTTTTCAACGGGAAAGGTTAAGTGTGTATAAACAGAATGTACTGAAACATTTAGATACTGGACTGTGGCTTGGGGCAGAGGGGAAACTGGCCATTGTTTCAGCTGGCTGACTGCTAACTGGAATGAACCCACAGAGCTAAGGCTAGCACCATTGTTGTTGATGGTAGTATAAATATATGAGGCTTTCCGGGTGTTCAGGCAGAAGCCTCACTGCCCGGTATTTCCCTGTCGGAGACACCTGTTTGGCTGCTTGGAACATATGTAGGAATCATCTAAGCTTACCCAAAGGCAGGACGTGTAGCAGATTTCACTGTAGTGCTCTGAGATGATCGTACACAGAGCGGCCCCTCGCCTTGCATAAGTGATGGCGCACTGCTCGTAGTCCGCAGAAGCGTATGACATTAGCGTGCTCAACACCCGCCTGCTAAGCTCACGTTTCCCTGGATCCAGGTATTGCTGATGTAGCTGGTGAGCTGCGGGGCATGGTGGAAGCGCCTCTGGGTATTTTCTCCCTGTGGCGGGCTGGTATGACAAGTGGTGCGGAGATTGACTAGAGAAGTCTTTCATCTACAGCAGGCCATTTTTGGAACCAAACTGAATTCCCCAAGCTAGGCTGATGAGTGCTGCCATACCAAAGCCTGGGGAGAGTGAATTTAAAGCAGCAATGTTGTAATAAAGTGGACAATGGTGAATTACTGTGTCCAGTACTGTATGGGTTATATTGTGTTTAAATGATTATAGAACATTGATTAATTAAGCTCCAGCATTCGATTTGCTCCAAGTGTGAGGTGGTTCCTGGAAAGGCAAGAGCACACTCGGGACAGGTTGCCACAGTCTTTCTCACTCGCATCTAGCTGTAATTAGGTGGGACACGATTTTGGGTGATACGGCAGAGGACTGTCAAGTCTTGCTATCTGATTGACTGATTTAGCGTATGGGGTACCTTAATCCTCTAACCCCAGGGAGCCAGTTCTTCACAGTTCTCAGGCATGTTTTTAGAGCAGTTATTCCCAATGATGAACCTCTCTGGATCAAATCCCAAGGTTTCTATATCGGTCATATTGGTCATCGTTTCTGAAGGGTGTGTGGTGTTCCCTCACTTGAGGGCAAGGCCAACCCGTTCCAATGGGTAGGAATTCCTGGTTTCTGTCTTCTCCCTGTCACTCGATGTCTGTCAGTCTTGGGCTGAGTTGGTTTCTCAAAGCAGGGTTGAGATCAGATGCCGCCTTTTATCTATATGTGGGTTCTGCCTCATCCGGGGCTTCCACATTCAAGGTCTTGAGTTCCTCTGGGTCAAGGGGGGCTGGGTCTGTGGTAGAGCAAGCAAGCCAGGGGTGCTCGCTTGTGACATGCCAAGTAGGTGCGTATTGCCATTGCTTATCAGAAAAAGAACATCCATTTTCTTCTCAGTTTCTTCTCTCTGTCTGTACATGACCTAAACTTGATTATTCAGTGCTTAATTATAAGGTTTGATATTGTAGCCATTGCTGCTAGAAGAAACAGCTAGTCGTGGGATTTGCATGTCTATGTGGCGCTTGGATTGGGTGGACTTGGAACAGTATTCAATTTTTTTTACATAAGAGATCATGGAAATACGCTCTTTGCACGTGAATGTTTGCTATCAAACCTTTTTCCAGGACACCAAACTCCCCTTAGACATTATGCTGATGTCACGGCTCGGTTCTAGCTACACGTCTCTTGATCAACAGTGAAGTCAGACGGATGCAGAGTTTGTGGATGTATTCCAAATGGCCGTGTCGTATGCGCAGATAAGAAATTTTCAGTGATTCGTGTCATTTCAGTCTGTTTAATTACATGACTCACTGATTCATTCAGTGGCATGTTTTGCTTGAATCTATAGCCTGATCATGATGCTGTCCATAAGGCAGGCAAGAAACAGCTTGAGTAATGTGAGGCATATAATCATTACTAAACCGTGGTTTTAATTTTATTTAGATTTTTTTTTTTGTACTTTTTCCCTATTCCCCAGTCTCTCAGTATTACACATGCAACCCCTCCACCCACCACTAGTTTCCATCAGCAGGTGACTAACCTCCAGAAGACAATGAATGACTCCACATGACTTTTTTTACGATAATTGTTGTTTTAGCAATGGAATAATACAGAACATTATTCATGACTGGACCTAAAATTCAAACTTGGATTCGTCAATGCATAATCCTCTTTTGCACTGATCTTCATTCCAGTTCACCAAAGTGGTTTCTTGGCTGCTACCCTTCCAAAAACACCATTCCCGATCAAGCGTCTTCGAACTGTAGGAGGATCGACTTGGCATCCCGATGAAGCTGCTTCAAAACGACAGTCTTGACTTTCACCATAATGTTCACCAAATGGTTTTTCATTTAGATTTTATTAAAAATTCAACAGATTAAACAGTCAGAGTGTTCACTTAAAGCTCCGAGCTGAGAACATGACGAGAGAGAACATGACAAATCTGAGATGAGTCGAGTTAAAACTGAATGTGTTAATCACGATTTCTGGAAAAGGCTTGCGTTTGTGATGAACTTTTATTATCCCCAAGAACGCTAACCAGCGCAAATGTTCCCTCTTTATTTCATCCAGCTGAAATTACGGCTCGCAGCAGAGCGTTTCATAGGATTTGCGATGCAGTGCTGAGTCGCTTCATTAAATCATTAAAATGAAGCGCATCTTCAGACTCGTTTATTCTCACGGAGTATCTGAAATGAATACGGCAATCGATGCCCTAGATCAGATGTAAATATTTGCTCTTATTGGCTTGTACATCCTCCTAAAATCTCATTTCCGAGCCACAGATGCTACACGGTGTCTTCTTTCGGATGTTTTTTTTTTTTTTTTTTTTGCGGAGGCGGTTAAACCTCAAAGCCTACAATCCAATTCCTCTCAGAGCGCCTCGACTGGGTTAAGGTCAGGTGACGGAGCATACGGTTCCATTACAGACCTGACTGCATCCTTTCTCTAGACATATCCCTCACAGAGCTATGAGGTACGTTTGTGATCCGCAGAGGCTGACCCCAGTAGTGGTGTAATGGAGTAAGATGTGAAGGGCTCCTTCTCAGTTTAGATGAAACCCCTGTGTATGGCAAAATGTTGTCAAGATTATAGTGTCTGATGGACAATGAAGACCCATCTTATCCACTGTATGATCTGTTCACACTACTGCCATCTGTCAGCTCCTCATCGCAGCTTTTTCCAATGGGCATCACCTTACTAGTCGGTCTTCCAGCAATCGTCCGTAGCAGTCATCCGTAGATGGATATTTAGTACAATTATATCTGTGTTGATTTGTTTTAAAATACTGTACTGATGCCTTAAGTCTCTTCCACATGGTGAGATATCGACATCGGGTATCGACCGATATGCGGTTTTTATGTATCAGTATCGGAATTGAGAAAGTCGGATCGGTGCATCCCTACTTACAGCTGACACAATTTTCCAGTGTACAATCCAAGGCCTTTCTGAACCTTCTGCGTTTGCACACAAACATTTATCCCAGCGTTATCTAAATCTTTAAAGGTACAATCTACGCAGTATCAAGGACTGGATTAAGGGCCCTCGAGGCGGTTTGGAAGTGCTGGGATTTGGACCCGGGACCATGGCTTGCTCATGGCTTGAATTGTGACCACTGAAAGAGCTTCTGCAAAGTGCTGTAAATGCTGAAACAGAAGGCCTGTCCACCATCTTGAGAAATATAGTAGAATAAGTGGAATTCGTACTAAAACACTGAGCAACTCTTGAAGCAAGGTCAGTACTTAAGGGTTATTTTTTTAGCCCATTAGTCATTGCTACATGGTAGATTATGTGTAATAAATGAGCCACAGTGCTGGGGGAAAGTGCATTAGTATCTGTGCTGTGGACAGTATCGGAGATGAGCGATCAGTCCTCGGGTTAATTTTGAGTTGTGCGGCGAATGCTTCGTCGTATTGATTCCGCTTGCTTATCATTTCCGCTACCTCTGCCTGCTGAATATGTATATCCAGGGGAACTTGAGTCGGCTTCGCCTCATCTCTCCTTGTTCTTTTCTCTTTCTGACGGTCTTGCTCGCTCGTGCTCGGGTTTCATCCGACTAAGTGCACCAGAGTCTCACTCGATTAGCCTCTGCCGTTGTTTCTTGCGTGCATCCGGTCTGCTTTCCAGGGCAAAATTTCCTTAAAGACGGGCTGATGAATATTCACAGGCTTTATCTGGCTTTCTTTGGTTCTCCCTCACTCCTGACCGGTTGTTTACAATCTCACAGTCTTCTCTTTTGGGTTTGAGTCGGCTGACCTACCGTCTGAACGCCAAGTGCCACTTTACCTGCTCCACGGAGGCCTGAATCCAATAAGGGAAATGCTTTAATGGCTCTCTGTGCAAAAGAGAAGCTGTTTATAGCGTCACTTTCTTTCACAAAAGTAATGCTGTCCTCCTAAGTCCTGCAAACAAACCTTTTCATGCTCCTCTTCTCAAAGTCTTCGCTCTCCCGGACATGGGAGCACTTTTACCAAAGCCGCCTTTGATCTGTAAACTTTTGATTAACGATAATGTAGGACAGACCCACTTGTCCTGCCTCTCAAAAACAGCACTGTGAATATGTTCGGGGAGCAGAATTGTGCAGGTGAACATCTTCCCCAAGTTTCATCCCTGTGGCTGAACATGGCTGAATGTGAACACGTGCCCTTTTCAGCAAATGTAACCATCACTAATATTAATTTATTATATCATGTTAGTTATATTTACTAATGTTATACTAAACTAATTAGATGTCCCACTGGATGTAGCCATTAGAAGATAAGGTACGCTGTGGTCGTACAGGGATGCACATGGTCAGCAACAATCCTCAAGTAAGGCTGTGGGGTTTAAACGATGCCCAGAGTGTGCCAAGAAAATATCCCCCACACCATTACACCACCAGCAGCCAGAAATCAAGACTAATCAAACGAGGCAACGGTGTCCAATCTTCTGTTGTCCAACTTTTATGAAGCCTCAATTGCCTGGTCTTTGCAGACAGGAGTGCCAGCCATGGTGGTCTTCTGCTGCTGTAGTCCATCTGCTTCAAGGTTTGACATGTTGCGCATTATCTAGGTTGTAACAAGTGGTTAGTTGAATTACCGTTGCCGTTCTATCAGGTCAAACCAGTCTGGTAAGTGTCCTCTGATTTCTGGCGTCAACAAGGCGGTAAAACATATTGTCAGGTATGAATGCCACTGCCTTTGTCTAGTTTTTTATAACCTTGTCAAGTCGCCAAACTCGCTTCCCGTCAGAAATGGCCATGAACAGTGGCAGTGGTAGACGAAATAACAAGGTTAGGCTGAAAATATATGGTC
The DNA here is from genome assembly GCA_025084515.1 of Ancistrus triradiatus. Lineage (NCBI taxonomy): Eukaryota > Metazoa > Chordata > Actinopteri > Siluriformes > Loricariidae > Ancistrus > Ancistrus triradiatus. The sequence goes on along the minus strand of JAJAGP010000715.1, from coordinate 223,261 downwards.
AATCTTAAAATCTGACCCGAAATAAAGAAGATCTGCCAGATTGAATACAATCTGATGTCCCAAGTGTTTAGGTGCTATTGTTGCTCCTCGACATACCAGCTTCAAAACATCTCAGCCACAAACGGTTAGGAAACAGAAGACCTTAAAGAGCTTACCACCTACTTCCCATTGCCCTCTGGAAGCCACATGTGCATACCTCCTTTGTCTAAAGTCTGAAAAGATTGGGTTTCCATAGCCAAGAAGCCATACGCAAGCCTAAGATCTCCCTGTGCGCTGCCAAGCGTTGGATGAAGCGCACCGCTGTTGGAATCTGACAGTCTGAGGAATTAACGTGGGTTAAAATGATGACAGAAGAATGCTACAGTTGGCTGCTGCAAGTGTGGTGGCAGAAGAATAATGGCTTTGGCTGTGCTTAGTTCATGAATGGGAATCCTAATTCTAAGGCATACAATAACATTCTATACAACTGTTTACAACTTTGTGGCAACTGTTTGAATAAGGGATGTTTTTTCCAGAGCGAGTGCCCCCTCGCCTGAAGCATTTCGTGGTTTGCGGTGAAATCATTCGCTGCATTTGGACTGGCCTGCAGCGAGGCCTGACCTCAGCCCCATGGAACGCTTTGGAACTCTGACTGCAAACCGTGATGCATCACCCAGCGTTATTCACTACCGCTGTCGCGGCTGAATGGAGGAGAATCCCCACAGTCATGTCCAAACCTAACGGAAAGCCTCCCCCAGAAGCTTGGAGGGAGAGCCAAGTTCAAATGAATGGTCGTGCTTTTGGACGTGATGTTCAACAAGCAAACGAGGCTGTTGATGCTCACGTGTTACACGCGTTTAGCGAAATTGGTTGACCATCTCGTTTATGGGTCGCTCTCTGAATTTGAGTGGTTTTTAAACACATTTAAATCCATCCCTGCCAACGATAGCCAGACAAGGCATTGGGTTGGCAGATATCAACGGACCAATGCATCATATCCTCTCATTGTGCCATTACAAGGAGCTTTGTTAGACCCAAAACCCAGTCCAGCTGAGCCACGCAGGATTTGGAAGCAGATGACCTGACGGGAACAATCACACTCTTCACAACAACGAAGCTGCACATGCCTGACCGCAGTGACTGTCCATGAGAGAAAATACTCGCAGGAAATGGAAATGTCCTGCCATTTCGCTCTCGCTGACCTTTTAAGAGTGAAAGCTTTCTGTCTGTCTTTTTTTTTTTTTTCTTCTCCACCAAGCGAACCAAACTTCATTTATTGTCACGTGATGTTGGTATTTTACAAAGCCTCTCTCGGGAATAGGGATTAACCAGAGGATAAAAATAAAAATTGGTTTGACGGCTTTATTTCTCTCATTTTTTTTCCCTCCGCGGAGATGATGCGCGATGACATTGCTCTTGTTTATGCGCGTGTGCCAATATGCATGAGCTTGTGCTAAAAGAAAACCGGTCATTAGCGCTCACACTAAATCATGTTTTCTTGTTTAGGATCAGAACAGCTGGGAGCAGGATTAGCGTGCTAAAAGGGCCATAGTTTGCCCGCCAGCATGAAGTCCTTTCGAAAGAGATTTGGCATAGACAGCTTTTGAAGGCCCTCAGGACAGCTGGATGAAGCAATGGGGAGCACGAGATTAAGGAACAAGATGAGAGATGAGGATTAGGTCTTGGCAGCTCTTGTATTTCATTTGTTTTCTCTAAGATCTCCTGGTCTTTTGTGTCTGATCTTTACTGGGGCACAGTGGCCAGGCTTTGCAGGAAAACCTATGGAAATGTAGAAAGCTGTAATGGGATGTAATGGTAGATGGTAGATAGTAGATGACTGTGGTAGCCTATTGGTTAAGGTACTGGACTTACCTGGGGGGTGTCTGCAGCTGCAACCAGTCCCAGGCTGATTCACTGCGCATGCTCATGCGGAGTTCTTTCACACACAACCAGCCAGTTTGCACTATACCTCTCTGCTGCCCTCACTGGTCAGAGGCGGTGGTGCAGCAGTACTGGCTTGAATTTTGTGCTTGGGCTTCTTTTTCTGAAGAATTAGCGCCTCCTCTTTTTCATGTCCCTTCCACTTTCCTTTGAATTTCTTCTGCTTCGCTGAAGAAGTCCCAGATGATGGAGGATGACGCTCCAGGAGGAACTGCGTAAGCTGGAAATAGAAAGTGAAGTTGAAAGAGAGAAAGGGTCATGTGCTTTAGAAAGCTGCACTTTAGAAGTCATGCAGTTAAAGACCATTTTCCATCTCCGTTTCATGACTTCAAATGTGTTGCTTTTGATTATTTACTCATCTCAGAAATGTACAATTCTACTGCTCTGGAACGAGCCCTTTCATCACTTCCATTGGATCGATGGCGCTGCCTCTCGTTGTGTGTTAACCTGTTGACCTCGCTTTGTGTAGCCTATCTGTGAAGTCTAACGATGTGAACAGCGAGAGCGTTACAGAATCTGTGATCCCACTCGCACCATTAATTCTGAGTCATAAGTAAGTGTAATACACACATACCGAAGTCTTGGTACAAACGTAACATATTTGGCTCTCGGTCAAGATTATACAAAAGTAAAGTTTGACAGAAGTTTTATGGATTGGGGTACCATGAAAGTGAGTAGCTGCAGTAATCAACATTAGATCGCCGTGTGCAGGTATTTTTTTTGGTATAGAGAATTGAGGTGGCTGCATCTGTCAAATTTCGTCCCCCTCAAGCTATCGACAAAACTCCGACAGGTGTCTGGATGGAAAACTTTTCTAACAAGCATGGCACTCGGTTGATTTCTGTCATTACTAAGTGTATCAGAACCAACACAGTGCACCGGTGCTGCCCAAACCGCAAAAGAGTAAGAAAAGTGCTCTGATTTTCTTCAAGGAATTTCCTTCATACAGAGCCTTTTCCCATAGACCTATATATACTTGCACACTGCCCGGTCAAAAACAGGTCACCACCTGGATTTAACTAAGCAAATGGTTAAATAGTTAGAGCCTCCCATCAGATAAAGTGAGTAGCTTTTAGTAGATTTGTTAAACAACCATGTCAAAACACAAATCCTGTGGCCATGAAAAAGATGTTCATCGGTTTCAGAGGGTCAGATTGTGAAAGAGTGGTTCAGGGAGCATGAGCCATCATTATCACATATGGATTGGCCACCACAGAGTCCAGAGCTGAACCCCATTGAGAATCTTGGGGATGTGTTGGAGAAGACTTTGGTGTAGCACAACAAATCTCCCATCATCAATAGAAGATCTTGGGAGGAGAAATAATGCAGCTCTGAACAGAAATAAGTCTTCGGACGTTGCAGAAACTTGGCAATGCATGGCGCAATCAAAGCTGAAGTCGGTCCAACGCAATAATGCATAAGACCTCGTTTTGGCCTTTTAATACATTATTTAATACATTACATGAGATATTCAGTACTTTATTAGACAATAAGCTTTATGTTGATGGCTTTGCCCAACTGTAGTTTAAAGTAAGTGTTTTAAGCATGTTTAAGGTACATAAGCCATCTGATGCACTTGCGTTTTTTGAACACCAGAGGGCCAAACATGTGGCATGCTCCCATACACTGTTGAATATGTACAAATACATTATTTTGAATTGTTCTTCCAAAATAATAAAGGAATGTTTTGCCGCTTATAATGGCGGGGGATTTAAGTTTTTTTCTATTTAAAAACTTATTCAAGAAATGTGCATTGTTTTGCATTGCTTGCAACTTCATAAATAAAAAATCGTAAGATAATCAAATTGTGAATTGAATCGAGAGCAGAGTGAATACACCTGTATAAAGGCTTACTTCAGTAGCTCTCTACAGTAGGTCACTTTTCCTTGTACATATTTGTTTGGAAATGTTGATTTTTTTTATTTTATTTTGGGGGGTTTTGTGGGATTTTCCTTCTAGCTTTTTATCCCGCTCCCAACAACCCTGGGTATTTGAATCTCTGCAAGTTGCTGTTTCATGCCCTGCGGTAATGCTGGCCTCTAATGTGTCCCATTGATGTACCGTATCATATATTTAACTCTCGTAGCTCAGCGCACCACATGTACAGCCAATTTCTGTCACACCGAATGCTTCACTCACTGCTGCAGATGAAACATGAGCGTCCTGCCTGTGCAATTGAGCGGTGATGTAAACAGCAGGTTTTGAGGTTGATGCCGTTGTGCTAGAGTGTTATGCAGCCGGTTTTCAGGTTATCATCATTGCCTAAGTGATATGTTTTATTGTTGATGTTATAGCGCAACAGCGTAATGCAGCAGGTTGATGTGTCAGTGTCGCTTGGGAACTGTTATGCAGCAGCTTTTCAGGTCAGGGTCGCTACCTAAGTGTTATACATTTGGATTTGGACTGAGTGAAGGATGACATCCTGGAGGTTGAGTCGTCTTAATGTGTCACATCATCATATTCATAATTCAGTGGACGAATTGAGTCGGTACTGCGACATCTACAGGAGTGGAGTGCAGTTAACACCACATTTAAAATGTTTTTATTCCCACAAATAAATCGATATTTGGAGCTGACTCGATGTAAATAGGTTTTCCAGCCTGATTTTTTGTTTTGTTTTGTTTTGTTTTTCACTACAAGAGCATTACACAGCAGATTTCAGCTCGATGTCATTATGTAACTGTTTTACAGCAGTTCTATGGTTAAAGCTATTCTGTAATAGTGATATACAGCAAGGGCTTAGATCCGTGTCAGTGTGTAATAGTGTTATACAGCAGGTTTTCTAGACAGTGTCACTATGTAACAGTGTTGTAAAGCAGTGGCAGCCATAACTGAATTACCCTTGCTTGGTTTAATATGTTCTGAACAAAAATGCTCTTAGGTTTTAAATGTTTTAGGATATGATGCACTGAGAGCCATGTGCATTTAGGGCACTATCCTGCAATTATTTTCAGTCTGTAGTAGATTTGAGGAATTCATTTACTGCTTCCTCAGTAGCCTAGAGGCTTCCTCCCAATGTGAGGGTTCAAATAAGAGCAGTGTTTATCATACCGAGTGCTTTTATATGCACTTAAGAATTCTTTATATGTTATCTGGTTATTCAAGTGGTCATGCAAACTGCATAGCCTTATGTCTCAGATTGGATTAAGGCCTAGAAATGCACTGAGAAATCTGGATTTTCTTTCTCAGTAATCTGATTTCTCAGTGCATGCATCCCCTTACTCTGATTTCAGTCGGTATTCTCAGTCTGCGCATGCACACAAACCTACCTGATAGAGTGTAGAGATGCCCTGGAAGTGGCTAGCGGAATCAAACATGCTTGGCAGGTCTGCTTATTCTAAGCGCTCTTGCTTCTTTAGTGCTTATTTGGATAGACCTGGTCGCTTGTTTGTCTCGCAGGATCTGGCAACTCTGAAATTAAACGCAGCATCTGTGAAATGGCTGCTAAACACTTTTGTGGAGACTCTGACATATATGCACTGTATGGCTGAGGAAATTTGTCGTTAAATTATTGAAGTTTGAAGCTTACTCCTCTTTCTGTGAGATTATTGGATGGTTGCAAAGAAATCCGATAAGCTGCCCAAGGAATTCGAACTTAATCGGTTCCAGAACGCTGTTATAACACTGATTTGTTTAAAGTTTGAATCAAATTTTCCGTAAGAAGTAATGTAAATGGGATTAATCTGTTCCTGACTCCCAAATTATTTTTTATGCCTATATTTGTATGTAATTAATGATTAAAAGCATGAATAAAGCAATGTAATAAAATACTAATAATCAATAAATACATGAAATAAGTTACATATAAAGACACTTTAGTGAAAATATAGTGAAACTATAGCCAATGAGGCAAACGCAGTTTGGGCATTTCTCATCACTGGGACGGCGGTGCCGAAACTGAGGGAGTGTCTGAAATCACACCCATAGATTGGTATGATATACATATTCATAATATAAAAATAATAATAAAATATAATTATATATGGCGAGCATACCATATTGATGCATTATTGCCACCTGGACTGGATTATGAGCATAGTCTGTGGAAGATCACACCATTGAGAGTTTTATTTAGGGTGCTCGTGTTCAAAGTCAGATTTTTTTTGTTTCAAAGTTGGGGGCAAAAAAAGAATCAAACCGAGACCGTTCGATGTCTGAATTGTTCCATTGAAGAGGCGTTCGAATTCCGAGGTTCCGCTATACTGTGGGAGACGCTGATAAGTCAAGACCGTCTCACCCCACTGGCTTCTCCACTGGTAGCCAAAAAGTGGCTGGTGATGGATATCATATGTGAGGTTCTCTGCTTCCACGGCGTACTCACCTTTCCCATGAGCATGCTCACAGCAAGGAGGAGAGAAGCGTTGTCCTTGGCTCAGCCGGCACCCAGGTCAAGTTTTATCTTTCTGAAAATATTGTCTAAGGAAACTGCTGACAAGATCTGACACAGGCCTCATTCACTCTCCAGCTTTCTCTGTGACCAGAAAAAAAAAGTTCTCTCGATCACAGACCATGCCAAAATACAGTAGTAGTTTGCTTTTTCTTACATTTTCACACAAGATTAAACAGCCAACGGCTGCTACTGCCAAGAGACACCACATTAGGGTAATGTAGTGCTAATGAACTTAGCAGCAGTATTACAGTTAACTGAAAATAGTACAGGGATGCTGATACTGGTAGAATAAATGCACAGTATGAGTAATGACTCAAGAAGGACACTTTATTAGGTACACCTTGCTAGTACCGGTTGGACCTCCTTTTTGTCTTGATTCTTTTTCGTGAACGTTCCTCAGGGATTTTGGTCCATATCAACATGACGGCATCACGCAGTTGCTGCAGATCCCAAAGGTGCTCTGCTGGGTTGAGATCTGGTGACTGAAGGCCATTTGAATACACTGAACTCACTGAGGGTTAAGATACCAGGTTGGGCGTGTAAAAACTGGGTACACTTTGGTCATAAAGGGATGCACATGGTCAGCAACAATACTCAGGTAGGCTGTGGAGTATTAAGGGACAAAGGTGTGCCAAGAAAATATTCCTTACACAAGTGGTTTCCATTCTTCCTTGGAGCCCCCCATACAAGTATCTAAGAAAAGCTTGCATTCTCACAGACCCAGAGTCTAAACTGACAAAATTGAACATAAAGTATAGCTTGCTATAGGTTGTTTTATTGCTTTTTTTTCCTTTTTTTTTCCCATTTTCTTTTCTTTTTTTGAGTGAGCATGTATTTCAGTGATTTTATATAAATATTTTGCTTTAAAAAAGTAGTGTGATCTATATATATTTTTTTTAAACATGTGCAAAATGTATTTTGACAAACTCCGAGCATCTTCGAGCAGATAAGGCCTCACCAGCCCCGTGATGGGGGCTCGGACCCCAGGTAGGGAACCATGGCCCCACACCATTACAAAACCACGACCAACCTGAACTGTTGATACAAGGAAGGATGAATCCGTGCTTTCATGTTGTTTGCGCCAAATTCTATCTTGCGTCTGTCGTTAAATAGGCATTGATGCTGAAAGTGACGTGAAATAAACCCAGCAAACAGCAACAAACAAACCAAATTCTGACCCTACCAACTAAATGTCATTGAAATCGAGACTCCTCAGACCAGGCGACATTGTTTCGGTCTTCTGTCGTCCAATTTTGGTTAACCCATGCGAATTGACACCTTGATTGCCTGTTCATAGCTGACATGATGTGATCTTCTGCTGCTGTCCATCTCCTTCTAGGTTTGACGTGTTCAGAGATGAGTAACGAGTGGTTATTTGAGTTACTGTTGTCAGTAATAATCTTTTCAGTTTCTTTTTAATTGCAGGGGAGAACTTCTTGTACTTTTTACAAGAAAAGTATGCTGTTTTGAATTGTTATTCTTTAGAATTAAAAAAAAGGAATGTTTTCACTCGGTTATTTAAGGTATGGTGAAGCTACAGGAGAGCATTTTGTTTACAAGTTTAAACCCCTGTGTCACAATGATGCAAGCTCTCCAGCTTGGATCGATCTGCTTTAACTCCCCCTGTCTCTCTTCTTTTCCTACAGCAGGTGGGGCTGTTGTCACCTGCTGTCTTTTCTTATAAATAACCCTCGTCCTGTTCTCTTCCTTGCCTGATTTGTCACGTTTTTGGTTGTTTTTGGTTTATCTTGGCTGCCCCCGTGTGTGCTCCTCTCTCCCTGCCTAGTTGGTCTCTGTATTCTGGTCTGGTTTGTGGTCTAGCCTTATCTTTTGTTATTTGTTACTTGTAGTAGCTTTGTTTGTGTCTTTTAGTATAGTTCTTAGTCGGTCTGTTTTTGTTCGCACCATGTTCACTGTAACATTGCCCTTCCTTGTTTGGAGCGTGACACTGTTTTTAGTCATTTTGTTTTATTTTTTTTGTTTAAAAACTTGTACAAGAAAGTGTGAATTGTTTTGCATTGCTAACACTTCAGAAATACAAAAAGGAGTGTCTTTTTTATCAAATGTAAAATTGGTCATTTTGAGAATCGTGAGTAGAGTGTATCGTTACACCCCTGGGTGTGATCCTCTGCGAGTTAGTAATGTGTCATCGTCGTTGTTGTCCGTTGATTTTGTGTTTATGTGCGAAAATTATAGAAAGCATGAGCTGAGCAAAGTAACTCCTGCTATATTGATCTCGGAAGCGGCGGGAGAAGTGCTCACACAGACTTAAGCCCTTTCTCCACACTCTGACACAGCTGGATGGTTTGTCAGCGCACAAATTGTGTCAGCCGGAATCTCGAGCGGCAGCAAACCCGACGCAGGCCGCGTTATACCCTCCCACTGCGGTGTCGAGTTGTTTACTTTCCTTTGTGGGTGTTAGCGGGTCAGCACATTTAAGCTTGCTCTGTTTTGGTGAGCGTGAGCCACCGTGGTGGTCAGAAAGGGTCAAGCAAGCTGTTATGATATGCAACAAAAATGTTGTTCTCCCGATAGTGCCGACTACTGTATTTAAATCAAACCCTGTGGTTTGTGCCGCCAACTTCTGCTTACTGTTGTTGCTTCTGACTGTTCCTGTGACCTTGCAGCTCTCTGTCATGGCGGTTCTTCCTATTCAGATCAGAATCTCAAACATTTGCCTTCTATATGCACCATTGTTGGAGTATGCACACACAGTGTCTGAGGCACAGAAGAAAACCCTGTGCTGATGTCCTGTCCCTGTTTTTCCGAGGATCGCCACATAAACTTCCGTGACCCTGACCAGGACAAAGCAGGATTATAAAATGAGAAGTAAAAAATTTTCTTCTTACTTTTCATGTCCGATGGACTTAACTAACACACACATAAAAACGACTGATTTATGTTGTGTACTTTGTTTTTTCTGAGTTGTATCTCCCAGGATATGTTACCTATTAAGGTATAAAAAAAATCCCAAATTACAAATCGGTTTTGTTGTACTTAACGAAGAATGTGAACAGAAATTGAGATTTTGTATTCCTGTCTCTTACATGCCTATAACATGCCATGCATAGTTATGCAGTTTTTATTCAAATATTAATAAATTGCAGATAATTCTATACAACACACAAGCTGCATGTGTAAGGCTTTTTGACAAATGCAACGTCACCTAAATTTCTTGCCTTTTTCACACAACTGAACAGTCTCCTCTTCCTCATTAGAGCTATCTTCCTCTCTCTTTGTGGCCATGTTTCCTGCCTGACTGATACTGACTTCATCAGAACTAGTGGCATCGCCACCTCACAACAAGAAGGTCCTGGGTTCAATCCCAGAGTGGAGCGGTGTGGGTCCTTTCTGTGTGGGGTCTGTATATCCTCCCCACGTCTGAGTGGGTTTACTCTGGGTACTCCAGTCCAAAGACACGCGTGTTAGGTTAATTGATTACACTAAATTGCCATCGACGTCTGTGTGTGTGTGCGCCTACGGTGCCAAGAGTAGCTATCATTGGCCCTACTCTTATTTGAAACTCAAAATACAAATGCTGTCAATATTTTCTATAGGCCTTTTTTTATTACCCTAATCTGGCTACATATCTCAGAGAATATATACATTTCAAAATGTACTGCACAACATCTCAAACAACATTTGCAACTTTTTTCCATCTACATGTAAAGATAATGTTCATAATTGGCGTAATCAGGTTTTATTTACTGTTTTACCGAAAATTAATATGATTTATTTATATTTATTTACCACATGCTCAGCATCTCCTGTATCACAGGCGTCCATGCCGGTTTCCGGTCAGTCTGACGAAATGATCTCAGATATCTAGAACCAAACCATGTTACCCAGATACTAAAAACAGACTGAACTTTGATAAATGATAACAGGATTGAGTGAAAAAACAGTACATCTTGTGTTGCACATTGCCTGTTTAAGGGTTAAGTAACCGAAATATTCCTTTTTTTTTTATTTATGAAGAATAACGATTCAAAGTAACGTGTACTTTTCATGTATAAAATGTTCCCTTGGCTCTCTGCGAGTAAAGGAAATTAGGATGCTTTAATAATATCGAAATATAGTTTAAGATGTTTGACTTAATATATATATATATATATGTGTGTGTGTGTATGCGTGTGTTTTGTTATATTTGTTTAACAAAGTTAGTAAAGTAATGTTTAAGTCAATGCTAATGTCTTAAGTTTCACATGGTGAGGTATATGGTTTATTAATTCAAGGGTATCAATTCTATATCGGTATCGGAACAGAAACAGTCGAATCGGTGCATCCGTACTTAATAATCGTACATTCTGGGTTTTAAATGGGGCAATATTTTCACGAAAAGGACGTATGCATTGTACTCAATCGGTAATAACCACTTGTTGATAAACAACGTTCTGCTCGCCGCCGCCAAGTGCCAGAGATGCGACCTAACCTGTCCCGCAGCTTGACATCCCGCCACAGTTTTTATTTATCGCTCATGCACGTTCACATCTTTGAAAGTTCGTGAGTCGACGGTACGCATCTAGGGGACTTTACTGTATCTTGCATCTGCTGTCGGGATTGGCAACCCATCTGCACTCATGCGTATCCTAACTTGAGGAGTGGAATCCAAAAGCCAATTTCAGCTCCTCAGTGAAAACCCAGTGGTCGAGATATCGATTTGTAGGTTTTTTGTCCTCGGCAGGTGTTGTTGTTCTTTATCCCTTCTGATCTCGTCGTCTCATATGCGGTCTTTGTCATGATCAAAAGTACATTACCCTGAAGTTACAGGGTCACACACACAGACCTGGGTGATTTCAACTGTGTCCTTTTCAGGGCTCGCGCGTCATAAAAACTGATTTTGGAGTTTTTCGAATCGCTTCTGTTCCGGTGCTTGAGTGTTGGTCTTTCAGAGGTCAGCCACTTTCTTAATGAAACGTGCTGAGTTTGATTAGCGCCGTCAGTGCTCCTGTGGCATTTTTGTATAATCAGGGTGTTAGGTCGGGTTCAGCTGAAGTTTGTGCTAAGGACTGTGCATATTAAGAAGCTGGGTCAGTCTGAAGGGATGCTTCAAAATGGCCTTCTAGGCTTCCATGGAATATTTATGTAAAATGGGCAAGCTTTTTCGAAGGAATGATTATCTGAAATAAACGAATGAGCATCACAGTGATGCAGCTGGGCAATGTTGGTGCTCCACATCTTCAGGGATCCATATTTTATCCTTGCCTCTGGAGTCACGCTGGTAAATGGATTGCTTAATCTAACTTGGACCTAGTTGTGAATGAATGAGAGAGTGTGTGGTGCCCAGCGGTGGGCAGACTTCTTGTATGTAGTGTCTTCTAACACTCACAGAAACAGCTGGTCAGATTTAAGAAAGGTTTGTATTTTTATGCTATAAATATTACATGTCATACTGCTGTTTTGTTTACATAACATTTATGTAATTCATTTTTATGTTAACTATATACGGAAGGAGGAACTATGTTATGCTGTGTTGCACGTGAAGGTGTCACATTCTCTGCCGCGAAGAGATTAAATGGAAAATTCCATTCCTTTTTCGGGCGACATGTTGTGACACTGAGGCGATTTATGAGGAGTCATTTTATGCACTCATTTCTAGGGGTGTCACAATACACGTAGTAATATTAATTTTTTTCCGATACCATACGAGCTGTGAATCGAATACATTAAGATTTTATTAAAAAAAAACTTTACTGAGCAGTTCGTCAACCGGCGCTACTGAGATGCAGTTTTAGACCAGCGGTGCCGGCATGCTGTAGTTGTACAAATGCGACATCTAGTGGCAGATTGTTTAACAGGTTTAGTGCATCGTCTAGAGACTAAGTAAAGAGCTTATCTCACCACAGAGATTTTAAACAGTGGGCAGGTAAGCTTGATGCAGTTTTTGTTAATGTGAGGAAGCAGAAACTGAAATATAATAAATAAGTTTTCATAAATTATCTCTATAGTGCAAAGCTACAGAGAATATGGAGAGAAATACTTCAGAAGAGAGTGTGGACCATCAAGACCGTGCCCTTCAAGAAAACGAAATCAGGAATGGCAGAACTCTTTGGTGATGCACATTTTTTTAGCCCCAGCAATGCAAGCCATGTTCCAAGCTTGCAGAGCAGGAAGTTGCATTGGTCTGCTTGATCTCTAGATTAAAAAGGGATTTAAAATCAAATGTCTTTCTTCATTCTGTATTGAAAATATTTATAATCGTGGAGCAGAAACAGCAATACGTATCATATCATGAAATTTCTGTGTCGTTGCACCACTACTCAGTTCAGTCTGGTCAAGGAACTGAATGACGTTTCAGTAGATAAACCTCATTAACAGTCCGATTTTGTCCTCGTTATGGATTGATTTGTGACCAGAAGCCCTTCCAATGTGTCGGCGCGTATCCAGAGTGAGCTTCCCTCATTGTTGAGATTGCTGTGTAAACACAGTGTCATTGTCATAATGGAATTTGTTGAGTCTGTGGCAGCGTTATTGATCGCCGTAATTCGGCGCTCACGCACACCTGTCAAAGCGCTGTTTAAATTCTAGACACTCTGACATTTAATTCACGCCAGCTGGCGAATTAAAAATTCTCCAGAGGCACTCGGTAGAAAAACCCAAATCAATCACTGGATAACTTTTGGCCAAAAGTTAAAACCGTCATCAGCGTCAGACAGGTCTGCGGCGTACGGGAGCGCGTCTGAGCAGCCGCGGGGAAGCCGGAGCCGTTCAGGCAGATGGCTGTCACTAAAAGAGACAATGAGGCTGATTTTGCACTTATTGCACATGCCGCTCTGAACGACCGTGACAGCAGCTCTTGTAAATGATGACAACTGGAGACGTGTAATAACTGCTGATAAGTAGTTAGTATGCCTTTCATGTTCAGATTCCTGCTTAAATACAGATGTTTTTTTCCTTTTTGGTAGGACTGGCTCAGTAAATTTGGCTACCTACCACCAGCTGACCCTGTGACTGGACAGCTACAGACCAAGGAGGCACTAACCAAGGCCATTAAAGCCATGCAGAGATTCGGAGGCCTGGAGGAGACCGGCGTGCTCGGTGGGTAGCCTGCTCGCACCGCATCATGTATTATTCCCCTATGAGTAGGCACTGGCTGTCGGACAGGATTTTCTCGTTGCTTTTTTCGACGAATGACATAACATAACTAAAACATAACAAAAGTACATGAATGCATTTGGTAACACAGAGAAAGCCTTAACTCTAAAGCCTTTACTTCCAATGCTGGTATCTGGTAGCTTTTTACTTACAAATCACATCACACAACCAAATCAAGGAGGACTGAAAAAATTATTAACATTTTTTGTATTTCTTTTTTTTTATGTTCTAACCCTCAACCGTATCTGTTTAGTATTTATAGCAAAACTCTACATCGTTCAGTAGGCTATTAAGAAAGCATTTAATACACATATTAAATAGTATGTTATGTTTTCACATGTAATCTTTTTATACCAATCATAATGTAAAAGTTTTATATTATGGAAATGATAAGGGTTAGTATTATTGAATTAGTATGCATTGAATAAGTTAGTAGTATGTGTGCACATACACTAATCGTAGGTCAAAACAATGAATTACAAAAGACCCAAGTTATATAATGAAGGGCCGTTTGAGAGCCAAAAGAGAGCTCCCTAAAGAGCCAGGATTTGCATCATTACTTATGCACTTCTCCTGCTATCTGACTCTGACACGCCCACGAAAAAACCACAGACCTGACGGAGACCTTCGCAAATTTGGGCTGTTAGGTTAAAATGAATATAAAGGCTTCTTTAATATTAAATATTAAAGAATAATAATATTGTACTACCTACAATAGGACAGGGACAAAAAACGTAAGAATGTCATTGACAGCTTGGTACAAATAACTAGTGGAAAGTCAATCACACACAGACGAGCAACTTAACCAAAAAGTCTCGAAACACATCAACCGAGTTCGACCAGTCTCTAGTCCAATCGTGAGCAAGTAAGATAATTATTTAAACACACACGTCTGCTTATAAACTCCCGCCTCTACTCATGGATCCCCAGCCTCGGTTTGCTGTTGAGGTGACCGGCTGTTTACAGAACCTACTGCCTTTTTCTCGTTACTTGAATGCTGAAAGGCGAACCTGCTTAAATAAAGCTGAAAATGTGTTTTAATGGGTTTGGTTTTATTTGAAATATAAAAAGTGGCTATTGCAAACTGAGCACAGAGTGCATCTTCCTGTGCAACCAGTGCATTAAAAACCAGCTGAAAAGCCTTCTCCACTGTTTCATTATTTGTGAACTGAGGCTCTTAAACAGCATATTCTATATCCGCGTTGGAGCCATTTTTTTCCCAGTATATTATATGCTGTAGAAAAATTCTAACTTTTCTACAAAGACTTTGCATTCCACACTGTATTTTGAAATCCGTGTGAAGCATTTTTGAATGCTTCCAAAAAGAAAGATGGAGAAAGAGGAACATCAATAGACCTCTCCAGTGCTTGGAAAGGGGCAAGGAACGGGACACCAAAATAGATTTTAGATATTACTATGCTTGTCTAATTTGAGGCATTTTCGTTGCATGGCTTTTGCCATCTCATTCTAAACAGAATGAATCATATAACTCACCTGGGACTTTTTTTTTTAGCTCCCCTGCCCTTGCTCGAATGTTGTGGGTGATTCCGTGCACTTATTCTTATCTTAAAGCCAATATTCCAAAGAAGCTCACCCTGCCTTATACATGTGTATATTTAGCAGATAACAGGATAATTGAAGCTCAATCCCAAACCTTGTAAACAACTTTCTCAGGAGCCGAGGTTTCTAAAGCCAGTCAGAACAGATTTGCGAAATGCTAATGCATTGCCATTAATTGGTCATTTTATGGTCAATTACTTTGAGTGACTGTGTTAAAAGCCTCATCTAAAATTAACCTGCCATGACAATTTTTGTTTACTTGAAATTTAAGGAGCTAGTGTTTTTTAGATTTCAGCTTTGTTTTCCCCGGTCTCATGCTATCTCCAAATACCCCCGGCTGCCACACATGGAGAGCCATAGATCAGCCAGTGCCTTCCTACAACTCATTGCCATTTGCAGGCCCCTCTAGCAGCCATTGCAGTGTCAGGAAGATCCTTCATCCGGCCTTCCCTCCTTCAGACACAACTGTGTCTATGTATAAGCTTTGCTGAGAGACTTGAACACATGTCTCCGGGGTGGTAGGCCAAAGAATTAGACGGCTGTGCACCCCTTTATCCTAGATCAGTTTGTACTTGGCCTAAAGTATATAGACCCCTTCTAATTAGTGGGTTTGACTATTGATTAGGGGTGTACCGATACACTCTGATCACAGTTTGAATTAGATTTTCCATTTGATAAGACATTCCTGTTTTATTTCACAACTGTGAACAATGCAAAACAATGCACCGTTTCTTGTATAAGTTTTCTTAAATTGAAATTCGCGATAAACAAATAACTGACTATGTTAAAATATCAAATATGTAAAGTCAAGATTTATTTCTGTAGTGCTTTTTACAATGGAGCATTGTCTCGAAGCAGCTTTACGATTTTAGATTACCTTCTAATATCTAAGGCCAATCCCAAATTGAGCAAGCCTAGAGCGACAGTGGCAAGGAAAAACTCCCTAAACATTATTAGGAAGAAACCTTGGGAGGAGCAAGACTCAAAAAGAGACTCAACCTCCTTAGGCGGCTTAGATGATATATATAAGAATTTGGCTAGCTGAGATCTTTATTGTGTGTGTGTGTGTGTGTGTGTGTGTGTGTGTGTGTGTGTGTGTGTGTGTGTGAAGGCTCTATACAAATGTCTTTAAACATCTCCAAATATAATAAAATATAACCAGTTTACATTGTAAAATGAAAGATACTTTGTATGACATTGTGCCCTCTGGTGTTCAAAAATGCAACTGCATCAGATGTTATCAATTGAATGCATGTGACGCCTAAGCGATGCACATTTTTGCATTGAAATGCATTGTTCCACCCCATCTGTTTAAGCACTTTTGAGGTCAATTGGAGTATCGCCTTTGAGTCACCTTTAAAATCTAACACCTTTAAAAACTCTCGCACCTAAAAGGATGCAGTTTCATGGCAAGTCTTTACAGAGGACAGGAAGCTATGCTAGTGAGAACCATCTCTGTATTTTACAATACATTGACCATCTCTATTACACTCTCCATGTAGTAAATATGCAGAGTTTCCAGAGGTGTTTTGAATGCTAGGCACCTATGGTCCTATAATTTCTCTCACCAATTCCCTCGTACAGTCTGCATAATGTGCCCTCGTCCTCCATTTCACTGTTTATTGTAGTAATCAGTTTCAGTGGAATCACGCAATGCATTTTCAAATTCCGGCCAACGTACGTGAATATCATCCATAGTAATGTCAGTTTTGTTTCTCTCCACTGGTATATGGAGCTGGCCAAATATATGCCAGCTTTCTGAAAGGGCATCGATTTCCTGCATAGACGGGCATAAATACAACATGTAGCTTTCTGTGGAAGTTTGCACACCCTGGCTGTGTGTCATAGTATTGGAGTCGCTTCAGCCAACCAGAGCTCGCTACAATTAAATTGCACTATTAAAACACTAATTACTCTTAATAATCTTACATTTGGCATCTAAAATAATCAAATATCACATATGGCTTGATGTGTAACTTCAAACACCTGTGAATACAATGCGCCCTCATTGTAGTCATTGAAGTTAACATACCCGTTTTTCACAAATTAACACAGCTTCCTGGGGTCTTAATGAAATGTGTGACATGTTTGAGTCATAATACCACACAGATCTGGCACCAAAGCGCCCTTGTCCCCCTGTGATAATAGCCTTTATCAGAACGATTGGTTTTGAGCACCTGTTGCTTTAAATCAGTGGTTCTTTTATCCAATGTTTTATCCTTGGAACCTTTAGCAAAAAATCACTTTTTGCGTAACTTTATATACAGTTTTTTTTGTAGTGTTTTATTTTACTTTTATGTAACGTGCAAATTATATATGACCAATCTCAGAGCACCTTGGAGCAGACAAAACCTCATGCGCCCCTGCAGTGTTTTGTCTACCCTTGATCATTCTTGATCAAGCTTCTTTGGACTGTAGAAGGGTCAACTTGGCATCCCGATGAATTTGCCAGATTTTGCTCAAGTGTAAGGGGAGATCACACTAAACATTTACCACTAGACTATAGAAACTGGGTTTTTTTTTCCAGTTTTTGTAATACTGGGTACATATTTTCTGTATTTTCTGGTTGTATTCTGAGAGACTGAGAAATAACTATATATGGTCATTTTTACCGTTGCTAAAACAATGGTGTAATGGTGGTCTGAGACTTTTGCACAGTACTTGTCTATTGTGGGATTAGCCTACATGTGGTCTGATGTGCTAATGTATATGTGGTTTCTCTACAGACCAGGCAACCTTGGGTCTAATGAAGACGCCACGCTGTTCGCTGCCAGACGTTTCCGAGTCGGAAATAGCAGCTGGCAGGAGGAGGCGAGCCCTGGCACCTCCCAAAAAGTGGCCGAAGAGACACCTGTCGTGGAGGTATAGTAACAGCTTTGCTTTGGCCTTTGCCTTTTCAACGTTTGGCAAGCGAGCCGTCATGCTCGAGCTACTGATATCAAATGTTATTAAATATATAAATCACAGAACTACTTAAAGGGCCATGATGTGCAATCAAGGAGCTCTTCGAGTAGCAGTTCCACACTGAGGACATATCATGGAGAAAATCATAACGTGAATTGTACAAACACCAGTAAACCTACGTTAAGTCTTTATTTCGACTATTTGCCATTTGAACAGGTAGCAAAGGGAGTCGACAATGGACCAGTTACTGATATCAAATGTTATTGGATGTATAAATCCAAGTATGACTCGTCTGAGTGCCACTACAAGTGGAGACGAAATAAAAAGAAATCTAATGATACAACGAGCAAGCCTTGGCCTTACCGATAAATCCTGTTATCTGTTCTCATTCTCCATTTTTAACTCTCAGTCCTCCAGTGGTTTGTTTCGCCAAAGGGAGTACACGCAATGTTAAAATTCAGGTCATCATTCACTTTTTGTTTAGTAGCTTATCTCTAGTACTATTCTCATGGGCCCAGACGGGGTCTTGGGAGAATTACACGTCTGGAGAAAGAATTTCATAGTTATCAAAGTGGTTTAATCCCGTAACAACAGCAAAAACATCTCAGATCTGAACAAATTTTGATTCAGTTCCTTCAGAAGTGTCCAGTTTTCTTGGTTGACGACACAACATATAGCCTGAATGCAAATCCTAGTGTACAAATGTGGCTGTCAATTTTATCATCACATTTACACCGGCTGTAAAACAGAAGATCTCACAAAGCTGAAGTTAACCTACAGTCTAGTTTTTTTAACTAAACATGACTTATGTGCTTAATCTGCTTCCCATCTGTTGACTTTTTAGTGTTGATAGCATACATAGATTGTAAAGTTGGATGCCAAATCCTCTATATGGAATGAGGGTAGGTCGGAGAAGCTCTGGCCTAATAATGCTTTTTATCGCATGAAAAAGAGACCCATCTGCTGTGAGGCCAGTAGCTCACAGTCAGGAGTTATGCATGATCCAGTCTGATGAGAACGTAGACCCTGTAGAGGACAATGTGGATACACTTGTTTCTTGTTTTAGAAGTGAGTTTGAACTAGAGAAGCCTCAATCGATTGGCCGGTTGTTTTTTAGCACCAGTCTCCATATAACCAGTTCTGTTCCGGTCCCATTTCCACTTCAACAACACAGTGCTTTTACTAACTTTAATTCAGAAGTCGGTTCATGTGTGTATGGAGCTTTAAGCACAGCCCGGCCACTCGCGTGTTTGTTTTAGAGACTGCTGTTGACGCATGTCCCTGGTGAGGAAGTGTTAGATATTGTTTTTAGTGCTACTTAATGGCATTTCCTAATGGCAAGCCTATATAGCGCAATACTGACGAGAGAGTAGGGATACTAATGAGGGAGTAGGGATCCATTTCGGACACAGCCACATCTGGCTGCGCAGGGTGAAAGTAAACCATGGAGGAACATCTCTGAAAACATTTGGAACAACAATATGTGGAATATGTGGAATTTTACAAAGGTAACAAATGCAAAGAGGTTAAAGCTAAAGCTAGCGAGAGCACAGAGCCAGGCACAAGCCAGCAGCCCCTGTTATTTTTCTTTAGCAATGATTTCGGTCATCTGCTAAAAAAAAGAAAATCAAAAATATCAATCAGCCAAGAAAATTGCTATCAGTGCATTTCTAGTTTGTCCATATCTGAGAGAAAAATCGAAAACCGTTTCAAATTCAGCTTAGAAAATACTATGAAGTCCATTCTTCTTAGTTGTAGTCCACAAAAAGACATCTTGTTGCCCAGTGTAATCAAACGTTTGTGAGTTAAATCTAATCTTGACAAGGCAGTCGATCGGCTTGAATTCCCTACTGAATTTCTCTGGACTTTCACTTCAAAATCAAACTCCATGAGGCCGGAAAAATGCTTACTTATCCGTGGTGCACAAAGCAACAGTATTTTTGGTACTTTACGGTAGAGGTCGTTTTTTTTTTAAAGAAAGCTGAAGGTTCAAATATTGGCCAAGCTGTCATTATTGGGGACACTCTGTCCTTCAGGGGAACCATGTCGAGGCTGGCTCAGTGTTCTGACCCCAAGCTGGGATTTGAAGACAATGTTTTTTCTGTCATCCTCGTTGATTTACAATTTTTGTCACATGTTGCAGGTGTGTGAGGTGTAATGTTTCAAGAATTACTGATCACCGAAGTACTAACTTTTTATGATATGGTAATACAGAAATGCAAATTAAAAAATGTATGCGTTCTTGAAAGTCTACTCCAAGTCCTGAGCAACACATGGATTTGTTGATTTACTACTGCAAGCACATAAGAGTGCTGAGCTACTATTTACTCCGATTTGAGAGGCTGGGTTTGTGAAATATGCTTGTATACATGTGATAAACGGCGTGTGTACAGGTGTGAACATGTCTGTGGCCTTGTACCTCGAATGTCACACATCCTTCCCTCTCTCTTATTGCTGGACCCTGCTGATATCCTGCATACCGAGCTGTAGCTCAGACAGCACCGTTCCTGTCCCTGCTGTAATTATCCATTTCTGCATTTAGTATAAAACAGGTTTGGGCCTCAGTATGATTGCACTTGCATGTGAGTTGCTTGGCGGGAGGCTTCTCTGAGGATCCTAATTTCACTGTTCGCTGGTCTAGATTTAATTTGGTCTAAAAGGAAAAGTTCAGCCAAAATGAAATTTACACAATTGCTTCAGTGACCCCAAATGTGGTCAACCAGCCAAGACGTGTTTGGTGTCCAAACCCAGCTATAGAGTTGCTTCGAAATGTTATTGTAAAATATGTAATATTTGAACTTTGTCTGCATCATATACTAAATACACTTTTTGTAAAACTAAGGACACCATTGGAAATGTCCTGAATGGGTAAAATTTTGTGTTATAGCAGTGCGTGTGGTCTGTTCGTACATGTAGGGACAGCAGCTTTTCACTCAGCTTGGGACCAGGTTCGAACCCAGGTCTGTACACATCTCTGTACTTATCTACCATGCATCAGTCCAGCAAAATATTAAAATCACCCTGTCCATATCCACACCATGGTTGCAAGGGGTATATCCCATTATTGACTGAACAACATGCCAGTTCACAGCAGGAGTCCCTGTTGGGGGTATACTCACCCACCTGGCTTCCTCTCCCTCAGGCATGGACACTGCAACTTCAACTGGGGTTTAGCAAATATGCACCATGCGAAAGTCCTTCATGTCCTTCAAGTTGATTCAACTCACAATAACATTCTCATACTACAGTAGTCCATTAAATAAAAGAGAAAGCGTCCACAAATCACATTTTGTCACCTTAAGTGACTCAGAAGTGCTTTAGATGCCTTTAAGTCTTGTACTAAGCCATCTTTTGTGTATGACACATTATCCTTTCTACATCTTTAAAATATGTCCCCTTAACGTCTGCCAAAGACCTCATTACCACATCTTTAACTCACCTTTTTTCTCACTGAAAAGCTTAATTTCCTTGTAAGCTTCATTTGCCTCAGTACAAATCTAAAAGAACAGTCTTTAAACAAATCTTGGCTAATTGGCTACACTGGGCTAATTTTACTGCACAGACTAGCACTTGTGCTGTTGCTGCTGGTGTTTTTTCATAAACCAGCACTCGCTCATCAGCTCATCCAGCATAAATCCAGCTTCAGCTATCATTGAAATCAGCAGTAGACCAGCAAGTAGCCATTGCAGTGATGCTTTCATTTCATTTCATTTCAGCAGTGAAGCAGGCAGATTAGCAGCTAATTATGACGCTAGTAAACACAGAGGCAGCTCTGCTGAAACCAGCCATAATCCATAAATAACTGCTAATGAATTTTAACCACTTTATTACCTCAGTTCACCCACAGCATCGAGTGAATAATTTAAAAATAGTGCCAGTCCCTGTTTAGAAGCTTCTCTTACTTATAAGCTACATTAGCCTAAGTGCAGACCTTAAAGAAGCAAGCTCCAAATGCTAATTGACTGCACTGAGGTATTTTTTGCCCAGATTGTTTTATTCATAATCTGAATGGACTTATGAATAAGTGTGGTCATGTTACTATGCAATTAACAGGATTAGTGGATGTTTACAGCAAGGTCATTGCATTCTCGAGCATAATTGCCGGTTTGCAACTGCGTTATTGAATTTTAGGCGTATCAAGATATGTATTTAAATTCCTCTTAATTTGATGTTAATTATTAATACAAAGACCTCTTAATTTCCTTTTAATGGTTGACTTGGTTGCTCTATAATTATTCCTTGACAATGTTCACTCGAATATATTAATAGGCCACATATTGATGTGCTTTACAGATTTCATTAATAGTTAATCGGTCTGTTTTAAGGATACATCAGTTTGCCACATGGCTTAAAACTAGGCATTCGGCAAGCTCCTTATTTTTCCCCTCATATCTATTTCAACAGTATTTTGAGGTGTTTCATACTCAGTGTAGCAATACCTTATGAAATGTTTATCAGAGGTTTTACTCAGTCAAGCCTTCTCCCCTGGTTCAGCACACACTGCGTTTGAGGCAGGAAGAGCAGTTAGAGAGCATCCACGATCCAGTGGCAGTCATAATTCTTGTAATTGTTTATTTTAAGAGCATCGATAAGAGGCCTGGTTTAATCCCAGAGCAATGCTGCAGACGTAGCACAAAAGAGAGGCAAACAGATTGGGCGCTGCCAAATACTGTGAATTGTTGTTGTACAGGTCGCTGTGAGGAGAGACATTTTATAGCATACCCAGTAGGAGAACTGGATCAATACCACAGAACAAAAATATAGGCAGCTGTTTAGCCGTTTTAAACTGACTTTCTTGTGAAGGTTATTTCTGACCTCTGCAACAACCATCAGTCGTCCTTTCATTTTCAGACCAAAACAATTCGCGGTCCTATAGTGTCTAGAGTCCAGATGACTCATGGACACTACCTGCCAAAGTAGGGTACAACAGGAATAAGGCATCTTCTTCAGGGCCATGGATCCCTTTGGGGTGGCACCAAACATCACAGGAGGTGTATTAGGCTTTGTCTGTTATGAGGTGCTCTGAGTTAGTCAACATACTATAGAGACTGTGGCAGCCAGCGGTTAAGGTGCTGGATTATGGACCACAAGGTCCAGGGTTCAATTCCTACCACTGCCAAGTTGCCACTGTTTGGGTCCTTAACCTGCAATTGCTTGGATTGTAAGATTGTATCACATGTAAATTGATCTGGATAAGGGCATCTGCTAAATGACATAAATGCAAATGTTTGCACATTCTTAATATAATTAACTCACTGGAAATAAAACCTGTATAGAAAATGACTTCAAAAGATATTTAATAAGCGCATGTTTGATTTGAGCTAGATGTGTAGTTGTGTTGAAAAGAGAAAAACCAAAACGAAAAAGGGGAGGGGGAACTAAAACCTAAATGGAACCAAAGAGGAAAAAGTAAAAAAAAATATATATATATAATTTGTGTAAGCTTTTGCAAATAAATATTTGCAATGAATCACTTTATTCTTTTGGTCTGTGTGTATGCTGGCTGGGAGGTACAGCTTTTCTTAGCTACTCCTAGGGGGGCTTCAAGGAAAAATGGTTGGGAACAACTGTTTTAGGGTTTGGTGGCTGCCCATTAGTTTAAGGAAATGTTATAGCTACAGCAGACAGACATTTTCTTTCATTATCGGTCTTTCCAAATTTGTGGCCCTTTCCAGTTTCCAGAAGAAAAGCGTTGGAAGTGTTGTCTCTCCGGATTACTAGCACGTGCCCCTAATTCTCTTCATCATTAAGAGAGAAGTTATGCCAAGGCTTCTTTACTTGCTGACATTTGTTGTGCTTTGCACTTTTCCCACCTTTTCCCCTGCTGGCCGTTGCCGGCTTATGCGATGTTTGCCTGTGCTTGCACATTCGAGCTGTATTTTCCCAACAGCAGGGTTTTATTCAGCTCGCCCGTCTTTGCGCTTGGCCGCTTCTGATTTTTCCCAGCGTGGTTACCTTCAGCACTTACCATGCTGTGAGTTGGGGCTTCCACTCCGTTATTCGTGCTTCAGTGCGCCGTTCAGTCCAAACTAGGAGTTTGTACTTTTGTTGCTACCATTCGGTCGGCATTTGACCCACGTCAGCGTGTTTTCTGCTTTCCTTCCCATCGACCATTTGCCAGTGATTGCGAGTGCTTCAGCTTGTTTGTTATTCCTTTGTTTGTGTCCTTGTATTGCTTTGTCTTCCTCTTGTGGTTTGGTCCCATGCACTCACTGTGTAGTATTAGTTTATTACAGTTGTGCGAGATCTTGTCTGGCTTGCACAAAGACTTGACCTCATTCCCACTCATCACCTAGTGTATTAGGCCTCATCAGGCAACCTATTGTCTGGAATTACCAGTGGCTGAAACTGAGCAAATCCTTAATCATGTTCCAAAATCTAGAACATGAAAAGCCATCCAGGAAAAGTGAAGGCTGTTGGAGCAGCCTAAGGGATGCCCATGGGTATGGAAGACCGCTAACAAGCATATATTCACTGTACCTGTATCCATTTGATGAAGGACTGATGAAGGATTAGAGGATGACTAAGACGAACAGCGTGGGGACAGTGAGTGAACAGTGTTTTAGAACTCCAGCAGCACTGCTGTTTGATCCAGTCGTACCCACTCAACACACTAACATACCAGCACCACATCAGTGCCACTTCAGTGCTGAGAATGATCCGCCACCCAAATAGGACCTGATCTGTGGTCGTCCTGACCATTGTAGAACAGAATAAAGGGAGCAAATAAAGTACGTAGAAAAACATGGACTACAGTTGGTAATTGTAGAACTACAAAGTGCAGTGCCCACTAAAACTTATATAAAGTGGAAAATATAGAATGCCTAAGACTTTTGCGCAGTATTGTACATGCAACGTGGGTAATTGGGTTGTGGGGGGTTACTAAATGATAAATGACAGTCAGCTGGGGTCTGCTAACTTAAGAAAAAGCCTGTTGCTTAGACTGTGTGCAGAACTACAAATGGATCCCTCATCCTCAGCTGACCCTCTGAGAGCAGTGATTGATTGTCCAGTGAAATTGCACATACCGAGCCTCAGCTGCATGTACGAGCTCAGGCCAATGCCAGCGAGAGACAGAGCCTCGCTGTGGGTTCGTCACTACACATCTGAGCACTATCCCACCAGAGATCAGTCTCCCACTTGTTAACACTTCTTATAATTACCCAAATAGATTAGGAGTGATTGCATCAGAGCCGTTCTCTTTTTTCTTCCCCATGCAGTCCCATTGTAATCTTGATTTCCCTTGCTGATTACTGGGAAATTAAATGGAAGGGAGTTATGATATGCATCTGTGTTTGCTACTCTCCATTACTCTCTATCACAACCTCCTGCTTAACCCTTACTTTCCCCAAGCCCAGTCAGCCTCACACATGCAGGAATACAGGGACATATGATGAAGTGGTTTCACCTAGGTAGCAAAGCATCCGACATGGCCATTCTGTCTCATCAGTCCGCACTGTTGATCCAGAGGGCTTGCGAAACTTCAAGTTGATCTTTGACTCCATGTTTTTGTGGAGCTTTGAATACTGTGGTCCAGGTGTGATGTTCACAGGATCCTGGGCAGCACAGCGGCAATTGGATATTGTAGTCGCCTCAAAGCTCCAGAGATCCCCGGTTCGATCCCGACCTTGGACTCCGCCTGTTTGCATGTGTCCATGTACTTTGATTTCCTCCCACATTCAAAAGACGTGCATTAGGTTTATTGGTCACTCGAAAATGGACGTATAACCAGTATTGATGCAACCTTTTTCCTTTCGTGAATAGCCATTGATGCTGATGCGACATTAAATAAAACATGGTCCCACTACTACATTGATCGGCAACAGTAACGATTCCTCTCCTTTTGTGGACCACTTTGTCTAAGTGTGGTTTGATGATTGTCAAGGTCTTTAGAGATGATTTGTAGCCTTTTTCAACTTCATGGAAAGGGTTGTGAACAAAGTTTCTTGTAGCTTAATGTACTAAAAAGATGACCTAGGAACGCCAAACTTCTCTCACTTATTAATGGTCATAAGTACTCTCTACTGCTGAAATGATGAACCTGTGAACCAAAAGGAAAATAATCATTTTTATGTTAAGCTTTTTCTTCTCATTTAAACCTATTAAGTAAAAAGCCTAATGCAAAAATGATTATTTTCTATTTGAACCACAGGTTCATCATTTCAGAAATAGAAAATACTTATAACCAGAAGTAACTGTGAGAAGTTCGTTGTCCCAAGGTCATTGGTATAGTACATTAAATTACATTAAGCTTTTTCCTTATACCAGGTATAAATGGGAAGAAAAACCTTAATGTAAAAAATTATTACTTTCCATTTGAACCACAGGCTTGTCATTTCAACAATAGAGAGTACTTATAACCAGAAGAAACTGTGAGACGTTTGGTGTCCCAAGGTCATTGGTATAGTACATTAAAGCACATTAAGCTTTGTTGACGTTATGAATTTTAGACTTTAGACCCATTTGTCATTACCAGTGACATATAAAGAAAATGATATTCTTTATATCTGAACATCTGGCACATTTTTCACCATTTTGGAATCGATAACAACCACAATCGATATGCAGAATTGGAATCAGAATTCATGTATCTCTATTTTTTTTAAGCTTCTCAAGCTTCTGTGGAATGGTTGACATGAACAGGTCTTGCAGAAAAATGCACTATAGGCGTTTCTTAATGGGCAGGGAACCTCCACAACCCATTTCTCTCATCTCGTCTCATTAGTAGGGGCTCCTCTGACTTCTGAAGAATTCATTAGATCCGACCGTTTTGTGACTAATTATTGCAGAAATCAGAGTAATTCCAGAGGGTTTCAAAACTTTTTTTTTCTTGCTGAATATACAAGACGTAATATTTACAGCACCAGATTCAGCATCAGAAGAATTCTAATGGGAGGGCATTAGGCATCACACTGGGGAGCACATACTGCCAAATGCATCAGTGCTGTAAATAAACTTTCTGGAAAGCCAGCAAACAGCCGCAAGAGAAGAAAGGAACCAGAAGTATCCAGCCGTCTATGGAAACTGACACTGACCGGAAGGCATAGAAGTGGCTTGAACAAGATTTAACTGCACACTTGTGTAAATATCCAGTGTTTATATAGACGTTTAACAACGCTAGGTCATTTTGCCTATTTGCTGAAGGACATGTTTTTTCAGTTCATTTTCAACAAAAGACCAAATATGGATCCATAAGGTGCATCTACGGACAGTAGAGTACACTGTACTTAACTGTAATTCAGTATATTAATAATAACAGTATTGAACCATTTATAGAGCTGCATGTTTCTGTCCTTGGGAAGGAGTGGGTTTTAGAGCCTGTCGGTTTTGAGGACGCTGTTTTCTGAGCAGTTCACTTTGGAATGCATAACAGAAGTGTATGACATGCTTGGTTACAGCTGACAGATAATGGCTTGACTCTGGGGTTGTGGATCATTACGCTGTCATGTAGTCAGATTATCTTATCCATTTTTAAGAGCTCTAAAATGGGATTGTTTCATAGTATTTCACTACAGCATTTGTCAAAGTGATCACAGTTACTGGAGGGATGAATCGAATAAAACTGCTCAGTTCTTCTGATGTCTGTGTGTGGCCTCTACGATTCCACATCTCAGAGAACATGGACTGAGATTTAAGACCTACAGATGCAGTTCGGTGACTCGCATTGTACGGTACGTGGAATTTGGGGCAGCGGGGTATGCTGGTGTGCTGGTTTGATCCTTGCCTATTGTTATGGTGTGGCGTTTGGTATGTTCTGCCTTGTAAGGTCGTTGGGTTTCTGTCTAGGCACTCTATTTCTAATTTAATTGTTAATAACATATGATTGAATAGATGGCTTCTGTAATATACAGTACGGTGCAAAAGTCTTAGGCCACATTAGATTGTGTAATGACCATATATTGTCGACGACTGGAAGCAAATAATTTTGGATTCGTCACTCCATAGTACTGTCTGCTTCTGATCTTCATTCCATTCTTTGTGAGCTTTAGCATATCTTAGCCTTTTCACCCTGGGCACCTTCCTAAAAAGTGGTTTCTTGGCTACCCTTCCAAAAAGACCATCCAGTCTAGAAGGTCAACTTGGCATCCCGAGTTAGCTGCCACTAATACTGCATACAAATTTCCTGTACTTTCTGCTTGTGTTCTAATAAGGAGACTGAGAAACATTTATATTTGGTCATTCTGCCTTTGCTAAAACAGTGATATATCTAATCTAATGGTGTCCTAAGACTATATAATGTCAGTGATTGGATTTTCTTGATGATGGCTTGGTTTTAAAGTACATTTGAAAGAAAGGTACTTCAGTGCCGGCGACTTAAT
This sequence comes from Ancistrus triradiatus, assembly GCA_025084515.1. Lineage (NCBI taxonomy): Eukaryota > Metazoa > Chordata > Actinopteri > Siluriformes > Loricariidae > Ancistrus > Ancistrus triradiatus. Next base: position 195,073 of record JAJAGP010000715.1, on the reverse strand, counting down.
CTTGCCTGTGAAAGCCGGCTAAATATGAGCAGAGTGATTTTCCAGGAAAAATAAACAGTAACAAGTCTCTAATGGCATTGAAACGCCAACAGATATTAACGTTACTTGGAACACGAATGTAAAAGGAAAAAGCTATGTTTATGTTAAGTTTTGCAAATAAAGATCTGCAGTGAATCACTTTGTTTTTTTGGTCTGCGTGTGCGGGCTGGGGGTACGCAGATATTCTTAGATAATCGTGGGGGGGCTCTAAGGAAAAATGGTTTGGAACCACTGATGTAATTACTGAAGATAATAGAAAAGGAAATACAGCATTGTGCAAAGGCCTCCATTAGATTTGTTGTTTTAGCAATGGTATAATGGCCATATATTATCATCTCTCAGTCTCTATTAGAATAGAGCCAGAGAATACAGGAAAGGTGTATGCAATATTTAAAAAAACTGACCAAAACAATAGCTTCTGTAGGCTTTGTCTGGATGCCAGGTTGGCCCTTCCTGATCAGGAATGGTCTGTTTGGAAGAACCCACTTTCAGAAAGTAATGGAGTGAAAATAAAGTTGTACTACAGCTCAAAGACTGGAATGAAGACCAGTGGAAAATATTATGGAGTGACGAATCCAATTTGGATTTCCTAGGTACAGTCGTCTACAAAATGTTATATATGGCCATTCTACCATTTCTAAAACAGCAAATTTGGTAGTGGCCTAAGACTTTTGCACAGTCATGTACGTCACATTGTGTTTCACAGGTTGCAAATCCTGGTAAGTTGCTGCGAATGACGCTAAAGCAGTACGTTGACTGTAAACATCACAATAATTGCCTGATTTTGAATGAGAACGAACTTGGAGGTAAATGCCATGGAAGTAAAGAGAAAGCGTTTTAGAGTTGATGTGCGAGACAGAACGCCTGAGTAACGGACGTCTCCAGACTAGTCAGTATTCTGTCTCTAAATAATTCTCCACAGCTGTGTATTCCAGCACTGAGTTATAACCAGAGCAGAGGTCATTAAAAAAACAAGCCAGGGTGCATTCGAGAAAATGGAGCAGGAAAAGTGAGTTTGAAATACAATCTTCAACCTCTCACCCTTGGTTTCATGGCTGGCCTTTTTACCGTTTAGTTCAAATGAAGTCCTTAGGCTTTGACACCCGGATATATGTAGTCTGAGGCGACTACGCAAGCCGACATGAGAGGAGCATGAAAATGATGTTACCGAAAAGAATGATATAGTTGTTCCGCTGTGAGCGAAAGCAAAGGATCGCCGTGTGATTTTGGAAGAGGTGACGAGTTTACTTCCGCCCACTGACTGTTTTGCTGAAAGGTTTGTGCATAAAGTGGTTTGAGTACACCTTTATTGGTTTGTTGTTGTTGGTTTTTTTTTTAACAAGAACAACTTTGCTCGGACAGCAGTAATCCCGGGCAATGGTGCGTGAAGTTAGTTGTATATTTTTTTTGTTGATGTTTAAAGTAGAGGAATAGGCTAGATATTTGTGGAAAACGTAGGGAAAGAACATAGGGTTGTAACGATGCACTCTGCTCACGGTTCGATTCGCGATACCGAGTTGACACGAGTCGATTTTCTCACAATTAGCAATTTTTACATCCGATTAAAAAGACATTTTTTATTTTTATGCACATTTTCTTGAGGTTTTAGAAAAACGCTCCATTCCCCTACAATTAAAAGAAATCACTAGAAACGGAGGTTTAACATTATAAACAAAGTCCTTTTTAATTTCTGAACAACAATTCAACATAATGTGTACATGTTTAAAAATGTACAGTGGGTGCTTAAGTTTGTGAACCCTTTAGATTTTCTATATTTCTTTCTGCATAATATGACCTAAAACATCATCAGATTGTCAAACAAGTCCCTAAAAGTAGAAAAAGAGGACCCAGATAAAACAAATTAAATCTGTTTGTTGTTCAGTGTTCTTCTGATGGTGGGACTCATGAACATTAACATTAGCCAATGTGAGAGAGGTCTTCAGTTGCTTAGAAGTTACCCTGGGGTCCTTTGTGACCTCGCCAACTGTTACACGCCTTGCTCTTGGAGTGATCTTTGTTGGTCGACCACTCCTGGGAGGGTAAAAATGTTGTGAAGAGCAGACTTTGATAGATCCCTGTTCTGATAAATAAAACAGGGTGGCCACTCACACCTGATTGTCATCCTATTGATTGAAAACACCTGACTCTAATTTCACCTTCAAATTAACTGCTAATCCTAGAGGGTCACATACTTTTGCCACTCACTAATATGTAATATTGGATCATTTTCCTCAATAAATAAATTACCAAGTGTAATATTTTTGTCTCATTTGTGTAACTGGGTTCTCTTTATCTACTTTTAGGACTTGTGTGAAAATCTGATGATGTTTTAGGTCATATTTATGCAGAAATATAGAAAATTCTAAAGGGTTCACAAACTTTCAAGCACCACTGTAAAAAAAAAAAAGAAAAAGAATCTTCTTAGAAGTCTCACTGAGAACAGGAACTCTTCTGTGAGCATGACGCATGATTACGTTTTGAACTGATGTTCAAAAGTGGAACTGCATCAGAGGTGTAATAGCGAATGCATAATCCAATTCAAGGATGCACTGTTGCACCCCTCAGTGGGAATATCCAGCAGGAAACAGCACTGGGTTCAAACCCAAGGCTGGGCAATGTGAAGGTGATGTTATGTCTTGGACAAAAGTATGAGGACGGTCTGCAAAAACCCTGCTATGAGCAGCCATTAACTATTCGTTTTCTCTTCTGAGTTATTGTGTTTACCTGCAGGGAGTGGAAGCACATTGACTTGCAGATAAAAGTATTTTTAAAGTACCAGTTTTTAATTTCAAGGTATCGCAATACTTTTCTAGTATCGATATATCGTGCAACACTACCGGCACCATGTCCAGATTGTCCCTCTAGCTGTACCCAGTAAATTCAGGACAGGCTGTAGAAACCTGAACAGGATTGATGGCTTTTTCTTTCTGTAAGAAGAGGAACCAGGTTTAAAATGGTGAACCCGTGCTCCTCTCGGCGCTCCCTGTAGAGCTGAATTTGAGCAGAAATATATTGAGAGTTTGTGGCATTTATTGAAAAATTCACTTAACATTAGCCTGCATAAATTCTACAGGGATTCTTACAGGCTGAAGGGATTCAGCTGAGCGTTGTATGGGTGCAATAATCAAATTGAGCCAGACTCGTTCCAGGCCGTGTAAGGTGCTCTGAATGTCAGTCACACTCGCCGCCAAGTCATGCAGAGACGTGACAGCGAGGCAGGTAACAGCGGTGTTGCTGATCATTCAGACCATGTTGACACTGTAAACAGGAAGCGCTTGCTCAGCTCGGCACTAACGCAGCACAGGCTGCGGGTGACCTTGCTGCTCTGCATCATCTCCAAGCGGCCTTGTGACGTCCGGGATTTGCGGAGTACATTTACATACCGGCCTTGAATAGTTAACGCGTCTCCATGGCAGCAGCATCCAAACTTCTTGTAAAGTCCACGAACGCTGTGGAACCTGCGAGCCTGATCTCGGCACTGTGAGGGGCATGCGTAATTCATTTAATTTCAAGGGTACTGTTTCTCCCTGGCACCGAAGTGCGGGCACCTGAAAATTAATTTCCCATTGATTCCACTCACTGCCTAGACACAGGGCTCGAATTGCCCTTGGTGGAAAAGATAAGCATGTTCCTGAGTGGCACTTGGCGAGCAAAATCACCCTTTCTCGTGTTTGAACAAACCCGACTCAATGCAGTCCAGGTTCGGAAGAGAGGCAAATCGTGTTTTCGTCTAATCCAAGTCTTGGTGACACGCTTCAGACAGCTTCAAAAGACAGTGCTAGAAAGGAGCCGCACATTTGTTTGTTCACTTATTGCCAGTCTTAATTCGTTTTAAATGTCAAGTCCAAAACCAATTTGTTTTTTTGGGGTTTTTTCTGACAGCGTTTGCTTATGCATGAAATGGAAAATGACAGTTACACCAGGCTCGCTCTTGAGAAAAGATCAGAGTGAATAGTTCATACTCACGTGACCATTTTCTCAGGTAGGGCTGCAACCTCTGTCTTCCTGGTCATTTTGAAACAAATGCTCGATTATTCGGATTATGAATCGCCAAATTACCAAATAACTCTTGTGTAGCTACCAGCCTAGATTACATCTAGTTTGAGGTCATTTTGTGCATTTGTTAACTTAGTACGAAGACAGTAACAATGAATACCTTTCTCAAAAAAATCACTGCTTTAATGAACTTTCCTACCAAGACAATAAATAAAATGTCAATATCTTTTTCCAATATCTTTTTTTTTTTGGTCAAAAGTTCAAACCAACGATGTGCAGCAATAAAATTTAGCGAAACCAAATCAGTAAATTGGTATCTCCAGCCAGAAATGTGCGATGCGTTCAAAAATGAATGGTGAACATTTGTGGTGAACATGAGTTTTCCATTAATATACGCGTGTTGTTTTTCAAAACTTGACCTGCGTTTATTTTCGTCTGTAAAAATCGGACGCGGCGTGAAAAGGCCTTAAGGTCGATTAATCGTTGCACCCCTTTTCTCAGGGTGAGGACATTTCCCAAGGAGTCTGCTGTGCTGGGGAGGGAGACGGTCCGTGCCCTGATGTACTACGCGCTGAAAGTGTGGAGTGACATCACGCCACTTAACTTCCACGAGGTGGCGGGCAACAAGGCGGACATCCAGATCGACTTCACCAAAGCAGACCACAACGACGGCTACCCTTTTGATGGACCTGGAGGAACTGTGGCTCATGCCTTCTTTCCAGGAGAACGCTTCACCGCAGGGGACACCCACTTTGACGATGATGAGGCCTGGACCTTCAGATCTCCAGGTGAGGCTGTGAAAGCAAGGCTGCGTTTATGGCAGTTTGTCAAACAAATTTTTGTAACAATTGTGTGTGAAAAGCGCTACACAGATATCTAAACACCCCATATCCTTTCAGCTTCCATCGGAGAGGATATGAAGGAACATATGTCGTATATGATGTATGATTGCGACATTATCCATAAGGAGAAAGCCTGTGGTAGCTCTGCGGTGACATTTGTATCGAGATGCAGCAGATCGAGGCAACAGCAGGCTTTGTGGATGGATATATGTAGCATAGCATGTTCCTTCCATGCACCGACCTGTTAACAGAAGTTACTAGTGACTACAAAGTGCATGGAATCACATACTGGTCTGTGGCCCCTCCTCCCTCGGTGTAGAGGCTGTACACCAGCACATGTTTGAGACACTACAGAATTGAGCAGGAGAATTCAGCAGAATTGGAGAGATGAAAGGACAAAAATAGAAAAAAAAATAGGTCTGGGTGAGAAGGCTGAGCTTTCAGAGCTAAAATAATTTGAGCGCACAAAGTATTTTGGAGCTTTTAAAACCCGCCCTTTGACTATGAAGCCTGGACCTCCAGGTGTTTAGGTGAGATCGTGTGAACAGGGTTGTAGGAGAAGATAATCTAGTTTTTGATCTAGTTTCCTGGCCTACTTTTGCTCTTTGAAAACTAGTTTAGTGCAGGATCTTGGAGAATCTGAGCAAATAACCATAATTTTAGGTTGCACGGTCTTCAAACTTGGAAATATTGGTCTGCATGAGAAGGCAGAGCACGCCATTTAGAGTGCCTGTAGAAATTCGATCACCTTCATGGTCAAATACAAAGCTTATTGCACCAAACTGACATCAGTTGTTGTGGGTTTGGTTACTTCAGAAGATAAAACATGTTGAGGATTCCATGGTTGGAAAGGTGCTATGGAAAGGACAAAGTCCTAGGAGAATGAAACGAAACGTTTAAGAAGCTTTAACTGTCCCTATCGTTCAGAGCATTACTAAGAAATTTAAAGTGTATGGGACTTGCCTAAATTTGGCAGCCCCTTCAAACTTGAAGACTGCCAATCTCAGAGGACACTGATCACGGATGCTGCCAAAACACCGGTGGCAACTTTGAAGAACTAACAAGTCTTTATGACTGACAATCTCACGAGCTTTACACAAAGCTGGCCTGTATGGCAGGGTGGCAACTTTTTTGAACTGAAAGCCAAGCACTATGTATGTAAAAAACCAAACATGCACTATACAGACAAATGTTTGTGGACACCCCTTCTAAATATTGAGCTCTACTACTTTTTCAGCAACACTGCCTTCTAACACATTCGTACCATAAAGCAGACATTTCAGGATTCTCCACAGACAAACAGTGGACGTTGAATGAGTTATCCAATTGGCTGTCAGTATAACAGCTATAGGTTTCCCCTTCCAGCAAGTCAGTTCAGAAACTCTCTGCGATGCTGTTCTTAAACACAGATAATTTTTTGAAGCATCCACAGAGAATGTTTTTTTGAGTGGGGACTGTGTGATTGTTCAGGGCTGAAGGGAAAATGGATGCTTCCCAATATGGGTGGCCAATATGACATATTTTATCTAATGATAAATTTGTGCTATTGTGATATTTGCTTTTCTGTCAGCGCTTAAAGAACACTTAACAACTGCATGTTTCATTATAAAGACTATAATTAGTCCTGTTTAATTGGATGAAGTGCAGCATGTTTTGATTTGAAAGCTCCAAGTATGATGCAGTTTGTCGGTGATCACATGTAGAAATATCGCGTATCGTGGACATGTATTTATATATTGTGATACCCCTCTTTCCAAGTACACCCAAATTCTTGAGGGAAAACCTGCCAATAAAACACAATTAATTAAGGATAGGACAATGAATGTCCTTGAGTGGCCGAGTCAGAGTCCTAACCTAAATACGACAGAAAATCTGATGGATTTGAAGAGGGTAGTCCATTGCTGCTCACCGCGAAATTTGAAGAAAATGTCACTCGGCTGGGTATTGAAATGAGACAGTTTTTAAACAGCTTGACTGTTTGAGCAAGCAGTGGTGATCCTATAATAATGCAGCAGATGGACAAGCAACCAATATCTGGTTGCTTGAGAAAGAACTGGGAAATGTATATTATAATCATGTAAGGAATGAATTAAATCTCAGGCATCTCTCCTGTTTATATATGTCATAATATTACAGTAGTTGTTACAAGTGTAACAAGGTTCAAAGCAAGCAATTTACGTGGCTCTTTAATCACCGAACATCTGACGAGTTTTCTTTTTTTTTTTTTACTTTGATTATATTTATTTATTCCACACCCATCACCATGCTGCAAGCTGCTATTTCATGCCCCGCAGTAATGCCAGCCTCTAATGTGTACAGCTGATGTAGCGTATCATGCGTCTAGCACTTATGACTTGGCATCTTATTATGGCTTGGCAGTAACATTAAACTTCCGTTGCCAAATGTTTCACCTATTACCATTTATTAATCGGGTGTCTGGTCTGTGCAGCGTCTTTCTGCCCTAGTCACAGTTTAGGATTACAGCTTATAGGTAGTTAATTAAAGTTTAATAAAGTCTGATTTTTATATTTATATATATATATTGTCTCAAAGCTTTACCATTTAAGATTATCTTCTAATATCTAAGACCAATCCAAAATTGAGCAAGCCTAAGGCGACAGTGGCAAGAAAAAACTCCCCAAACGTTATAAGGAAGAAACCTTGGGAGGACCAAGACTCAAAAAGGGACCTGGTTGCCTTGGGTGACTTAGATGTATGTAAGAATGAAACTAATTTATCGAGTCAACAAGGCTGTAATAATAGTTCAAAAAACAGAAACGAAGTAAATATTAACAGATAAATAAAATATTGTCTAAAATAAATGCGCCATTATTTAGTCCGATACACAGTCACTTTAGGATCTTGAGTCCTCTGCAGTAAAGTCCTTGGTAGCACCTCGTCCCCAGCCAACCGGAGGCGGGAGAGTTAGTTACTGCCCTCTGGCATGGCCTGGGCATTTTGGGTCTGGAGCCAATGATGGAAACAACTTTGTGGCCCACTGGACTCTAGGTGGATTCAGGGTGTGTGTATGCATTGTTGAGGAAAGCGTTCTAGATCATAATATTAGAGTGAGACCTTAATAATGAGAAGCTTGGGCTGGGTTTCTGACCTTATCAAAACTGACAGAGCAGGATCTCAACGCATTTAGAGCTTTGAAAACAATAAAGTCTGCGTCTCAATTTTGAGAAGCTTAAGTTCGAGACGCATCCCTCGTACCTCTAGGTCTAGGAGCACCATCCCGAGAGGTGACTCTGCACTGCGACCCATTTTCACTCTTCCAAAACTGTTTGGGAGCATTTCAAATAACGGACTACTTCAGAAATGTCACATTTCCAGGTTAAAAAAAGAAAAAAAAAGTCAAACTAGACTGTTAGCACCATCCATCTGCCTAAGCTGAGCCTGTTTACCTTACTCTGCTCAAGGCCAAACCATTTCGCCGCAGGTCTCTGGAGGCAGAAGCGGCCTGAGGTCTGCAGAAACCCATTGTAGTCTTCAGAATTTTCTTATGGACATGTGTGTCCGCCGTCTGATTTGCTTATGCCATAGGCTCTCCCTTTAAGAAAGCTGCCCAGTTAGTGCACATCCAGCTGGTTTTAGAGAATGCCTCTCCTCCCTCTTTCCTTGCCAGCCTGAGACCATATGCTCATGGACAGATGTGATGCCTGTACCGGTTATGAGTCGTAAGAAGGAAACAGATGTTTGCACGGTGAACTTGGCAGGTGGATGACTGCGGAAGGTTTTGGGACTTCTTTAATGGTAGAGTGTCAGGATCTATCCTTTTATCTCTGTGTTTACAACACCTAGAGCACTATCAATAACATTTCACGTTTGGGTTTATATACTCACCGAGCACTTCATTAGGTGCACCTGTTCAACTGCTTGTTAACGCAAGTATCAAATCGGCCAATCATACGGCAGCAACTCTGTTCATTTAGGCATGTCAACACGGTCAAGCTGGTACTAGCATGGTCACCTAATAAAGTGTCCAGTGTGGATGGTGTTCACTAGTCCACATAACCTGCAGGTTTATGCACCATTGGAGTTACTGTTTGCTTATTTAACTCGATGGAAAAAAACTTGGCAGGCACAAAAGTTTGGGCATCGTGTTGTTAATATTTCATATTTAGCTTCACAACCTCCAAATGTTGCCCAGCACGTTTCAGAGGTGGATGTTTGGATGTTTTTGGGTCATTCTGTTATTGCAACAGCCAACCTCTGTTCAGTTTCATTGTTTTGTCACCGACTGTGGGACATTGGCTGTCAGCCCTGGTTGATATTTAAGAGGCCATTGTTTTCCTCTATCTGCATAATATTTCCAGTGCCACTGGCTGTCACATAGCCCCAGAGAACAATGGAACCAAAACCTGTTTAACAGCAAGGTGTTTTTGTTTTTTTGTTTTTGTTTTTTCCCCCGTGAAAAGCATTTCATTTAGTTTCCAAACAGGTGTTCAGTGTTTTTGTTGGTTCGATTTCTTCAGACGATTTTAAGGTTTCTGATGCCTTCTGCCGGCAAATGATGTTTGATCAATGCACCATGGCACCAATCATTGAGCTTTTTCATGCACTTAAGCCCATAACTGCAGAAAATCAGATGTTCTCAGTAATCTGATCAATGAGTTTACATGCACTTGGGTAATCAGGTAAAAGCTCGGGCAATAATCGGATTTCTACTTCGTATCCAGCCAATAATCTCACAGAAGCCAGATCCCACAGGTTGCCAGATCCCACAGGTGCCGTTCATCCGTTAATGTAAGTGTTTAAAGCATGTTTGTAGGCTACGCAGTGATACAGTATTTCCAAACTCTTCAGTTTAACTTCCAATGGATTTTACAGAACATAACCCTATTGTAAGTCAGTTAGCACCTGTGAACTTGAGAAACAAGCCCCAAAAACTTGCAAACCACAGCTAGGTTACTAATATTTGTAAGCAACTTTATAGAAAATAAGCCTAGAGTCGCTTCAAATAAGCGGACCTGAGAAATGGTGCGTTTCAGCAACACTCACTTGTAACACATCCATAATATAAATCCTACATTGCTGGACTGTCCATAGACAAACAGTAGCAGTAGAAGTGACAGGGTTGCACTGATACATCAGTGACGCTCAATATGACACATTTATAGGAGTAGTCCGTTCATCAACTTTCTGCCCTGCTGTCCTTAAACAAAGTCCATAGAGTATTGATTGAGCTTTGATTGAGAACTTGGCTGGCTTGCACAAAACATTGACCTTAACTCCATCAAACACCTCAAATGCACCGGAATGCCAAAAATGAGCCAGGGCATATTGTCTAACATCATAAACTGTCCTGATGTCATGTACTGATGCTTTGTATGTCATTTATTGGGTGTCCACAAACATTTGTCTACATAGTCTATAAACAGGCGACGTTGGATGTAATTTTATTCTCCTGCTTTGACGCTCACTCAGATGAGTACATGCTATGCAGAATTTGAAGCACTGAAGTTGTGTATACCTGCATTGACGTCTGGCCTAACGAGTCGATTTGGTTGTTCAGACCTTTCCACTAACACTAGTATTTCATCTGAAAAGGTGCCCAGACATTATCACATGCTAGTTTGTGTTTACAGTTATTTATGTTATGGTATAATGGCTCATTTTAGTCTGTAGAATATAGAAAATATATCAGTTCTTGGACCTGGAGGAATGCATGTGTCTGACCAGTATTAATGAATAATGTTAAATAAAAAACGAACTGTGACTGTAACTGTTAACTTATTTAATTTAAAATCAACAAAATGTGTTATTTGTCCAGGTCTGCCCAGAACTTTGTACTAGACTTTAGTATGAAACGTAATTGGACTGAAGTCCCAGACCGAAGAAGTTCCTTAGATGAGTGACGAAACATTTCTCCCGCAAAACTTTATGTCCAGATGAACTGATTCAACCTCTTTGGATTTTCTCACCTGGATTATTGAGCAGGCATCAAGACGTAATTAGAATGTAATTTTGTACTGGAGGCTTACCTGTTTGAAGGTTCTGTCATACTGCATGGCCTCATTTCAAGCCCTCCATCTTTCTGCCAAGAATTCGTCATTATCCGAAAACAAATTACACGCGAGGCACTTTAGTAAATGCAGTTAATGGCCCTCAAAAATAGCTGCTGTCTAATTCACATCTCTGCTAATGCAAGGGCCGTCTGCTTTGCTGTCTTATGGAGATGCACGCAAGCATTGTGAGTCAGGTTTCATCCAGTGAACAAGTCCAGTGCACAACTGTTGTTTTTTGCATAAGACAACGTGCCTTATTATGGAGAGGCCTTTGTAGGACACGTGCTCTGAAAGCATAGGTGTTAAACATATGGGAAAGTGCTAAGGGACAATGTCAGCGGCATAGCCACAGGTGTAATTTAATAGTATAATGTCTGCTTATTGCTAATTCAGTGAATTTTTTTCAGTTTTTGCAGTTTCTGCATGCCTGGAGAGAAATGAACACTATGTTAGTGGAAGCATACCAGTTTTTTATTCTTAAAGTATTAAGGGACCGAAGTTGCTCCATGGTTAAGTCTGTGGACTACTAATAAGAAGTTTCTAAAATCAATCTTCATTAAAGTACCACTGTTGAGCCTGTGAGCAAAATCCCTCAACTGCTTCAGTGCAAGTCGCTCCGGAAAAGGACATTGTTTAAAACTGTAAATTTAAACTCTGTGCAAAGTCAAACAAAACTTGATTTGACGGAGCAGCGACACTGCGACTAAGTAGCCGTAAGTCATTCATTCCCAATGGAACTTCTTTTTTTCCAAAGACAGGACGCCAGCAACCGTTAAGAGATGAAAAATGGTTGAGCTCCCAAAAAGTTCCATTAACTTTCACTTAAATCAGAAGTGAAGACGTGGTGATAACCAGTGGGAGATGTGTGGTTAGGCTGTCTTCACAAGTTTGGGAATCCATCAAAAACACTCGCTCTTGATTTCAGAGAAAATAAAGACCGTCTGGTTGAACCTTCAGTCAAAATAGGATAAAAAAGATTGGGAACCAAAGAGCAGATTTTAAGAACTAAAAAGCATATTTTGAGAACCAAAACGTAGACTGCATAACCAGGAAATCAAATGTAGTAAGCAAGTGCACTCCCATTTTTTTTAAAACAGTTTAAAATGTTCTGTAAGCAGAAGTCGTAGGCCACCATTAGATTAGATATACCATTTGTTTTATTTTGTTGTTATTTCATAATCATCATAGCCTCAGTCAAGGCACATTAATTTTTGGAAGCAAACGATGGTGATGATTCTGCTTCCCTTTTTTCTCTGAGTTAATCAGAATCTCCACAAAGTCAACTGAGTAGAACAACAACAACATCCATTCTACCCATTGTTATTGTTAAATGTGAAAACATGATAATAACATTACAAACTGCCCTCAAACAATAAACTAGACTATTAAAAATAAAATGTGCTTATGCTTGACCATTTGAGAGTCCATCTTACCCCAAGACCAAGACGAGACAGATTCCAAATTAGGACGAGATTGAGACCAGACCCAAGTACTACTACACTTTAGGGAGACCAGCTGACCCATGTGGACACCGGGAGAACATGGAACCAGACCGGAAATTGAACAAGGGAGTCTCTGGAGCCATGATGTACCAGCCAAGGGGCTGACCACTTGTGCCACTCACAACATCTATAGTGAATTTGAATGGTTAGGAAAATATTATTGGTCTGACTATCATGGTGATGTAAGGTTGGGAAAGGAAACCAGATCTCAAAGTTTAGAAGATTTTTCAGCTATCATTAAGATGGATGGACTTCAGAAATGGAACTCCATACACTGCAAAAAAACAATCTTAGCAAGTGAAAAAAAATTTTTATCAAGGCAATAAATCTTGTCTTTTTTCTCTGGAAAGAATTTTTGTCTTACAAGGCAAAGTGTAAGATTATTTTGAATATTCTTGGAAAAATTATCTTGATCACCCTCACTTTTTTGTACCTCATTTTAAGACATTTAGGGCTCAAATTAGGACGAAAAAAATCACTCGTCTGATTCTGATTCTTCGATGTTAATTTAAGATATAAACTCTTTTTCATATTTTAAATTTTGACTTAATTTTAACTTGAGTGAAGAATTAGTATTATTAGTATTTGCTTATTTTAAGAAATCTTAAGTAAAATTTGCTCACCCCATTGGCAGATTTTTGCCTAATATTAGCATTTTCATCTCATTTTTGTAAACTGATTTTTTGCAGTGCACATCCACGGAGAAGCATCTTTAAGGTATTAGCACAACCTAAAAACGTTCCCCGCCGAAGACTGTCTATAGCTGTAATGCCTAATAACACATTTATGCTGGTGATTGGCTCCTTTGGCAGTTGATTGGCAGCTGAAACACCCTGTGTCATGGGTTTCATATGCTCTGTAAGGTTTTTTTCCTCTGGTTGCTCACTAATCCAGACAGATGATTGTGGCCTAAGAATAGCCTCATTAGGCAGGTGTGTTTTTGATGACTTTTGCAATTTGGCTCAAGCTATAATTTGTGTGCGGAGCATACTGAGCCAGAGCGTGTGCAGGAGAAATTACCCTCATCCATTATCACTCATATTGGACAGCTGTCACTCCTTGCTGCAGGGGGACTGCATACTTTTCTGACTGCTCTGTGGGTGAAATGGCAAAAGTACAATACCATAGACGTTATACGCATGAGTTGTCATGCTAGTTTATGACCAGCAATATAAGAGTCATTTGTTATGCTATTAGGTTCCATTTCACTTTCCAGCACCTCAATGTGTTTGCAATACACTGGCCATACTTTCAGAGAGAACATTTCGACTCTGCTAACCATGAAAAATTGTCTACTCTATTCATAAATAGAGATGTAAGGTACATGTAAGCCCCTCTGATTCATCACTGTGCTCCATGTTGGGAGTTCTTTTGCAGGCACTTTTTTCCCTCCACTGGCTTCCTTTAGCAGCCTGTATTTGAATTTATATCTTGCCTATAAACAATAAAATGGGACAGACTTCATTTAAGAACCTAGAGGTGGTCCAAATTCTTTCAGGACAAGGAACATGAACATTGGCTTTTCTGTACAGGCGCACTGGTTGTCTGAAGGGCTTTGTCTTTCACTGTGTAATGTGGTGTTAAATCAATAGTATTTGTAGTATTCATAGATCGTAATCTGGTTGTGAAGTTGGTTCATTTTTTTTTTTTAAAAGGAACGCACCGATCAGCCATAACAGTAAAACCAACAAGCCGGGACGTCTCTTGGCATTTCTGGTTACAGTGGCTGAACTTTCACTATCAGGGCCAGTAGTATGCCTCTCCTCTATGAATAAATATTTATTCCAGAATTTCTTTTTGTCATTATTTTTTAGATTTTTATCATAGATGAGTTATATCAAGCTTGGAACTACTTTTGTCCATCAGCAAGAGTCATAGAGCAAAGGCTATTTTCTGTTTTATGCAAGTTGCGGGTCCAAGTCTAACTAAGACTTGTTCAGTCTTATTTGTTTCAGTTAGAAGGTTGCTTCACTTACAACGGGTACGTACATGTTTAAGAACAAAACTGACCTTTTCAAGGTGTAATGTTAAACAGGTGATGACCTCGAAAGAGGTTACAGAGTCTCATTTACAGGGGTGTAACACGATTCGATTCACGATGCAGAGTTCGCGTTTTGATTTTTTTCACTGTTATTGATTTTACAGTCGATAAAAGACATTTTTTTTATTTCTGAAGTGTAATCGATGCAAAACAATGAACGTTTTCTTGAATAAGCTTTCAAACAAAAACCTTTAGTTCCCTGCATTTAAAATAAATTACTTGTAACAGAGGTTTAAAATGAAATGCAAATAAAGTGTTCTATTATAAATTCATCATATATAAAGTAGTGAAAACATTCTTTTTTTTCTGAAGAATAACAATTCTAAATAATGTGTACTTGTATAAAAACGTAAACAAAAAATCTTTAGTCTATCTTTAGTCTTGGGAACATTGTTTTTTTTTTATTTTGACTGTTTTTTAACCGTGTAAAGACGCTACAGATGGAAGGGGTGAACCAAAGTACTAAATACAAATAAAAATGAATTTATTTTTATTTTGTGTGTGCGTGTGCGTGTGCGTGTGCGTGTGCGTGTGCGTGTGCGTGTGCGTGTGTGTGTGTGCGTGTGTGTGTGTGAAAATAAAGCTTGCACCTATATTGGCTGGCAGCCGGGGATCGAACCCTGATCGCTCTCGTCAGACATTGCGCCTTTTGAGAGCTGAGCTTAAGAGGGTGAAAACAAAAGCAAGCGCACACACAGGATTATATATATATTAATATAAAACAAGAGGGGGTACGGAAAATGGCACAATCAGCACTATAATGTGCTGTGGCGAGCAGAAAAAAAAAACGAAAGGAAGAACGCCACTTTTAAGAGAAACGGAGTGAGTGCCCTCTCTCTAGTGAGAGTGCGCAGAGCGTGGAGCTCAGGAAGAGAGAGTGCGTGGACATGCTGTGATGTATGCCTCGGAGATTCCCCAAGATCCCCAAGGCTGTGCGAAGCGAGTTACGGTTCTCCGGACTCCTGGAGCATGACACGGATGCGTGAGTGAGGAACAGGGCTGGGAGCTGCGCGGCGTTCCTCAGAGGCAGGAGGCTACTTGCCTTCTGCTCGATAGTGGGTCTAAACAAGCCCAGTAGGGAGGTGGGGGACTTGAAGCCATCGAGGGACGGGAACGGGATAAGACAGTAGGCACGTGGAGACCGAGAGTGGGGAAAGTGGAAAAGCTAAAAAAAAGATTATTGCGTGACCGCGGCTTTTCCTCACTATATTTCCCAGCACTTATCACTTGTGCCACGTGACTCCCTACGACACGCACTGCCAGCTTCCACATCAGAGTGTGGGAGAGTACTGCATTGTACTTGCCTGGGAAAATGCAGAGTACGGTTTCTGTTGATTGTGTATTTATGTTTATCATCGGATTCCCATCGTAAAATAAATATATTGTAAGTCGGGCCACATCGTAGATGTTGCATTTTGTTCTTTTTTTTTAAAGAAACATAGCCTGCTGTGTATATGAAACTTAAATACGCTGCTATTTTAATGCACATATTTCATACATTTTGGAAGAAATTACTCAGAAAATGTGGTGTGTGCCAAAGGTTTAAGCACCTTTTCAGATTATATGTTTTTGTCTTATTAATTTATGGACTTGTTAATGGCTTATTTCCAGAAAGATCACATTTAAGTCTGCACAGGTTGTCTTAACATCATTTGTTATTTAGAAAATGTCCCTATACTTTAAGTATACTGAAGGAGGCCTAAAAATATCATTTTCCCAGCCCTGTTTTCTGATAAATGTACGCTCCATAACCTACATGGCTCTTTGTGGCAGCAGAGGTCCCTTTATCTGGCGTGCTATACGCTTCCTTCCTCGGAGTCTCTGTTACGTCTGCCAAGAGACCGTTGTGGAGCCCCAGGCTTCGACACTTCTGAATTTGAGTGTCACTCTAACCCAGCTCCGGAGTTACTTCAGTTCTTCCGTGGCATTCGCCTGTTAGAATGTGTGTGCCAGGATTAGAGCCCGCAATGCACAAGTCATCCAGGTACCTTCTACAGCCCAGGAAATGTATGCCTTTTTGTGGCGGGGAATCTTTGAAGTGCGCTGACGTGCATGCAAAATGCTGGATCTGCAGGGGATGCTGAGAGGATGCTTCCCCACCCCCCCAATCTAAAGCAGCAAATCCCACCTTCAAAGCGAGACTCGCTGAATTCGGCATTTTGCAGATTTGCGACGAACAACGGATGAACAACTTTCGACTTTATATCCCCACACACAGTCTGCCCTCGCGTTTGATTGACAGTTTCATGCCTCCAATTGTGTTGCTATCTCTCAGGGCCATGTAATGGGAAGCCTTTATGTCTGGCTGAACCTCTAATAACTGTCTGACTCCAGAGATTAATTTGAGAATAAAGAACTCCAAAAAAAATGAATAAGGTGAGAATGTCAGCGTCTCCCCCGTCTAATACGAGTGCTCTGCATTCAGAATTAGGTGCGAATAAAAACCATGTGAAGCTCCTCTCTTGATTAGGGAAGCCATGTGAAAGTGCATAAGACGTCTTCATTGTGGCTCATTCCTTTTGTCTGCAGAGTCACATGGAATGGACCTGTTTGCCGTAGCCATCCATGAATTCGGGCACGCCATTGGACTCGCCCATACTTCTGCTATGGAGTCCATCATGCGCCCGTACTACCAGGGGCCGGTGGGCGACCCGCTCAAGTACGACCTTCCATACGAAGACAAGGTCCGTGTCTGGCAGCTTTATGGTAAGAAGTCTTAGTCCTGCTTTCTCCTTTATAATTCTGCTCATAGTTCAGTGCAAATGCTGTCCGGTACATTTCTGGTAAATGCAACTCTTCAAACAAATGTACTTTTGAAAGTAATTTCTAGTGAAGGTAATTTTTTGCCCTTGCTTCTGTAGACATGCAGAAAAAGTACTTTGTTTTTCATTTAGTCATATCTTTTGCTGTGTTCTCTCACACATCCTGGCTGGCTAACTGACTGATTTCCCTCTAAAATTTCCATGCGCCATGCAATTCTTCATTAATCCGAAAATTAAAGTTGCGGCTGCCTACGTGCACGATAGCCTTTCAGGATGTTCCATATTCTGATTGAGTTCTACAGTACTAGAAAAGAATCCACAACTGAAATGACATAAGCAAAAGACAGTAATGGTCCTGGAATTTAAACCAACGTCTGGCATTTCTGAGACACCATCATGAAGCTTAATCAAATCAGTTATTCCGGATGAAAGGGATTCATATGTTTACCCCTGAATTAGTTAAATATTTTGCTAGGAGTTGAGTCACTTGGCATTCTTCACTCAAAAGAAAGCTACAGTACTTTCCAAAAGTCTTAGGCCACCATTAGACAGTGGCGTGCGGCCTAATGGTTCTGAGAAGGACTAACCAACAGGTGTATGTAGAATATTATATAAATATCTTTCATGAATAAAGTCAAATCAAAAACGTCCAATTCAAAATGCTACTCTGCGATTTCATGGTTGCTCCCGGATCTGGCTGAGTGCTACTAACCAATCAAAATTGCTCATTGGAATGACCATCTATGTTCTTGTGTGCTCCATCGGATGATATTTTGAAGGGTTCAGTAATGTGAGTCAACAAACAGACAAGATATCCAACCAGTCAGTTGTACAGTGGTGCTTGAAAGTTTGTGAACCCTTTAGAATTTTCCATATTTCTGCACAAAAATGACCTAAAACATCATCGGATTTTCACACAAGTCCTAAAAGTAGCTCAAGAGAACTCAAATGAGACAAAAATATTATACTTGGTCATTTATTTATTGAGGAAAATGATCCAATATTACATATTAGTGAGTGGCAAAAATATGTGACCCCCCCCTGTGCAGCAGTAACTGCAGCTAAACGTTTCCTGTAGCTGTTGATCAGTCCTGCACATCGGCTTGGAGGAACTTTAGCCAATTCCTCCGTACAGAACAGCTTCAGCTCTGGGATGTTGGTGGGTTTCCTCACATTAGCTGCTCGCTTCAGGTCCTTCCACAACATTTCCATTGGATTAAGGTCAGGACTTTTTCTTGGCCATTCCAAAACATGAACTTTATTCTTCTTGTCAGATGTCCTGACATTTTCCTTTAGAATTCTCTGATATAATTCAGAATTCATTGTTTCAAAGATGGCAAGCCGTCCTGCCCAGATGCAGCAAAACAGGCCCAAACCATGATCCTA
This sequence comes from Ancistrus triradiatus, assembly GCA_025084515.1. NCBI lineage: Eukaryota > Metazoa > Chordata > Actinopteri > Siluriformes > Loricariidae > Ancistrus > Ancistrus triradiatus. The sequence continues at coordinate 176,494 of JAJAGP010000715.1, read as the reverse complement.
CCACCACCATGTTTCACAGATGGGATAAGGTTCTTATGCAGTAATGCAGTGTTTTCCTTTTTCCAAACGCTTTTCTTTTAAACCAAAAAGTTCTATTTTGGTCTCATCCATCCACAAAACACGTGATCTTTAGCAAACTGCAGACGAGCAGCAATGTTCTTTTTGGAGAGCAGTGGCTTTCTCCTTGCAACCCTAATATTTTTGTCTCATTTGTTTAACTGGGTTCTCTTTACCTACTTGTAGGACTTGTCTGAAAATCTAATGATGTTTTAGGTCATATTTATGCAGAAATATAGAAAATTCAAAAGGGTTCACAAACTTTCAAGCGCTACTGTACGAGTCAATTACTGTAATTTCTCAGACCTTACAATAACATTAGTTGGTGTTTTGGAAAGGTTCGATTTATCTAGGTTGCCCAGACCTTTGCATAGAACTCTAATGCTGTAATGTTTAGGAAGCTTGAGGATGCTTGATTTTTTTTTTTTAATTGAATCTAACGCTTGAGGTGTGCATTCATCAATAATTAATTATTCATTTACCTGCCTTAAAGCGAAATACTTTTTTTTTTTTTTTTTTTTTTTGTAATGACATTGACAATGTTAACTGAAGCAAATCCTTTCATGCATACATGAGATTGTTTTCTGTTATGTCGAATACAATATCTGATACTTGTTCTTTGACATGTTCCTCATGAGTGAAGGTGGCGCCGGTTGCACCAAAGCTGGCAACTCATGTGGATCCTGTAGACCAGAATTGCAAGGCCGAGAACAGAGATGCGGAATTGATTTCTTGCTATTACGAGACTATTGATGTTACTATGTGGCGGTGCTGACACAGATGGAGGACTTGGGTTTTAATGGCTTGTCTCGTGGGTAGGACAAAACTCGGTATAGCGCGCCCATAAAGTGCCGAGCCTTTACGCTCCAGGGCCATAAACTGAGAGGAAAGCGAGGAGAACTGTGTTTAAACCTCTAGCAGCAATGGCTTTGTGATGTCACGTCTCCAGGCATGCAGTATTTATTCAGCTAATTGAGAGCGACCGAGGACGCTTTGTTTGAGCAGCGGTTCATTTGTGTTAGCCACACTGATTAAACGAATGGCTCACCCCAAATGCTGACGCAGCTAAGAGTTAATGGGAACTACCGGTGATCAGTTAGCCTAATTCCATTTATACGATGCACCCTGTCCCTACCGGCGTCCGTTTGTTATTTGCAGATTCATCATTTTTATGTTATACATCTATTCATTCCGGGCCGTGTGCAGAACAGCAGGATTGTGTGGTCCTCTCCAATGTGGGGGATAAATCTATTGGAAGTGCATTCATCATATGTTATTCAGGTTCAGATGTGTTGGAAAGCGGGCTTCGTATTTGAGCATTTCAGTCAGGTGAAAAAGATTGGACAGGATGTTTTGCCTGCATCACTTCTGACTGTTGACAGTAGGTTTTGACTTGACCGGAGTAGCACTCTTAAGCGTTTTACAATATTGCACACTTTTACTGATGTCACTGACACCACCTAAGGCCTAAACCAGTGGTGGACAGTAACGAAGCCTTTTTGTTTTTGTTTTTCACTTTCAATATATTATTCAGTAAATTACATGAGATAGTCAGTACTTATTAGAAAATAAACTTGCTGGTGTTAATGGTTTTGCTCAGCTGTTGGTTAATATGTGTTTTAAACATGTTTCAGGTAGACTACGCTGTGATATGTACAATATATTAGTAATATTAAAGTCCTTAGTTTGCGATACAGTCACTTTTATGATGGGTTTATGGAAATAGAACCCCATCATAAATCGGGGAGCGTCTGTACTTGAGTAAACTAGGATCCTAGGCCTTTGTGCCGCAAAGGACCTCGCAGCAAGACATGAAACGGATAATGTGAATCACAGGGTTTGAAGACTAAATGTCCTAGGATTAGGGTTCAGATTTAATAATAAGTGTTCCTTTAGGCCACAGTTTCAGTACACTGCTGAACAATAAAAAAAAAATTAAAAATGAAGAGCGCTAACACAATACAGACTGTCCAACTATTTTATTTGTCGTTTACTGATGTGTACTCTTCAGTCCCTGAAATATCTCTCACTTCTCCTTTCCTTTTCATCTTCTACCCCCTTCCCTGGTAGTACGAAAATTAAAACTAGGTAACATGACTGGTTAGTAGGGGTGTAACGATGCATCGCAGTGCATAAGCAGGACCCTGTGCATCATCCATTGTTTGTTCTGTGTTCTTGGTCATTACATCTAATGTGATTGTATTTTTGAACACCAGAGGGCGCCTTATGTCATGCTCACACGCACATATCCCGTTTTCAGTGAGACTTTGTTTAAATTTGTATACCAGAAAAGCACACAGTATTTTGAATTGTTATTGAAAAAAAACAAAGTTTTCACTCGCTTGTTTAGGATAGAGTGAAGCTACAGTAGAACATTTTGTTCACAATTTTCAACCTCTAATCATTTCTTTTAACTGCAGAGGAGTAAATGTTTTTTGGTTGGTTAAAAACTGAGCCAAGTGTATCGTTACACCCCTGCTGGTTATGCACTGCGTTCTCCAAGTACTCTTTCATGCACTGTGTGTGTTTCAAAGTTAATCGCAACTAATTACGTTCTAAATATATATCAAAAGGTTCTGATTTTAAAAAGTTCAAACCAGGAGGCCATCTGGAAAGCACATTTAGTGGCTTCCTTCTCTAATGCATCCACTTCAACTCAAGAATGATGCTTGTTGATGAACTAATAGTTGAAGTGTGTCGGAGCAGGGAGACACTGAATATGCAGAGCAGTGCCCCACATAGTTAAGTGTTTTCCTACTCGAACGCATCCACTTGGACTCGGGAAGGGCTGTTTATTCAGATGAGTAGTTGAATCAGGTGTGTAACTTGAAGCAGGATATCACCTAAATATGCAGACGGTGGTGCTCCGTGTTCTTCATCCTTTTTATCCTGCTTCTGGACGAAAGCACGTATGTCCATGTTGGTATACGTCTAGCCCTGCATATACAGGGCATGGGCCTGAATATTGAGGAGATATCCCAGTACACACCACCTGCCCCACCGTGGTGTGTAGTACAACCCCAAACCGTCATGGACTTATGGAAACAACAAGCAAACACCTCACCCAGCCCTGTACCGACAGGATTTCTACCAAATCAAGATGTCCCCTACACATTCTTTTAAATACACAGATGGGTCCATGTGCGCAGACCGGGTCACAGCGGCTATAATATGTGGAATTTCATCGCAGACAGCGAAATTACCAAACTGGAGCTCCATCTTCACAGCAGAAGCAACGGCCATTGTGATGGCACTGAATTTCATCGAAGAGAAACAAAGAACTTTAGTGATAATATGCTCTGACTCAAAGTCATGTGCCCAAGCTTTAGAGACCATGACCCAGAAACACCCGGTGATCAATAACATACTAGCCAAAATCCAATGCCGTACTTACCAGAAATTTGACATAAAAATATGCTGGATCCCGGCAGTACAAACCTATATTAAAAGCCTATGGCAATGAGTGTGGGAATAACAAACTTCAAAAGATAAATCCTAATATAAACACCAACGTAAAACAACCTGGGCAAGATGCAGAGTAGGACATACAAAATTGACCCACTTAAAGGGAGAACCCCCACCAATTTACAATGTCTGCTCCACCGAAATAACAATAAAACACCTCATCTCAGAATGTAAGAAATACAAAGAGGCCAGACACAAACTAAAAATACCTGAAGACATAAACCATGCTCTAAGCTCTGAAAACGCCCATAAAAGCCTGAAATTCTTGGACGCGATAGGAATTAAATCCCAACTGTGACTCTATTGTAAACATCCGAGTACCATGCCCACCCTCCTGCCATGAGCAAGGCCGAAAGGTAATTCATGGTGATAAAAACTACACAAACATCTCCATGTCGTCTTCTGCCGTCGCTCTTAGCGAAGAGGGGATTTAAGGAGAGGGGCCTGGGAAGTTATAAGCCTGGGATGGCATCGAAACGTTCTGGGCTTAAGCCACGTCCGTGATGCAAGGGTGTAAAGCAAGCAATTGGGAGAGTGCTACAGATCACTCGCCACACTCCAGAAATTCAAGTACTAGTTCTTTTATTCAGAGGGCTCACGCTCTTGAAAATGTACATCCAGAGTTAATCTAGTTTATCTGAGTGATGATATCAGTCCTGTCTACGTCCTGAAAAGAGCCTTTGTTGATGTCTTTAGAGCAGCAGCCGACTGACTTGTCTGCGTTTTTTTGTGTCGGTTACAAAATACTGATTGCCTGGACCTATAATCTGCTTGTACCAGAAGTAGTTGTTTGTCCGCCCCTTGTTTGTATGTGAGTAATTGATGGTTCAGTGTTCTGATAACATGGGTGGCTTGAGGTTTTTTTTTTGGTTTTCCTCTCAGGTGTCAGAGACTCGGTGTCGTACACAGCTCGACCAGATGGCCTGTCTCACACCAATGATCCACCGGTGCTAATGGACCTGCCAGACAACAAATCGACAGTGTCGTGAGTAAAGAAAGACTTAATCATTTTAAAAAGCAGAAATGAGAAGGAAGCACCTCTGGCCTGCTTACAGTGTCATTACTGCAGCTGTTCCCCAGTCATATGTCAATAGCACACTGGGTCGTTGTATTTACCGGCCAAGGCAGTTGGCTGGCGTGGGGACGTTTTCCAACTAGCCGAGACTGAAGAAGACGAAACGTTTCTCTCGTGAAAAACTCGTGTCCAGATGAACTGATTCAGCTTTTGGGAAACAGGTTCTGTCCGTGACTTCTTATAAGAGGCCTCTTAGAGCCTATACCTTTCCATATTCGCCGACGGCAGTGCGGAAGGTGCATTTAGCCTAACACGGGTCTTTAATAAGTTCTCGTCTGAGAGCTTTCCTAATAAGCCGTGAATGAAGTTCGTTTTTAATAACGTGCCAGGCGACGTCTCGCTCACAAAGGAAAGCCTTAATGTTTGCTTCATTAGCAAGCCAAACACGCCGAGCCGTAAGCCAGCAGACGTCTGTAATGCATGCGGGCTTCTCCGGCGAGCTCCCGAAAACATCTCACTTTACATAACCATCGTTCATGCTGTCTGGGCCGAATATGAATGCACACTTGACTGCGCAGTTGCGTCTGGTTACACACAATCCCTTTTTCCAGTATGAGAGATCAATAGTGTGAAAGGTTGTATATTCTTCACTGTCAGCTGATTCCGAGGCAGCCCTTTGGTCTTTCTTTGCTCATTTGTTCTCCCTCTTTTTCTGCTTTCTCTTTCGGTCTCTCAGGCCTGCACGCGATGCCCCTGACAGATGCACCAGTCACTTTGATGCAGTGGCCCAGATCCGAGGGGAGGCCTTCTTTTTCAAAGGTACAGACAGAGTGAGAGAAAAAAGAGCTCAGTGCAATCGATTAAAAACAAAAAACCTCACAACCAAGCACTCGCAGCAAACATATCCAAGTGTGTCGGGTGACGTGTTGGTAGCTTTAAATCAGGAAAAATTACGACCTATTGTATAGGCTAATTAGGTTCGCTAGGCCCGGGGTTCTCATCCTGGAGCACATGAACTCACATTATTATAGTGAAGGGCAAGGATAACCAACATGCAGCCTGAGAGCCAAATCCAGCCTGTGAAGCGGTCGAATGCATTTAATGTCCATTCCTATAAAGGGTAACGTACAGTTGTGCGTTAAGGTTGCGAGCCTCAAGGACTCAACAGTGACAGCTAGAAAGAGAGGCCTCTAATTAGTAGTGCAGAGCCCCAATCATTAAGCTGCCTTCCTCACATCTGTTTGTACTTCTGCATTTTTTTTCTCCAGATCTTTTGGTTTCCTCTTGCCTGTAGGTTGATGGGCTACGCTTTTATGCTTATAATATGGGTGGGATGCGATCCTCTACCATAATCCAGTGGTACCTCCGTCATGAATTCACTCCAGAAGCATGTCAAGTACCAACAACAAGAGAATTTTTCCCATAAGGAACAATGTAAATTGAATTAATCCGTTCCAGACCCTCAGAAAATACTCACTGTGTAAGACATTATAGGCATTAATGGAGTTGCATACTTTAGAAACTATATATACACAGACAAAAGTAAAAAAAAAAAAACAATAATTACACGCACCTCGGAATTTGAGCTTAGTTAGTTCCAGAAGGCTGTTCGAACTTTGATATGTTCAAAGTCACAATCAAATTTTCCCATAAGAAGTAATGCAAGTTGGATAAATCTGTTCTAGTCGCTGAGGTGAGGCCAGTCTCTGCATGTCTTATCACTGTGGTAGCACTAGTGGATATGGTACTGGACTATGGATGGAAGGTCCAGGCTACTGCTGTTGGGTCCTTGAGCAAGACCCCTTAACCCCCACAATTGCTTGGATTGTAAAATTGTATCAGTTGTGAGTCGCTTGGGATAAGAGATAAATGTTTAAAAAAAAAATTTAAAAGTACCGAGTGCCGAGACTGAGGGAGTGTCTCAAATCACACCTGTAGACTGATATCATATACATAACATATTTAGTCAATTTAGAGTGGCCAGTCAACCCTAAGGAAACCCACGTGGACACAGGGAGAACATACAAACTCCACGCAGATTGCGTTCCACATGTCATGCCGCAATAATAACTAGTATCACTTGATTTGGTCACTGTTGCAGCCCAGTTTGACAGCCAATGGTTTAGGTGTTCAGACTAAATGGTAACATTTTTAAGAAAAATCAGTAATATTTTCCATAACTGACCTACAAGTGGGAAGAAAATGGTAATAAGCCTACTTGGTGTTGACTCTAATGTGAGCTGCAGTTCGCTCCACTGAGTATACGTTATGTCGCGCAGCTGAAATGAGAAAGCTCCTTCTTGCGGTTTGAGTTGAAACGGTTGCGACGGCCCCCTTTGTTTCTAGCGCACATGTTTTCCCTGCGGTTAACCACCGGTTCCTGTACCACTTTGGTACAACAGCTTAAGTAAACACGCAGACAAAAGCCCACGCACAATGGAACGATCTACTAAATCTGGGTGCTGTTCTTAGGGAAGTACTTTTGGCGCCTGACTCGGGATAAGCACCTGGTGTCCCTGCGGCCGACTCAGATCCATCGCTTCTGGAGGGGTCTGCCAGCGAACCTGGATAGCATCGATGCTGTGTACGAGAGACCCGGAGATCATAAGATCGTGTTTTTTAAAGGTATGCCATGGTTGCACTGTTTTTCGTTTATTACTAGCATAGTGGTTACTGTAAGTACCTTAATAAATTGTTCTGGCCAACCATAATTTACTGTAAGATACAAAAGTAAACGTCTGTCAGTGGTTAAATAGAATTAACATGATTTATAATTACGTATCATAGACCACGGGGTGTAACGATGCACGCTGCTAACAATTTGATTCGATTTCCGATACTGAGATCAGGATTGACTTGCGTTTATCCTTTTTTATTTTTTAAATGTAAACAATGCACATTTTCTTGTGTAAGTTTTTAAAACACAGAACTTGCAATGAAATAAATGACCAGAAACAGAGGTTTAAAATTGTAAACAAAATGCTCTACTGTAGCTTCACCTTATTTTAGAAAATCAACTGAAAGCATTCCTTTTTATTTCTGAAGAATGTTAATTCGAAATATTGTGTACTTGTATAAAAACTTAAAGAATCTTTAGTCCCCTGCGATGAAAAGAAATCAGGAGTCTCACTGACAAAAAAAATGCAATTGCATTCGATGGCGTAATAAACAAGAACGGATAATCCAACTCGATGATGCATGTCATCCTATTTTTTGCATCACGGACATAATGATATCATAATGAAATATATATGTTATAATGGACACATGACAAAGTAACTATAGGCAGAACAATAGGCACCAGTTTGTAGTTCATCCTTTGCTGACGGTAAGACATTCTCTAGTCTTCTGCGAGTTTCGGGAGGTGCCGGTTGTGTTGGGGAGAGTTGGAGTCACGTTGAACACAAGTCCCTCACAGGGACAGCAGGGCTGTGATCCCCAGACCAACATCCGTTTCTCCAGGCATGGCCAGGCTGTTCTGTACCGTACACCCAATTCGAATGGAAAGCATTGCTGCGGTTTTGCAAATTGCCGCTGAGACACCAGAGCGCCTCGTGCTGTTACTGTAAGTTGGAACGCACAAGGAGCAACAGCAGCTCAGCCAAGATGGACCACAGAGCAAGCATGTTATGAATAATGATCATCTGTCATTGGGAATCACCATGAACTTCCAGTGTACTAATCAAATCATCACATGGGCTGTTTATTAGGAGCTTTGTGGACCAACCTAAGATCACTGGAAAGCATTGCCTGCAGTGGTTTTGGGCTCACCACCATTTGACACTGGGCTGTTCTTTGGCAGAGGGACTGACGAATGGATCCATCTGTCAAGAATTCACAAAGGGGTAATGGTCTGGAGCTGGTTGTAGTGGTTTGGGCTGTGCCCTTTAGTTCCACAGACTGGAACTAGTGATGCTACAGCGTACACTGACCTTCAAAGATATTGTGCGTCTCCAATTTTGTGGTAACAGTTCGCCAAAGGTCCTTTGAAGGGGTTTGCTGAGTTTGACGTGGAACACTTTGACTGGCTTGCAAAGAGCCTGAGATCAAGCACATCCAGCACCTCTAGGATGAGCTGAAATGCTGAATGTAGCAGAGGGTATTAACCCTAAAATGCCATAGTCAAACTTGATATCCTACAAAGCGAGTCCTTTGCTTACTTGGTCTCTCCTTTTTGACATTAGGAGTGAAGTATTGGGTGTTCAAGGACAACATCGTGGAGGAAGGCTACCCGCGCTCCATTAGCGATTTCGGCCTGCCCATGGAGGGCGTAGACGCCGTCTTCGTCTGGCTTCACAACGACAAGACGTATTTCTTCAAGGACAACCGCTACTGGCGCTACGATGACCACCTGCGGCGCATGGACCAGGGCTACCCTAAAGACATGACCTTGTGGAAGGGGATTCCAGCTCAGCTGGACGATGCCATGCGCTGGTCTGATGGTGAGTAGCTCTAGCTCTGAGTAATTACTGAGTGCCTTTATATGCAGTTAATAATCCGATAACTGCAGAAAGTCCGATTCTGTCAGGGTTTCGATGAACGAGTTTACATGAACTTGGGTAATCAGCTATAAATGGATTTCTACTTCAGACATTAGTAATTCATTTCAAAGTCTCCCCAAATATGTTTGGTAGACGTTTCATTTCGCGAATGCTGCATTTAATACCAGGGTTGCCAGATCCCACTTCAGAAACAAGCTCCAGGTCTATGGAAACAAGCCCAAAAGAAGCAAAATAGAAGAATTGAACCTGGCAACCGTGTTTGATTCTGCTTGCTGCTTATGGGCTTTGTTCGCGTGCATGCGCAGACTGAGAAAACCGATTGAAATCAGAATAAGGATACACCTGCGCCGAGAAACCCGACTACTGAGCTGAAATCCAGCTTGCTTTATCAGATCTGATTTCTAGAGCTTAATCCAATCTGGAAATTGGAGTATGCTGTTTACATGGCCGCTTGAATAATCAGATAGCCGCATCGATCCGATTAGGAATATTATTAGGATTATTATTATTAAGTGCACGTGAACACACTTACTGACTGGCTTTCTTCTGCCTGTCTTGTAGGACTCACACACAAGCACGTGTTTATACTGTCAAAAAAGCTGTTTGGTATTTCCATGAGCTGGCATGGGATTAGAATTAATTACGAAGAGGTATTCATTTCTGGCGACAAGAATGGCATTTGTACAAGAAGAGCAAAAACAGGCGGATGTCCATCCAAATTGGCCAGACTCCAGAGTAATACAATAAATTAGGCTAGTGCCAGCATGTAAACCGAGCCCGTAGATCTATGTCCCTTTTATTAGGGGCTTGCATAGAATTCCCAGAGCCACCCACACGTTGTGAATTAAATTAGGAACTACACTACACGATGACAAGCCACTTTTCCTTGTTGCTTATTCAACATGATACTGAGCTTCGGCTGTGTTACCGGGTTCGACCGACTCCTAGCCTGAATGCTAGGTTAGCCGGGAGAGTTTAAAAGTCCTAAAACACTGACCTAGGAACACCAAATTTCTTGTTACTGGCTCTAAACACTCTCTTCTGCTGAAATGATGGAGGAAAGTAATTGTCATGTGACCAGACTAGGGGTGTGCTCACATTACAACCTTCAGGTTACGTTTATGGAAAATGAGTCCACATAGAGGGAAGGTCTGAGTGTTTATGGGCGTGGTCAAATTTGCATACGAACTTAAAATGTGTGGAAAAATCTTGGCTAGAACGGAGTGGGTCAGACCGCAGTGCATCTCACCACCGCTGTGCCATTTTTTCATTTTTCTGTTCAGGACAGATTTGTTTTGGCTTTTTTTCTCCCCCAAACCACACTTACGCACAGAGGCTGAAATATAATTCACACAACCCCGCAGAAATGCCTGGGCTCAGTAGGAGCTGTGTAATGGCTCCATGCTGACTGCTGGATGTTTGCGAAGGAAGCGTGTTTGCGTCTCAGGCGTGGTCCTTTGAGGTGTTGCCAGCTCCAAGAGTTTTTTTTTTTTTTTTTTTTCCCCACACGGCTGTTTGAAGTGCGTCTGAGCGCCAGTCCAAGCTAAGTGACAGTCCTCAGTCCTACACAATCCCAAGAGGGAAACACGATCTCAGGCCTCGGGGGGCTTCACAGCTGAAGATTGTGCAGAAAGACAGCACCAGGCTGACTTTGCACCAGCAGAGGAGGAGAGAAAGAGACAGGAAAGCAGGGATGGAGAAAGGAAAAAGTACCGGTGATGTGCTGCTGAAGCTTTACTTGGAGAGAGAAAATCACTATGAGTATGTATACAAGCACTGAGAATGCTTGTATTTGAGAAAAGTTTGTTTCTAGTTCATTACATATAACCATAGTCTTGTAGAGAAAAATGTTTGGTGATTTTTTTTTTTTTTTTTTTTTTTTTAACATGAAAAGATTTGAACCCATCTGCATGGAACAAATATTAATAGGACATGCAGTACTGTGCAAAAGTCTTAAGCCACCATTAGATTTGTTGTTTTGGTAATGGTGTAATGACCATACATAACGTATTATCGATGATTGGACCCTTGGATTTGTCACTCCGTAATCGTCTTTTCCACTGATCTTTGTGACCTTTGGTACATCTTAGCCTTTTCACCCTGTTCCCATTTACATTTACAGCATTTAGCAGACGCCCTTATCCAGAGCGACTTACAATTGGTACAGTCTTACAATCCAAGCAATTGTGGGTTAAGGACCTTGCTCAAGGGCCTTGCTCAAGGAGGCCCTTAACCCCTCAGAGGTGGGATTTGAACCCTGGACCTTTTGGTCCATAGGCCACTACCTTAACCGCTAGGCTACCACAGTCCCCTTTCGAGAAAGTGGTTTCTTGGCTGCCACTGTAGCCTTTAGAAGCTGCTTTTTAATTATTTATTTCAGTGTTCATGCAGCATACAAATTTCCTGTATTTTCTGGTTGTTTTCTAATAAAAAGACTGAAAAATAATGATATATGGTCATTATACCATTGCTAAAACAATGGTATTTCTAGCCTAATGGTGGCCTGAGACTTCTGCACAGCACTGCTTAACTCCCTTAAGTTGTGGTACCTTAGACAAATACAGTAGTAGATCATCTGGAGAAGTGGCCAAACCTTTGCACACTTTTAATTTGTCTTTTAATTTGTTTCATTTTTCAAAAAAGTTTTAAAATGTGGGCAAAATTGTTGGCTCCAGTTACTTCAAATTTGTTCAAACATTTTTTGTTTATAGTACACCTCCCATGTAGATAAACTCTGTAGGTATACAATGACTGACTGTTGCCTAGAGTGGTGGCTCCTGACCAGAAACATGTGGTTCACTGCGGAACCATATTATCAATCCAGTTCATTTTGGAAATAATGAATATGTGATAGACAATAAATGACTCGGCGGGAGAAGCAGATGGAAGTTGAATACGTGAACGTGCACCAGGAAGACCACTTTAATGGAACACGGTGTAAAACAGCAACAGATTGTCAGTTATAATTTATAATAAATGTGTTGGTTTAGGTAATACAGTGCCTGAGCAACACAGGAATCGTACAGCCTGGGGGTGTAATTAAGATGGTATCTTCAATAGGTAAACATAAATATAATGAAAGTCATTTGCGGGTAGCCTCTCGCAAACGTCCATATAGTGCTGGGCAGTAAGACCAAAAGTTTGCATCATATACACTCTGATTTTCTTTTTTTTCTTTCTTACTATAGAGCTGTGTGCATTGATTCGCTCAGACTCTACTTACCTTTCCCTCTTTTCACATTTTTGGAAACTGTCTTTTACATGACAGCGCAGCAGATTTCCTGTTGCATGTACAACATGATATCTCAGAAGAGAGCAGGGGACTGAAAAGTGCGCAGAAACTGTGACAGGCTGAGAGAAACGAACCCATGTAACTCTGGTGTGCTGCGTTACAAAGATGCAGTTTTTGTTTCTCCACTTGTTTTTCGACTTTTCTCTGGAGTACTGCGTTCCAGAGATGCAGTTCTTACTCCACTTGGAGGACACTAATAGAGGACATTTTTTCTGATCTCAACCATCCATAGGAATTCTTAAGGCCTAACGCATGGTCATTGGTGGTTTGTAGTGGTCCTGCGCCAGTCCTTTTCCATTAGCAGAGGGAGTTTGGTGAAGGCCTGTTATTTTGGTTACTGTAGCTGTCATTGCTTAGTGCCGGTGTTTAAAGTCCCAAATATATGGTCATTGGTGGTTTTCTGGTGGTTTCCATTGATGAAGGGATGAGAGACTGCAAATTTACTATTCTAAAGCTGCAGTGATTTTATACAGCCAGAATGTCCCTATATGGTAGTTGTAACTCATAAGTAAAAGGTATTCAGTGAATAAAATTTAATGGAACACACCTTGTCTTGCTCTGCCTGGCTGCACCTCACTGGAGTATTGATTACATTTTCTCCTCATGATTGGACTCATTACAACCACATTTATTTTCCTCTGATTGTCTCAGTGCTTTGCGGTGTTGTGCCGTTGTTTGCCAGGTTGTACTGGTATGATTCAGCTCATTATATTAAATTAAGATACTCAGTTGTTCTCACTTGACTTGGAGAGGAAAAAAAAGAAGCGATGGCTTTTCTCTAGCCGAGGATCAATAGAGAAAGCCTCTTCCAATTCTGGCTGCCAGAACACAACCACCATTTAACCTTGAACAGCAAGGAGAGTCCTCAGAAATCTCCTTTGTTCGTACCATGATACACTTCCACAAACGTGTGCTGTGAAGAGCAGACTTTGACAGATCCCTGTTCTTTAAATAAAACAGGGTGCCCACTCACACCTGATTGGCATCCCATTGATTGAAAACACCTGACTCTAATTTCACCTTCAGATTACCTGCTAATCCTAGTGGTTCACATACTTTTGCCACTCACTAATATGTAATATTGGATCATTTTCCTCAATAAATAAATGACCAAGTATAATATTTTTGTCTCATTTGTTTAACTGGGTTCTCTTTATCTATTTTTAGGACTTAGGTGTGAAAATCTGATGATGTTGGGTTCACAAACTTTCCAGCACCACTGTATATCTCTTATTGACATCTGAATGACTGAAAACTAGTACGAACCCTTGTAACATCTGCTGACAGACAAGAGAATTGCAGCTTTGAAAAACAGAAAACATGGAAGAGTTCCACTTTTATAAAAGACACAAAGATAAGAATTACTGAATTGTACAGCACTGTACTAAATGTTTTCAAATTGTGTTCTAAGATTACTGTTTAAATTAGAACACTATGTGCAAAGTGTCTAAAGTACTACGTGACCATGTCCGGTCAATGACCTGTTTCACAGAAAGTAATGCGGACATTAAGCCTGTGAAAAGCAGGTGTCTGACCAGTTGAAGATCAATTTCCTTTCTCAAGAGCCCTCAGCATTGACAGCTTGGCAGAGCAAGATTTGACCTCACAATTTAGCTTCAGCAGCTACAGCCATCAAACCGCAGGAGCTTGGGAGAATAGGGCAATTAGTGCCAGCAGCCTGCCTAACTAGCAGTTACAAGGGTGGGTTTTAGAGCCACTGTAATTGGGCCACTTTTGCCACTGGTGTAATGCCTTATGTGCCCAAATTCAGCTGTTTGTCACAGAACCCTGTGCTGTCTAGGAAATCCTTAATCTTAATGGTCGTAACCCTAACCTGAAATCCTCTTGCACTTTGGTTGATTGCCTCTCCATGTCCATCCGTCTTCTTGCAGGTGCGTCCTACTTCTTTAAGGGAAAGGAGTACTGGCGGGTGGAGGGCAGCGACATGGAGGTGGAGGTCGGATACCCGCGCTCCATCGGCAAAGACTGGCTGGTCTGCAAGGACATGCAGTCCGACGCTCCAGAGACCCGGAACAATGACACAGCCATGCGGCTGCCGGGGCAGCACCACGCCGATCACGCCGACAACGACTTCGAGGTGTGTTCCTGTACCTCAGACTCGGGCTCGCCGGCTGGGCCACGCCTACAGCTCGCGCCCAGCTGGATGCTGCTTCTCGTCTGGATACTGGCACAGACGCTCATTAGCGGCACGCTCTGATAGCGGGAGTACCACAGGCCTGAACTGATATGGGCAAAGACACTGAGAGTGGGCACGCAGAGGCTTGTGGGCGCAGATCGCAAAGGGCAAAACTCGCACTCCAAGGGTTTACTGGCTTACATTTTGTTTTTGTTTTTTTGTTTCATTCTGGTTTATAACATTGAAACAGGAGCAGCGTATTATTATTAATATTATTATTATTATTATTGCTGTGCATTGCAATGATCGTGTGCCTCAGAATATTCATTCTTTGTGAAGTACGTCAAGTATTATATGCTTTTTCAAACTTCATAATTAAGCGTACCTGTGTTTTCCAGACTATGAGGTCTATGGTGGTAATAAATTTTTTTTTTTTTTTTTTTTTTATGAGAGCCTACTTTTCAGTATTCTTAATGGGGAGAGTGATGATGTACAGGCTGTCCATCCCCTTTATTGAATAATGTATTGTAAGTGAAAAATTTTTTCCTCACTACATTTCCCAGCGCTCATCATGCTTGCCATGTGACTCCCTACATCACGCACTGCCAATTCCTCATTTAGCAAGGGAGAGTGCAGGAGAGTATCATCCTGAGTATCAAAATTCAGAGTATGGTTTCTGCTAAATGTGTGTTAGTGTCTTACTGGATTGGAGTCAATTTGTGGCTACTGTACTGAATATTATTATTATTATTATTATTATTATCAGTACAGTACTGGTAATATTCAAATGTCACTCCAAATCATCAAAGATTTATGGCTTGAGTGTTGCAGGATTGCCTTTATTTCTCCTTTATTGCCTTTATCAGCCATAACATTAAAACCTCCTGCCCAATATTATGTAAGCCCCCAATCCTTAGACTCCCTTACAGTACAAGCAATTGTAGGTCTTGCTCTTGTGGCAACTTTTCAGTGCTTGGATTTGTTCCCTGGACCTTCTGGTCAGGCCAGAACTGCAAATGGCTTTGGCCAGATTGCATAAAACATGCATCTTATAGTCTGGAAAACACAGTAGTAATAAAGCTTATGGTGATGATAGCGAGTGGATTCTGCACTGTAGAACTGAGAGGCACCACAGAACGTGCAGAGTCTTATGCAAATGTTTGTGCGCCCCCTGAACAAGTTACACAACCTGCAGGGAACAAACATACTGCTGAACAACCAGCACACTAATGATCGGGGGCTCCAAACATTTGCGTAAGACGGGTGCTTTAGCTGATCATGACCACTGGTTTAGGCCTTTCTCATCTGTAATAACTTGCTTAATTTTTGTTCTGTCCGTCTTCTATCTCACCATCACATGACTCCTGCTTATCAGTGCAGCAACTCATCACTGTTCATTTATTGCCTGCAGGTATGCGCCGTTTAACAACCGCACTATGTTCTGTGAAACAGGTTGTTGACCGAAATGGACGTACCATAGTCATGCTACTGTGACGTAAATATAAAGGGTATTTTCGCAAGAAGGTTGCATGGAAACGATACGTAAATGTGCCAGAGATGCAGCTGGAAAAACAAGTGATTGATACTTTTTCGACAGAAGCCTGAAATCCATTGACAGACAGAATTACAAACAACACGGAAGACCAGCCAGAAGAAACAGAGACTCAACGAGGGAAGGTGAACCAGTTCATATAGTTACAGGTTAGAGAGACTATACAGGTAGTGGGGGACAAACAAAGGAGTACTACTTACAATAGGACAGGTATACACGCTTCCCGAAAGCGCACTTCAAGTTAGAACAGTCTCTAGTCTCTATCACACAGCTGGTAAGGTACAGTGGGACAAAAACGTACTTAGTCAGCCACTGATTGTGCAAGTTCTCCTACTTAGAAAGATGAGAGAGGTCTGTAATTTTCATCATAGGTACACTTCAACTATGAGAGACAAAAAGAAGAAAAAAATCCAGGAAATCACACTGTAGGATTTTTAAAGAATTTAATTGTAAATCATGGTGGAAAATAAGTATTTGGTAACCCACAAACAAACAAACTGGCTCTCACAGCCACATAACTTCTTCTTTAAGAACCTGTATTAATGGCATTAATCCACAGCCTCAAACAGTCAGACTCCAAACTCAACCATGGCCAAGACCAAAGAGCTGTTGAAGGACACCAGGAAGAAAATTGTAGACCTGCACCAGGCTGGGAAGAGTGAATCTACAATAGGCAAGCAGGTTGGTGTGAATAAATCAACTGTGGGAGTAACTGTAAGAAAATGGAAGACATACAAGACGATTGATAATCTCCCTCGATCTGGGGCTCCACACAAGATCTCATCCCGTGGGGTCAAAATGATCATGAGAACGGTGAGCAAAAATCCCAGAACTACACGGAGGGACCTGATGAATGACCTGCAGAGAGCTGGGACCAAAGTAACAAGGCTACCATTTACGTAACACACTACGCCGAGAGGAGGGACTTCAGATCCTGCAGTGCCAGGCGTGCCCCCCTGCTTAAAGCCAGTTACATGTCCAGGCCCCGTCTGATGTTTGCCAGAGAGGCATAAGGGATGATCCAAAGAGGATTGGGAGAATATCATGTGGTATTAATATCAGGAACTTTTGGTTAAAAAACTCAACTCGGCCGTCGGTGTTTGGAGGAGGGAGGAAGAAAATGCTGAGTTGCATCCAAGAACCCAATACTATGTGAAGCATGGGGTGGTGGAAACATCATGCTTTGGGGCTGTTTTTCTGCAGAGGGGACAGGACGACTGATCCGTGTTGAGGGAAGAATGAACGGGGACATGTGTTGTGAGATTTAAGCCAAAACCTCCTTCCATCAGTGAGAGCATTGAAGATGGAACGTGGCTGGGTCTTTCAGCATGACAATGATCCCAAACACACCACTCGGGCAACGAAGGAGTGGCTCCGTAAAAAGCATTTCAAGGTCCTGGAGTGGCCTAGCCAGTCTCCAGACCTCAACCCCATAGAAAATGTGTGGAGGGAGTTGAAAGTTCGTGTTGCCCCAAAACATCACTGCTCTAGAGGAGATCTCCATGGAGGAATGGGCCAAAATACCAGCTACAGTGTGTGCCAACCTGGTGAAGACTTACAGGAAACGTTTGACCTCTGTCATTGCCAACAAAGGTTATGTTATAAAGTACTGAGTTGAACTTTAGTTATTGACCAAATACTTATTTCCCACCATAAATTCTTTAAAAATCCTACAATGTGATTTCCTGGATTTTTTCTTCATAGTTGAAGTGTACCTGTGATGAAAATTACTGACCTCTCTCATCTTTCTAAGTAGAAGAACTTGCACAATCAGTGGCTGACTAAATACTTTTTTCCCCCCACTATAGTTACACACACACACACACACACACACAAATGACGGACCTCCGCTTTTGAATGCTCATGAATCCACAGTGTTGATTGGCTGTTGAGGTGACCAGCTGTTCATGATCGCAACGCACCGAGTTAAAAGACAGATTTTTAGTTCCTTTTATAATTTATTATCATTTTTAAGACCTCTGTCATAAAAAGAGAACGGACCTTGATCAGATGTTTGTTAAACGGAGCATACGTGCATTTTCCGAAGGAGCACGTCAACGCAGACATGCGTGAATCACAGTTTCTCGGTTTCCAACGCTTCTTTATGAAGGGATTCAATATTTACATCAAATAAAGTTTTCTAACTTCTAGTCTGCCCAGGAAGGTGCTCTGTCCAAGCACCCGATGTTGTGGAACGATGGGGAAGATGTTTGAGAGAGTGCGCTCACATCTCACCCGGACTTATGATTGGTTACTTATAAACAGTATATATACAGATATATTTATGGTCAAATGTTCTGCAAAAAAAGAAAAAACAAATGATGTAAATTGCAAACTGTCTTTTCTAAGCGAAATATTTTTGTAAAAAAAAAATAAAAAAAATTAGAAAACAGCAGCGCTGCCTTTCTCCTCATGTTCAGCCCCGTTGAAGACTGACATGACTGCAGGGTGTTTTTCCTCCGGTATCACAGATGCTGCCAGCAGCTACCAGGTGTTGGGTTATTACTGCCGATTCACACGACGAGAAATCAAAGTTGTAAACGTTTCTCTTGGTTTGTGGTTTTTGTTCAGCACATGCTTGTCTGAAGCCCGCTTTGGTGAGCCAAGTGCCTTGTTTGTGAGCAGTTCCGAGAACCCAGGGCTTGAGTCAGAGTCGCGAGGTACACTCTGCTTGCATAACTGACAAACAAATCTGTGAAGGCGTGACATGCGGCTGGTGGATACCGCTGTTCTACTGAGGTTTTCAAGTCCAGCCATCTCTAGGGCTTCCAGAGAATGGTCAAACAAAAAAAGAAAATATCCAGTGAGGGCAGTTATCTGTGTGAAAAATGCCTTGTTGATGCCAGAGACTAGTCAGACTGGTTCGACCGATAGAAAGGCAACAGCAACTCAAATAACCATTTGGTACAACCGAGGTATGCAGGAGAGCATCTCTGAATGCACAACACGTCAATCCTGGAAGCAGATGGGCTGCAGCAGCAGAAGACGACTCCTGTCAGCTAAGAACAGGCAAATGAGAATACAATTCTCACAGGCTCACCAAAACTGGACAGTACAACATGAAAGCATGAATCCCTCCTGCCTTGGATCAATGGTTCAGGTTCCTGGTGGTGTAATGGTGTGTGGGATATTTCCATGGCACACTTTGGACCCATTAATACCGACTGAAAATGAACACTACAGTCTACCTGAGTATTGTTGCTGGCCATGTGAATCCTTTATGACCACAGTGTATCGTCTGATGGCTACTTCCAAGTGGATAATACACCACATCACAACGTTCAAATCATTTCAAACTGATTTCTCGAACGTAATAAAGGGATGCACATGGTCAGCAACAGTACTCAGATAGGCTGTGGGGTTTAAACGATTATCAGTTAGTATTAGAACCCAAAGTGTGCCAACAAAATACCCCCCAAACCATTACACCAGCAGCAGCCTGAACTGGTGAGGATGGATCCATGCTTTCATGTTGTTTATGCCAAATTCTGACCCTAACATCCAAAAGTTGCAGCAGAAACCAAGACTCATCAGACCAGGCAACTTTTTTTCCAGTATTTTATTATCTAACTTTGGTGTGCCCGTGCAAATTGTAGCCTTGATTGCCTGTTCTTGGCTGACAGGAGTGGCACCCGGTGTCATCGGCTGCTTCTGTAGCCCGTCTGCTTCAAGGTTTGACGTGTTGTGCGTTCAGAGATGCTCTTCTGCGTACCTCGGTTGTAACGAGTGGTTATTTGAGTTGCTGTTGCCTTTCTATCAGCTCGAACCAGTCTGGCCATTCTCCTCTGGCATCAACAAGGGATTTTCACTGGATATTTTCTCTTTTTCAGTCCATTCTCTTTAAACCCTAGAGATGGCTGTGTGTGAAAATCCCAGTAGATCTGCGGTTTCTGAAATACTCAGACCAGCCTGTCAAGCCACAACCATACCACGTTCAAAGATCATCTTTCCTCTCCATTCTGATGCTCGTTTGAACTTCAGTAGCTCATCTTGAGAATGTCTTCATGCCTAAAGGCATTGAGTTGCTGCCATGTGATTGGCTGATGTAACTATTAAATTGGCCAATGAGTGTATAGTCGCACAAGTAGATGACTTCTGGATATCTGAGCTTGTGCTTCTGTTATGGACTCTAAAAAATGAGATGATGGAAGCCCCTAGTGACAAACAGAGGGCATCAGAACCAGAGGTGAACCAGAGGTGTTATAAATACTGTGAAGCATGATGGGCTCCTGACGATGTCTTCCTGACAGCTTCTCTTGTTCTTGGCAGGATTTGCTACAAAGCCTTACTCCCAGCGTACTCTCAGGATTAGCCCGAGTCAACCCGTTTGTGTCTGAATTTGGTATTTAAGACCATGCTGCCCCTTTCTGATCTGCTCTCTGCAGTTAATCCAGTGAATTAATTTTTTCTAGGCTCTGCTATTCCTGTTGCTCAGTGGGAGGCCAGTTAATCATGCGCACGACTCCTGTTAAGAGAGGAAATGTTCTAATGGAGCCAGCAGAGCTCTTTGTGTGCTCATCTACCAACGCTGGATCTGCAAAGTATGGAGAATCTGCAGGAGATCCTCCAGATGGCTCAATCAGCTCATCACTCTACAGGCCATCGCCATTCTGCTCCGATTCCTTCTCCGAGGCTTGGGCGCTGACGGATAATGATGACAAGCGGGTGATGGACTGTTTTTAGCCAGCATCCAACAGGGCTGGGACCCCCAGTCAGGCCGCGATAACCTACGACTCCCTGAGTTGTGAAGCCGCCTATCTCTGAGGCAACATCGATAAGCATAAGCTGTACGCGTCACGCTCAGCCTGCCGACATTGATCTGAAATTCCCATTAAACCCATCCTGACTCCTGTCTGCCCAGAGCAGCCTCGGGCTTTGTCAGCTGCTCACACCGTGGCTCCGTCCAGCTCTTCTGCTGGCCTAACCTGACCTTTGAACAAGCCAACAACAAGGTGAGAGAGAGCAGGGCAGCACAAGCACTGAAAAGAAGTCCGATTTCATTTCCAGTCACTCGCATCCATGAGAGCCATTTCACTTTTGATCAGAAGAGCCCGGTGCTGGAACTCCCGAAATGGTTGATTAGCGAAAGAAGCAGCGAAGCACAGCGCGATGGAGAGACGAACGAAAGGTGAGACAACCGGGGAGACAACAGACAAGATGAAGAGCGTGAGCGGATTGCCAGTGCGCTCTCTCAGAAGGAGCATTCTGATAGCGTCCAGCATCCTGTTCCCAGCTCCTCACTTCACACATTTCCCTCTGGTGGTCGAGCCTCCTGATCTCTCCACGCACCGTTCAGGAATCTAAAGTGGCACTGTTGGCACAATAATTGGGCAGCGATGTACGTTTCTAACAACTCTCAGCTACGTTCCCCCATAGGCCCCCATAGGCCTCGTTTGATTTTCTCATGTCAATAACCAAAGACGTACGTACATATCAATTACATCTCTCTCCTCAAGACGTCGATGCCAGGGTTTTGCAGTTCTACAGCACCTCCTGGTGGTGAAAAGCAGACGCGAAGCCCCACGATATGTCTGCGTTTTGACCGTTGCATATGTAATTAGTCTTGAACCAAATGTGTCACGATCGTATTACTAACAAACACTCAAATTCACTCATTTGTTTGTCATATGCACAATTATACAACGTACGACTTGCAGTCAACTGTTTCAACAACCTGATGAAGTCTAGATAAGGATAAGAATTTTCAAAAGATATAAAAGTATTATGATATGTACAGTATTGTGTATATAAAAAGCTTAGGTATTCTATATTTTCCATTTATATCCTGCTTATTCTTTAAATTAGGTTTTAGTGGGCACAGCACTTTGTAGTTCGACGTTACAGATTGTAGTCCATCTGCTTCTCTACATACTTTGTTAGTTCCCTTTACAGTCAGGACTCTCACTTATCAGGTCCTATTTGGGTGGTGAATCATTCTCAGCACTGCAGTGACACTGATATGGCGATGGTGTGTTAGTGTGTGTTGCAGCGATATAAACGGATCAGACACAGCAGTGCTGGTGGGGTTTTTAACCACCTCAGTGTCACTGCTGGACTGAAAATGGTCCACCAACCAAAACATTCCAGCCACCAGCATCCTGTGTGTACTGATGAAGGATTAGAGGGTGACTAACACAAACTGTGCAACAACAGATGACCTACTGTCTTTGTCTTTCCATCTACAAGATGGAGTGGACAGTGGACAGTTGGAAACTCCAGCAGCACTGCTGTGTCTGATCCAATTTTACTAGCTCAACACACGAACATACCACCACGACATCAGTGTGGGGGTCCTGACCATTAGAGAACAGAGATCAGATTAGATCATTAGCCCCAGTCCTGAGAATGATGAGTTCTAGATCTGGTCCTTGTTGAGGGTCCGAATGGCCTAGAGGAAGAAGCTCCTCCTCGTTCTGTCTGTATCGGTCTTTGGAGAGCAGTAGCGTTTTTAAGATCAAAACATGCATATTACATTGATTTGTATATTATATAATGCCAATCTCTAAGTTTACAATCCATAAGGTGAATATTTCTGATGTATTCTCTGCTGCAAAATACAGTTTATTATATCAGCCTCTTTTTTTGTTCAGGTCTCATATCAGCAAGATTCAGTACTGCTGATTTGAGAGCGGATCAATATGGAATTTTGCCAAAACAATAAATAATGTTAGAGAATTAATGTGTAGTAGCGAAGAAGAAAATTATTTTCACTCCTTGGACTTGGATATCCACATTTAGCTTAGACAAAGAAAAATTACACTAAGCACATTAGACCGTGCCGTGGTTCTGCATTCATTGTACTTTGGTTTTTAATAAAAGTTTGCCTTCAGTTAAATAAGAGATTCTGCTATACAGGACAGAAAAAAGTGCCTGGTGTTCTGATTAAATTTAATCTCATGAATAAATCAAACCTGGACTTCTGCCTGAAGGCCTGGGGACCAAGTATATTGGCCAACGCTCAGAAACAAATGGAACCGCTTATATAAGAAATATTTCAAATTTTGAAATATTGTTCTTTATCTGATCTTATTTCAGATTTAGGAATATTGTTTTCTTATTATTTCGGATTTTGGGATAATGCTCTCTTATCCAGAACAACTCACAGTTGAAGGTTAAGGGTCCTGCTCAAGGGCCCAACAGGGATGATCTGGCACCGACAGAAACTCACAACTGTCTAATTAGCAAGTCAGAGACTTAATCACAGAGTCAGCATTGTCCCCTGAGAGCTTTGAATACAAAACACAGTAATCCTACTGTAATTGGTTCATCCATTTATTTTAATACCTGCTCAATCCAATTAGGGCAGAAGGGAGCCAGAGCCGGCAGCACAGGGCACAAAGAGGGAACCAACTAGACAGGGCACCAGTCCATCGCAGGGCACACACCATCTGTTAGATGGATCTTGCACGTCTTTGGAATGTACAAAGAAATCCATACAGACAATGGGAGAACATGCAAACTCCACAGAGGTGGAGTCTGGGTGAGGAATTGAACTGAAGATATTGGCAGCTGTGAGCTATAATCTTATAAAGTGATTAAACACTTAAGTTAAACTATTACTGTATTCAGTTCTCTCTCTTTGGGATATCTACATTTACATGTACAGCATTTAGCAGACGTCCTTATCCAGAGCGACTAACAATTGGTACAGTCTTACAATCCAAGCAATTGTGGGTTAAGGGCCTTACTCAAGGACCCAACAGTGGCAGCTTGGCAGAGGTGGGATTTGAACCCTGGACCTTGTGGTTCATTTCCCTAATCCAGTTGTTCCCAATTTTTTTCTTTGGAGACTGCCCCCCCACTCTGCACACACAAGCCAAAAGAATAAAGTGATTTACTGAAAATCTTTATTGGCGAAAATTAACAAAAATTATAACATAGGCATGTCTTTTCTTTTTCTCTTGGGTTCCCATTATAGCTTTTTTTCCATTTTGGCTTCTTTTTAAGTCATTTAAATAATTTTCCAGTGAGTGTGTTATTCAAATTTTATTTAACATGAGCAAATTGTATTTTGACAAACTCAGAGCACCGCAGAGCAGACAAAGCCTTGTGCACATTCTGTGATATTTGGGTCCCCCTAAGGGAACCATGGCTCTAGTCTTTCAACATCTGCCATCACTGGGTTTCTTTTGCCATCTGACCTTCCCTCCCTGGAATGCCAAGCCTGGGGCACCTCCCGCAGAGAATACCTGATGCAAACGTGCCCTGGACGGTACCCCAGTACATCAGAGGAAAATGAAAGTAAGTTCCATATATTTGTGTATTTCATATTGTAATAAACACAGTGAATGTGTTTTTGATTTAAACAATATTATTATATCCATCTTCTGTTCTATATCTTTTTTTACTTCTATAAATCCTGCACGTGATATACCAAACTGCACCGGCAATGATGGGCATAAGAAGTACGTAGTCAGAACTATAACAGTATAACTTTATGACTTCATGAGACCAGGAAATGAAGCAAAGTCCATTGGTGAACACTTGAAATTCAGAAGAAGGGTTGTTAATGGTAACTTAGAAAGTGCTTGAATTAAAAAGGAACAGTTTAAAGGGCAATAAGGCATGAACAGATGTAAGAGTAACAGATGTGAACATTATTAAGGAAGACTTGGGGAGCTTGCCAATCACAAAGGCTGTGGATTGACAGTTCTTTTGTCTGAACCGGTCTAAGCTACACATCACGTTAATGGGTTGCAGCCATCTGGGGAAGCTTCTTGTTTTCTGCAGTCAACCCACTGATTTTTACTTCACTCATTAATGAATGTTAAAACAAACCTTTAAATGAAGCAGAGGAAGTGCCAAAAGTGATCTTCTATGCTTATAGATGAAACAGTTGCGTTTAGCAACACGATTGGTTTTTAGTATACATTATAGTGCCTGACTAAAAGGTCAGTTGGCTGTAGGAAGTGGAGATCACTATAGAAATGATCAGCAGGAAAAGACACATTTGCAGAATCTCTACATAATAATGACATTGATAATAAACCACAATGGTTCAATGATGTTTAAGTTGGAAGGTTGGCGAGGCCGTGGAAGATGCGTGAATTGTATGGGGGTATTATCTTCCTGGAATATGGGAACATCATCAGAAAAAGTTGGATGCCTCCATACATGATTCTTTTCAAACGTAGGAAAATTGTTGAAAGTTGACTCATTGGAAAGTATTTTGTTTTCCATTACTCTGGGATACAGGATTTGAGTTCCTTACACCAAGGCACGTGTCTTTTATTTGTAACTTTTTCATAGCTGGACGCATATTTATGTGGCTGTACCTATGGGACATTTAGCTCCTATCCCAAATAGTGAGCTTCCATTTGCCATCTTTGACCGACTGCGTACTGCCGCTCTGGGGCCATGACAGCCACCAAGGAGGGAGTGGCATAGGTAAGGATCACTGGATGTCCCCTATGTGTATGTCTGTGTGTTCGGCCTTGCTGGAGCATCCCCAGTCTCAGTGATCGTCTGGGATTTGCTGTTTCTGTCAACTGGTGCCCCGACCAACGTTATACCCTGCATATAGGACTTAAACCTAGGTTTTATTACTATTATGATTATTTAAGAGAGAATCTTGGCGGTGGTAGCCAAATTATAATTCACCTAGTAAGTCATTTTCTTTGTGTTTCCTTCTAACCATGTATTAGTCATTATTTCTGCACTTGCGAAAGGCTTCAGAAATAAGGCAGATACAGTAAATGGCAAAAACTGTTACCTGAAAAGCAGTGGTAAAATAGTCTGTAATTACAGGGTCTTTTTCCCACAAAAGTAGGCAATGTGGAGAGAAAGTTAAAAAACGTTCAAAGCAACACTAAGTGACATATAAAAGTACTGCTATTTGAAAACGTGTTTAAAAGTGTGTGACTCATGAAGAAAGATCCTTTGAAGTGAAGTGGATTTCCGTTAAGGACCAAGGGTGACGCAAAGCACACTGGTCTGGCAATGGGGTGTCACAGTTACAAATGGCACAATCATTCCTAAATGGTGGATTGCAGGTGGTGTAAAGTACCAGCAGTCTGCACTCACTGATAGCTTTACTGAATCTGTAGTTCTGGCCATAAGAAATGATACCAATTTCATAGAAAAATAAGCCTATAGTTTGTTGAAGAATGCCAGGTAAACACACACACCCATAAAAATGCAGAGAACAATTATTCAGATGTTTAAAAGATATTTCACAGATGCTAAAAAAGTCAATATCTTCAAATTTCATTTTTTTCTTCCAAGGATGCTTGAAGCCAAGGAGGGGTGAACAATATGAAGAAAATTGTGGTAGTAGAACTTGTTGAGACTAGCAAGACGTTGCCATGTATAAACCAAATGAAGCACTACAGGCTTGTGGTTATTGAAAAATATTTGTCTCTGCACATTATTTGGGTGTTTATTATTTTCATATAACAGCAGATTCAATGGATGTGATTTTCTTGCCTTTGGAGAGTGCACCAATTAGTCTTTTGGGCCAAATGAGGCTAACTTCATTTGACATCAGCAATTTTTAGCCATTTTATAAGAACTTTCCAGTTGATTCTCACAGATCAGTCAGTGAAACTGTAGAATCGAGTCTTTTTTGGATTCGTCTCATAGTTTCACATCAGATTGACTGTAAATGTTTATGGATTTGTGCTTCCTTCATGTGTGTCTGTTAGGACACTGTATAAGTGGAACAATAAGTGGACTTTGGGCTTCTTTTTTTATTTACAACCATTATCCACGTTTCGGTGTTTAATCTTCAGATTTCACACATTTCCGCCTAGTCTGGGGAGTATTTGCCCCTCCTAGGGCTTGCACCAACTACAAACGTAAAGCTACATTTGTACGTCACTGATTATCTCTGCATCCATATCCGTCAAACCGTCACACGCTGGGTTTGTTTTGTAACCATGGCCACATCCAAAACAGCGTCCTCACACACTATATAGTGTGCCTAACATATAGAGCGTGCGTATGACTGTGTAGCGCTCTAGTTTGAGTCAAACGTGTATATTCACACGCAGCCAAGCAAGGCGATTTGTGGTTGGTTAAGATGCGACAGAGCCGAGAAATGGTGCGCATGCGCTTTGTTTATAGTCTCAGTGTTTGAGGTCTTTGTTGCGACAAACAGACGAAGCGGCTTCATGTCTGGCTTTCTGCAAGTGTTTTAAAACAATTCAGACGTAGCTCGTGATAACTGTCGTTACCCTCATAGCTTTAAAGCGCCAGGGTTTTGGTGGTATATATAACGCGCTGATGTAACACAATATGACAATGTCGGATATGTACACAAACAAAACCGACGCTCCGATTTAAGGTGGAATCAAGACCGAAAGCAGGTCGAAAGGATTTTTTGGAAAAGCTGCAAGGTTTTGGCAGTAAGCGACACATAAACACCATGACGGGACTCTGGAGTTAAAAAGGAGCATAGCTCTGTTTACTGAGCTACAATGGTCAACGAGAGGAGCGTTTCTTTACAAAGGCAGCACATGGAATACAAAAGTGGGCTTCAACTTTCCAGCTGCCTGCTCGACGCGGAGACAAGGAAAGAAAGAGGAATCGTGTGGAGCAAAAACTGTGTTGGCAAAAAATAATCGAATTGCTGCAGGATGGAGACGGTCGGGAAATTCGAGTTCAGCAGGAAAGACCTCATAGGCCATGGTGCTTTCGCTGTGGTCTTCAAAGGCAGGCATCGGGAGGTGAGAAAACGGTTTTATGAACATGTCAACATCTTGTTATGCCTCAACTTCACTTTGGTGCATTTATTTCATGTTATGAATCCCCATACTCGTGTGCACTGTGCATGTTTATGGATGTGCTCCTATCTTATCCGTTCCACCTTAAAACGGGCCTCGACAATAGAGCCGTTTGATTCCATACATTGTGGAGCCGATACTTCGATTCCAGGATGTAAATGTCGGCTGTTTTCTAAAACATATACTTTGTATCGTGTTGGTAACAGTCACTATTTGCTGCCGACACCTATTTTAACTTTATATTAAAAATGTGTAATATTTCATAGATAATATCCGTGGAATGGGAGATTCGACTCTTTTGGGATCGACTCCCTATGCTTTTCAAGACGTTTTCTTTACTTCGGAGTGTGCGCCAATTTTTAAACAGTGTTTCGACAGGACTTGCCCTGTTCAGCGACTATGAACTACAGACTTCATGTTGAGACGAAGTTGATTCGGTGTCACGATGTTGTATCCGTTTTATTTGAATTCTTAAGCCGATAATCAATCCGTGAAACAAGAGACTCGACTCTTTTTAGAAAAGACTCTCTGCCTTCTCAAGGGGCTTCTTTATTTTGGATTTTAGTTAGCAGTGGCTATATATAGACCACTGGCATTGCATTGAAATTAACATTGTTGTTATCAGTTATCAGCATTTATAATGTTCAAACTATCGAGTCGACTCTCTTTGACCAGTCCGCGGAACCGGAGAGTCGAATCATATTTGAATCATCTTCCAAAAGGCAAATGTTTCTGGTCAAGCTCTAGCCATAATATTTCACTGGTGGTCCATTAAGTCTCACGCTTTTTTTAATAAACTGTAAAGAATGTCACAAGTGAACAAGGAACAAGCTGTATAAACGTGCACTATATGTGAATCATGTGCCGTCACACTATATGAGACGCTGGGTCATTTGAATCCATGTCTGGGGTGAATCACGGACATGTCCGGACAGGTTCATGCAGGAACACCACCGTTTAAGAGCCTTCCCATGTAAATATATGTAAACAAATGTAATATGTATAGTAATTTGTATAATTCGCCTGGCTTTCTTAACAGAAACACGACTGGGAGGTTGCAGTTAAATGCATTAACAAGAAGAATTTGGCCAAATCGCAGACTCTCTTAGGGAAAGAGATCAAAATATTAAAGGTAAGCTTTGTTACAAGCGGAATTCTGGAACGCGCTTTATTGATGGAGTCACTCGGTGCTTATTTGTGCATGTTTCTCTTCTTTCAAGGAACTGAAACATGAAAATATCGTCGCATTGCACGACTTTCAGGTAAATAAAACCTAAGAGCTTTCTGTCTGAACGTTTTCACAACAGGTTTAGAAGCCGTGTGAGAAAGTGCACCCACTGGATCCTGTTTTATTTACTATCGGGTTAGACGTGCTTTCTATTGGTCCGTTGCTGTCACGTGTTTCGTGTTGACATGACACGTGCGAGCTGTTGTGCACTGTCTCATGGGAGTTGTAGTTTTGCAACCATATTTATTAAAGTGAGTTTTCACATCTATTGGAATATTTATTGATTATAAAATAATAGGAATTGACAAAAATTGCCTACAATCAGAGTGGAGTTTGGTATGTACTCCTAGTGTCTGTTTATCTCCTGTACTGTAAGTTAATTAGTGAATGCTTGGACTTGTACAGGATGAATTCCTTTTCCTGCGTTCCCAGGATAGGATCTGGACCCACGGTGACTCCTCACCAAGATAAAATAGTTAATTAAATTGATTAATAATAATAGGTTGGATATCGATGGTACCTTCTCTCCAAGTCTGCCATCAAGCAGGGACAGCTGGTCATGTTTGAAGGGAATCATCTCTTGGCGCTGAAACACTGACCCCTGTCTGGTCCTTAGATGGAATGGTGTCCCGGCCAGTCGTTGCGTTGATATAAGTTATGTGCATTGAAAATTTAAAGATGTCATTACTTCATTGCACCTGAGCACATGATATTTGCTGCTTTGAATCAGTGAAATTGTAAAAGGGCTTCTGAACAGCCTGGTATGTGTGGTATTACTGTTACTGCACATGCATGATAAGGGTGTCTGGTCAAACTGGTTCTAGAGTAATCAGTAGCAATACCCATTTTGTTAAGGTAATATTATTGTTTATTCATGTAAATCCAGTTAACTTTAGAGCATTCTGTTCTGACTCTGGGAAACATGCCTTGTCTGCTGACTGGGGGGAGAATGTGATCTCTGCTTAATACTTTCCCGTGTGATTTTTGTCTGAGGCAGAGTTGTGCTCCGGGTCAGAACCTTCGAAGCCTGCAGATGGTATTTCTAATATATAATTACTCTGTGTATCTTGCCTGGTTGTAGTTGCATTATCAGAGTTAATCTGGGATAATGCACTGTCATTGATCTTGTTTTTCATTCCAAAATTGAAAACGAAAGGGATAATGTGTACTTTTATTCGTCCTTTTTCTGTCCGTTATAAACAGTGCATTACGTGTAACCTTCATGAGTTGCACGTGAGGGTCGAAGATCATTATTTTATTTTACTTGTCAATAATGCAATAGTTTTTTTCTTTTGCAAAACTTTGTGGACACCCAATAATGACATGAGTACAGGTGTGCACTGTTTAAATGTCTGATTAACATCCGTTCGCTTTATCGACTTGGGTCTTAACAATTATAGAAATTATAATAGAAAATAAAACAGTCTTTTAACTCAGGATGGTGCAGTTGTAAACAGCTAGTCAAATTAAAAAAGGTTTAGAGTGTGTATTGTATCTGGCATAAATATTACTTGTCATTTTTTATGTTTTTTTTGTTGCGCATATTTTTTATTGAATTCATTTTCACGAGTATTGATTTACTTTATTAACAACGTGCATAACTAGGAGCTATGTTATGGTCTGTCTTGCACCCGGACTCTTAAGACAAACTTTTAGCAGAGATGTGAAATGGAAAAGTACCGTCCTGGCTTCAGCTACATATACAGTGGTGTGAAAAAGTGTTTGCCCCCTTCCTGATTTCCTATTTTATTTTGCATGTTTGTTAGACTTAAGTGTTTCAGAACATCAAACCAATTTAAATATTAGTCAAAGACAACACGAGTAAACACAAAATGCAGTTTGGTGGTGGTAGTGTGATGGTCTGGGGCTGTTTTGCTGCTTCAGGACCTGGAAGACTTGCTGTGATAAATGGAACTATGAATTCTGCTGTCTCGCAAACAATCCTGAAGGAGAATGGCCAACCATCTGTTGGTGACCTCAAGCTGAAATGAACTTGGGTTCTGCAGCAGGACAATGATCCAAAACACACCAGCAAGTCCACCTCTGAATGGCTGAAGAAAACAAAATGAAGACTTTGAAGTGGCCTAGTCAAAGTCCTGACCTGAATCCTATTGAGATGCTGTGGCATGACCCTAAAAAGGCTGTTCATGCTGGAAAACCCTCCAATGTGGCTGAATTGCAACAATTCTGCAAAGATGAGGGCCAGAATTCTTCCATAACGCTGTAAAAGACTCAAGATATGGCAAACACTTGGCTGCAGTTGCTGCTAAGGGTGGCCCAACCAGTTATTAGGGTTGGGGGCAATCACTTTTTCACACAGGGTCATGTAGGTTTGGATTTCTAGCTTTGTAACAAAAACCTTCATTTAAAAACTGCATTTTGTGTTTACTTGTTGTCTTTGACTAATATTTAAATTGGTTTGATGTTCCGAAACACCTAATTGTGACAAATGTGCAAAAAAATAGGAAATCAGGAAGGGGGCAAACACTTTTTCACACCACTGTACCTAGGTTATTTGACGCTGTCAATGTCTGGCTCCAATTTCCGTGTATTGGCTTTACCCATGCCCAAACCTTGCCCTAGAACTGTAAATGTTTGTGCTGTCTTATCATACTCGACCTCTTGCTGTCTTCATTATTTAACACTGGCTTATCATGTCCCGGCTGGGCGCCCTGTCAGTGTGTTTTTCCGAGCTGATTTAACATGGCTTGGTCAGAAGGCAAACCTTTTATGACTCAGCCGTCATAAAACTGAAGTTTTCAAGCCAATAATGAGTGCAACCAGTGAAACTGTACCTAGCCTTAAGCTGGTTGTCTGCTCCAACAATAGATGGTAAATACTGGCTAGCTGTGGCTGCCTGGCCTTTTATCTCCACTATGGCAGGAAGAAAACGTTTGGCTGAGTCAGCAGAAGTGAATCGGCTCAGTATGGTTCAGCTGAGTGGATCCAGAGAAAGACCATGAAAACAGGCTGGCTTCACCAGTGTTTATCTGCCCTTAGGCGGCTTTGTTGTCTGCGGTTTTTTTTTTATGAGGGTCTTGTTTGCTATGGGCTTGCAGGGGTTAGAAAACTTTGTTGCCATTGGTCCATATTTAGGAAAGCTTTTCTAATGAATATACAGTGGTGCTTGGAAGTTTTGTGAACCCTTTAGAATGTTTCAATATTCTGCATTAAATTGGACCTAATAAACACTCATCAGTATTGTTTTCCACACAAGTCCCTAAAGCAGATAAAGGAGAACCCAGTTACACCAAATGAGGACAAAACATTATTATACTTGGTCATTCCTATTTATTGAGGAAAAATGATCCATTATTACATATTAGTGAGTGGCAAAGTATGTGAACCTCTGGGATTAGCAGTTAATTTGAAGGTGAGATTAGAGTCAGGTGTTTTCAGTCAATGGGATGCCAATCAGGTGTGAGTGGGCACCTGTTTTATTTTAAGAGAGAACAGGGATCTATCAAAGTCTGCTCTTCACAGCACGTTTGGTGGAAGTGTATAATGGCATTAACAGAGGAGATTTCTGAGGACCTCAGAGTTGTTGCTCTCATCAGGCTGGAAGGGTTACCAAAACCATCTTAAGCGTTTGGACTGCCCACCCAATCCACAGTCAGACAGATTGTGTACAAGTGGAAGAAATTCAAGACCATTGCTACCCTCCCCAGGAGTGGTCCGAACCAACAAAGATCACTCCAAGAGCAAGGTGTGTAATAGTTGGTGAGGTCTACAACAGGACCCCAGGGTAACTTCTACCCAAATAGAAATTCAGAACATTTTTGTTTAAAGGAAAGCGTTATAGTTTGGAGAAAGGAGAACACACTGCATTCCAGCATAAGAACCTTATCCCATCTGTGAAAAAATGGTGGTTTGGTAGTGTCATTTGGTGTTGGGCCTGTTTTGCTGCATCTGGGCAGGACGGCTTGCCGTCATTGATGGAACAATGAATTCTGAATGATATCAGAGACTTCTAAAGGAAAAATGTCAGGACAATCTGTCCATGAAAACTGACCGAATTGATGAAATGAAAACACACAGCCAAGACGAATTCGCCCCCCCATCGCCATTCATTATACGACAGACCGACACCCATTCCAATAAAGGAAATAAATGTCCATGCAGACCCTCTGCTGCCCCCCTCATGCATTACCAGCCTAGACCTACCCCTCTACCCCAAGAGGAAGGTGGGTCACACCTTTCGAAGCAATGACACAACGACCCCAACTCTAGAGACTTACACGAAACAAGACGTTCTACCAAAGAATGGTTAAAGAAGGATAAAGTTCATGTTTTGGAATGGCCAAGTCAAAGTCCTGACCTTAATCCAATCAAAATGTTATGGAAGGACCTGAAGTGAGCAGCTAATGTGAGGAAACCCACCAACATCTCAGAGCTGAAGCTGTTCTGTACGGAGGAATGGGCTAAAATTCCTCCAAGCCGGTGTGCAGGACTGATCAACAGCTACTACTTGGAAATATGATATTACAGTATTACACCATTTTTAGTAATCCAAAATGTGAAATAATCAAAATGACTTTTATGGCTGAAACGCTTGGATGTTGATGGGTTTCCTCACATTAGCTGCTCGCTTCAGGTCCTTCCACAACATTTCTATTGGATTAAGGTCAGGACTTTGACCTGGCATTTCCAAAACATTAACTGTTCTTCTTTGCCCGTTCTTTGGTGAAACCACTTGTGTTTTAATAGTTGTTGTCTGGCTGGATGATTTACCTTCTCTGAGATTCAGTTTTCCTTTAGAATTTGCTAGTATGATGTGGAATTCACTGTTCCCTCAGTGACACCAACCCACCTTGGCTCAGATGGAGCAACACAGAAAGGAAAATGAAGGTTTTCTGTTTGGTCCACAATGTGTTTTTAAATGGGGCTCTGTCTTATCCACGAGAGCTTTAGCGAGTTAAAGATGGGCAACAATGGTCTTTTTGTGGAGCAGTCCCCTTCAACTTGCAACCCTGCCATGCATACCATTGTGAGAGAGGCATTTAGTTGCTTAGAAGTCAATATGTAAGCTATGCTAAATCACCTGACCTCGACAGACCAGCACAGCACAACATGTTAGAATTCCATCATGCGTAAAGAGTTTTTTATTATTATGTGATTTGATATTATGCTGGTTGTTTTGTGCTGCATTTGAAGTGAGCAATTTCTGAATGTCTCTGGATTCAGCCGCTTTCTTTTTTGCACCTTTCTAGGAAACTGCAAGCTCTGTGTTTCTGGTGATGGAGGTAAGCCCAGTGTGTTCTTGTTCAGTGCTTTATTGTGCCCTCGATTCTTCAATTATAATCGCTGAAGCTAGGTCAGGCCTGAGTAAAAGTGCACGTGAAACCTATAGAAGGTGTCGTGCTTGGAAGTGCGACTTCATTGTTCTTCACCGCGGTTACCGGCTGATCACAAATGCATGTTGGGTTGTGAAGCGGGGGTGGGTGATCTGCGCTTCACTAAAGATGCGAATATTCAATATACATTTCAATGCCCCTGGTTCATTCATTCGCAGAATCCTCAGATCTTTGTAATGCCCGAGTGTTTGTTGCCTAGCAGGGGCACATTGTCTTTATTCAAGCATTCACCTTTAGGCATTAATCCTGTGTCCTTTCTTTTTCCTTTCACTCTGCCAATAGTATTGTAATGGGGGAGACCTGGCTGACTATCTGCACTGTGAGTATTTGTGTTTTGGTCTTGCTTCTTCTACTTAGTCACTATATAACCGTTTTCCTTATTAAATAGGCTTGAGCCAATAAAACACAGTGGTACCTCGGTTCTCGTTAATTCATTCCAGGTTTGTCGAGTCCCAGAACAGACCCTTGGAAAATCCACACTGTATCAGGCATCATGTGCATTAATGGATTTATGGTGGAGATATGTTTCGACAAATCCATCAAAAGTTAAATGTATCATGAACCGATGAGTTTAATATAGCCTGTTCTGTATCATAGCCTGTTACACTTACATTAACCTACAGTTTGTAAAAATCATCAACACAGCTTATTT
Source organism: Ancistrus triradiatus (assembly GCA_025084515.1). Lineage (NCBI taxonomy): Eukaryota > Metazoa > Chordata > Actinopteri > Siluriformes > Loricariidae > Ancistrus > Ancistrus triradiatus. The sequence continues at coordinate 141,517 of JAJAGP010000715.1, read as the reverse complement.
TATAATAAAGTGTTGAAAATCTCCTGTAATTTAGTCTGTAAAAGCACAACACTCGCTCTATTGGTGAACTCTGGGCGTTTGCTGCTAATGCTAACTGCTCAGCCTGGAAGCCAAGAAGATTCAGTTCCTTTCGGTCCTTTCCAGTTTTCTTTTCGGTGGGCTGTCATTACTAACCATCTTAGGACCCATGTGGACTTATGTGCGCTAGTACTGTCGATGTAAAAGTAAAGAAAACACGATAAACACATTGGAGATCTGCACTGAGCAAGCATTGTGAATCTGAATCACTGAGTCTGTGTGCCCTGTGAAACTAGTGATGTCAGGTTAATGAGCTAATACCTGTTTGACAGGATAGACCATTTCTTTCTGTCAGCAAACCTGTCACATACATTTATGTAACAAATGTTTGGTCTGACCCGCTGCCTGGCACACTGCCTACAGCACTTAAGCAACATCGTCCATTGTGGTACGTGTTAATTTACCCCATTCATCTTCCACTTTTGAAGGGCGGCGCGGTGCCCCGAGAAGTTAAAGAAATGAACAAATAAAGAGCTTCCCTTTCTGAAGGACAGGGTTAAGTTCTTCACCACAGATATAAGCAATAATACAACAGTAAGTTCTGTGATATCTTGTATTAATGATCAATCCAAGACTTGTATTAACTAACACATGGAAGCTTGACAGCTCGGTTCCACAAACAACCAAATTATGATCTGGATGTTTATCAAGTCTTCACTTACAGATGAGATTGGGCACTGTGTAGGCAAACCTCCTTAAACTGGAATCTCCTGCCCCAAATTGTAGATACAGAGTAGTCACACAATTCTCTAGGATGGTGTTTTATCCAGTAGAATAAGATCGCCCTTCAGTGTAGATAATGGGCACAGCCCAAATAATCGACAATAGCTCCGGGCCCTCCTTCGTTATTCCTTGTTGCTGACTATTTAGGAAGGTAGCTGCCTATGATGGTGTCATTTTGAGTCACTATGCTCTCCAGTACAACACATGAAACTGCCAGTGTTCATCGTTGGAGAATGTAGGGCTGTATGATAGATTTACTGCATCTATTAGCAATGGGCGTGACTTGAATAGTCCAGTCTATTAATCAGTCTGTATAGTATATCAAAACAGAGAGACCTTTTAAAGAGAAATGATCCAATTACTCGACCTATATTAATATTCTTCAAGTTTTTTAGCAGAGAATCAATGTGGACCCGTATAACAATTCCCTATCTAATAGGAGCCTGCGGCCTCAAATTTGTCTTTCCACCTCTTCCTGGCTAGGTGTAAATTTTTTTCCCTGTCGTCAGTAAAAAAATCAGTTTATGACCAATTGCTACAGTCATAAATCTGCACCCAGGTGGTTCAGCAACACTTGGCTTATGACCAGCCCTGCCGATGAAACTGTCTCTGGAATTTATGAATATACAAATTGGTAGCGCTTGCGATCCTACACCCTGCACCACAAGCTATTTTTCCAGCGAAACTGGTATTGCAGGACTTGCATTGTGGCATAGGTAGACTTGTAAATTTTAAGAACAAGAAGGCAAGAACATCTATGTACAACCCCAAATCTGAAAAAGTTGGGTATATTTTTTCATTTGCATTTTCTGTGCCAACGTTTTTCTGATTTGGTGTTGTACAGAGTCAGATTTCTAAGGACTTGCAGCTCAGTGCTTCTTGAAGTAATCCAGCCAAACTGCCACAGTAACAGTTTTCACGCTTCAGCTCGTACATTAATGCTGACTTCACTTAAATATGAGTTGCAGACTTGAAGGTTGCGTATGAACACCACCTCAAGTCATAAATGTTGTGTGCGATCTTTTTGATATCTGAGTTGGGGTAACTACCAACCTCTCAAAACGGTGAAGAAGTCGTGGATGATGCGTGATTATTTTTAGCAGTGCAACTATTGTTATGTCAGCATGTGCATTACGGGTTAAAAATAGCGTTTCCTGGAGAAGCAAAGGCGTACGACTCTTGCGTCCACCATGGTTTGTTTTATACTCCGATAACAGAGCTCTTAAACATGATGGACTGGTAATTCTGGCTTCACAAGTTTGATAGTAGGATCTTCTGACCGTCAACTAGAGACAGCGAAAGATTTAGGATTTAATTCTGTGGTTTGCATTAAAGGGTGATGGACGCCATACTATTTGAACCTTCTAATTCAGATTTTCAGCAAAACACGAACAGAACCAGAGGAGTTTGTGGTTTCTGGGTTCCCCCCCAAAGCTTTATGCCTACAAGCAGCACACGTTTAAAAATAATTGATATCAGATTTTGTTCTAAATGCAGAAGACTGGTCTCCGGATCGACTCAGGAAGTGAGTTTGGGAGGGATGTGTGTGTGTTGTTTAGAGTTGCAGGCAGGAGGAAGTCTACGGTTGAGATGTTTTTTAGGGACAGGACTGAGACATGCTGTCTGGCATTCCAGAAACAGTAAAGTTGCAGAGAGATTTTATTGCCTCTGTTAAGTGTGACTGAACAGAAACAGACCAATTTATTGCATTCACCTAGCTTGTACTTGTGCTACGTGATCACCTAAGGAGATCTGGCTACCGTGCTGACCTTGAAGTTAGGTAATTATAGATTATAGTCCATCTGATACTAAGCCCAGTTTGGCTGTGTTCACACTGCGGTTAAAGAGGCTCGGTTTTTGGTGATGGGTTACTTGCGTGACTGAGCCGTCCAGAATGACCCCTCAGAAGAAAAACGGACAAATTGAAGGATACAGTAGCGATTGTGTGGGAATGTGTTTATTTGCTGTTCACACCTCCATGAAATAAATAAATTTGCGTATCGTATAAAGAAAAAAAAATAATTGGGCTATGTCTGTGGTGTGAACGGATTCCTGCAGTTGTTCGATTATTCAAGTGGTCACGTAAATGGTGTACTATGAGTTCCCAGATCAGATTAAGGTCTGGAAATCGGAGAATGAAAGCCGATAGAGGAAGCTGGATTTGAACTCGGTAATTGGATTTCTCAGAGCATGTCCCGTTACTCGGATTTCAATTGCGAAACACGAAACGGTTGCCAGGTCAACTTATTCTAAGAGACTTGACTTTTTTGTGGTTTTGTCCATTGGCCCGATGGCTTGTTTTTCTCATTGGATCTGGCAACCCTGTAATTAAATGCATTGGAGTGGCTACCGAACACTTTTTTCGAGACTCTGAAATACCGTATAGGCACACTAAATGAAGAATTTCATTATTTCATTAATCAAGTTTGATGTTTACGTCTAATCTTTCTGTGATATTGTTGGCTGGTTGCAAAATAGAAATCCGATGAACTTCCTGAGCTTGTTAAACGCAGAGCCTTCCCATTATCTGATTACCCAAAGGCATGTATCTCGTTGATCGGATTACTGAACCACTGATTATTCACATGAACATGAACACAATACTGTGCAGTAACACAGTCCTATTCTACAGACTTTCACTCTAACCCTGGACCAAATGTCTCTATGTCATGATTACATAAGTTTCTTTATTTACTGCTAAATGTCCCAGTGTTTGAAATCCATTGCTTTTACTGTGGTATGTAAGCGATGGTTATGTCAGGTTATGACTGATATTACTGCATCGTTCCTTTACTCCATCCATAGCTAAAGGCACGCTGAGTGAAGACACCATCCGTGTGTTCCTGCAGCAGATAGCAGGCGCCATGAGGGTGCTGCAGGCCAAGGGCATCATCCACAGAGACCTGAAACCACAGAACATCCTGCTTTCCCACCCAGCCGGCCGCAAGTCCCATTCCAACAACACCTGCATCAAGATAGGTGTGGTGTCCCTTTAAATACTCTCTGATTTCGTTCTTGCTGTCAGACTTGACAAGTTGTCAAACTGATTTTTGTGAGATGTTACGAAATGGTTCTGGGTATCATTCAGATTCAATACCAGTACCGATCCAAGTCTTGCAATTTGTACTGAAACCAACATCCAGGACCTAAGATTTGTTTAAAACACCCTTCTAGTTGTGGCAATAGTAATAAAAAATGTTACTGAACAGTTATTAGGGCTCACCAGCTAATCTGGAGTTTATTGAAGCAATCAAACGATGGGTAGCACCAACCATCAAGAACATATCATCATTACCCCGATGTGTAAACAGTAATAGGTGTTGTGACCGGGTTGCCTTTGACACTACTTATAAACGTAGTAGGTGAAAGGTTTGGTTTATGAAATCGGCTAAAAGGATAAGACGGAATGATGCAAGTTGGTATTAATGATTTCTGACTTCAAATGTCTTTAGGTGATTTCACACCAAACAGTTCTAATTTTGAAGGAACTACCTCCCTACATTTGTGAGGACTAGTCATTCCAGGGCGACCAGTGGAAACGCTGAAGTGACGAAAGCTATGAGATGGTTGGTGAAATGACTCAAAATGGCCACCATTAGATTTTTGTTTAAGTAATGGTATAATGACCATATATTTGACTGGACCCTAAAATTTCAAACTTGGATTCGTCACTCCATAATACTCTTTTCCACTGATCTACAGTCCAATCTTTGGGAACTTAGCACGCCTTAGCCTTTTCTCCCTGTTCCCCTTCTGAAAATGTTGCTTCTTGGCTGCTTCCCTTCCAAATTCCAACACCATTTACGATCAATCTTCTTTACACTGTTTAAAGGTCAACTTGGCATCCCATTAAAGCTTACTGCTTTAAGGGAAATACTTGCCACTATAGGCTGTGGAAGCTATTTTCTTCTGATTGTTTTTCAGTTTTAATACTGCATACACCTTTTCTGCTGGTATTCTAATAACGAGACAGAAATAAATACATATTGTCATTATACACTTGCTAAAACAGTAGTATATCTAATCTAATGTTGGCCTTTTGCAGAGGGTTGTACATCTGGACCCAATCACCTCCTACTGACGTCACTCAGGGTTCCTACCTTGAAGTAGGAGCTAAAAAGTCCCTATATATGGCGTTCTAAAAACTACAATAGTCCCCAGTTCCTGCACATGACAAAGGGGGAGCTTTGTCCAACAGTTCTAAGAGCTATGAAAAGATTCCTCCAGTGAACATGCCTTTTGCAAAAGTCCAAAAGCTGCCTGATTGTCGGCTTATCTGCTGCTACCACGCTACCACTAAGCGCATTTATCTTCAAGGTTGACCAAGTAGCGCTGTTCTTCAAGCAGATTAAAAACTCTGTTCTCATGATAACTTCAGTGTTTACAAATTCAGTTGCATGGTGAATGTTTCTCATTCACTTTTCTAATTCTACATTTTTTCAATCTCCCTAAACAGCAAGGATGTGGTAAGATGTGATATTTGCTTTCCTGTTTTTCGAAAAGTCTTTATGATCCTGCAGCTGTCGTTTTTCTTGTCATGTTTTTAAAATACATTTGAAATGTGTTCCAAATGGTCTTTTTCTTGAAAGTACAACTTCTCAGTACGTTCTAGTACGGAGACTCTTAAGTCAGTGCCTTTGAAAATTCATACCTACTATGAAATGTTTTTGTATTATCCGGGTACGTTTACGTTACTTTTAGCACCTTCATCCGCTGTGCACCAATACATCAGTTCACTCCTACTATGTGCTTGTACAGTGGTGCTTGAAAGTTTGTGAACCCTTTAGATTTTTCTATATTTCTCCATAAATATGTCGTAAAACATCATCGGATTTTCACACAAGTCCTAAAAGTTGATAAAGAGAACCCAGTTAAACAAACATGACAAAAATATATTTATTTATTGAGGAAAATGATCCAATATTACATATTAGTGAGTGGCAAAAGTATGTGACCCAGACTCAGTCCTGCACACCGGCTTGGAGGAATTTTAGCCCATTCCTCCGTACAGAACAGCTTCAGCTCTGGGATGTTGCTGGGTTTCCTCACATTAGCTTCTCGCTTCAGGTCCTTCCACAACATTTCCATTGGATTAAGGTCAGGACTTTGACTTGGCCATTCCAGAACATTAACTTTATTCTTCTTTAACCATTCCTTGGTAGAACGACTTGTGTGCTTAGGGTCGTTGTCTTGCTGCATGACCCACCTTCTCTTGAGATTCAGTTCATGGACAGATGTCCTGACATTTTCCTTTAGAATTCTCTGATATATTTCAGAATTCATTGTTCCATCAATGATGGCAAGCCGTCATGCCCAGATGCAGCAAAACAGGACCAAACCCTGATACTACCACCACCATGTTTCACAGATGGGATAAGGTTCTTATGCTGGAATGCAGTGTTTTCCTTTTTCCAAACATAGCACTTGTCTTTTAAACCAAAAAGTTCTATTTTGGTCTCATCCGTTCACAAAAAATTTTTCCAATAGCCTTCTGGCTTGTCCATGTGATCTTTAGAAAACTGCAGACGAGCAGCAATGCTCTTTTTGGAGAGCAGTGACTTTCTCCTTGTAACCCTAGCCAATGTGAGAGAGGCCTTAGTTGCTTAGAAGTTACCCTGGGGTCCTTTGTGACCTCGCCAACTATTACACGCCTTGCTCTTGGAGTGATCTTTGTTGGTCGACCACTCCTGGGGAGGGTAACAATGGTCTTGAATTTCCTCCATTTGTACACAATCTGTCTGACTGTGGATTGGTGGAGTCCAAACTTTTTAGAGATGGTTTTGTAACCTTTTCCAGCCTGATGAGCATCAACAACTTTTTCTGAGCTCCTCAGAAATCTCCTTTGTTCGTGCCATGATACACTTCCACAAACGTGTGTTGTGAAGAGCAGACTTTGATAGATCCCTGTTCTTTAAATAAAACAGGGTGCCCCCTCACACCTGATTGTCATCCCATTGATTGAAAACACCTGACTCTAATTTCACCTTCAAATGAACTGCTAATCCTAGAGGTTCACATACTTTTGCCACTCACTAATATGTAATATTGGATAATTTTCCTCAATAAATCTCATTGTTTAACTGGGTTCCCTTTATCTGCTTTTAGGACTTGTTAGAAAATCTGATGATGTTGTAGGTCATATTTATGCAGAAATGTCTAAAATTCTAAAGGGTTCACAAACTTTCAAGCACCACTGTAGGTCGGACCTTCTTGGAAGCCTTTGTAACAGAAGCTCGGTGCCACGGCGTAAAGCACCTGCACTTGATACAGATCTCATGTCCACTTACAAACTCTTGGCTCTCTCCTCAGCTGACTTCGGCTTTGCCCGACACCTCCAAAACAACATGATGGCTGCCACGCTCTGCGGCTCCCCCATGTACATGGTGAGTGATGAGCGTTGTCTGTTTGTTCTAACGTTTTGGATGTACAGATATTAATGTAAAAGACCACCTTCTCATGTTAGGCTCCAGAGGTCATCATGTCACAGACCTACGATGCCAAGGCTGACCTGTGGAGTATAGGAACCATTGTGTTTCAGTGCCTGACTGGGAAAGCCCCATTTCAGGTGAGCACCCTCCTTTGTACAAGGCTTTTCTGTGACGTCGTACTCTCTCATTAATATTCAGAGAAGAGTATTGTATAGGGACACAGCTTACTTGACGCATCACTGAGATTTTTGGGCTGGTGTATTTGGTAATACACTAGTATTACCCAGTTGATATGAAATCTTTCCTTGCCCTCGTCTGTTGTCTTTGTACCTTTTTAATTTGTTTCACATTTGTAGCCACGGCGTTTGTGTTTCTCCTCAGGCGAGCAGCCCTCAGGACCTGCGCTTGTTCTATGAGAAAAATAAGAACCTCAGCCCAAAGTAAGTGCGTGTTCTTTGCGATTGCGCGCCACGGTGGAAATGGCTCCTGGTTTTATCTCTGTTCATCCCACCACTGTCTTTGTCTATGTGTAAAGCATTCCCAGAGAGACATCCAGCCACCTGAGGGCATCTGCTGTTTTGGGTCTGCTGCAGAGGAACCCACAAGGACCGCATGGACTTTGGTCAGTGATGCTCCATGCACCCCACTTTGCTTTCTGGCCTCATGTATAATAGAATTAGCGAGTGCCTAAAGCTCAGTAGTTCTTGCCTGAATTGTCTAGCTTCAGATCTTTACTGTAACACATAACACTTTGCCACCAGTGTACTATGGTGTGGGTTTTCTGATATGAATCCAGAATCAGTGTCCCGCTTGAGCGTCTGTGTGCTAACAGTAAACATGTGACTGTAATGGGACGACTGAAACAGTAGCAACAAAAACTTCAAGGTCTGTTTTGGACTGCACTAAAGATAGGCTCGTCCTGCTACTCTCTGTAATGAGGGCTCATTTCGGAGTGGATTACTACGGCAGAACATTGCTTAAGTCACGAGAAGACACAGCTGATAAACAAACTGGAGCTTTTGAAAAGGTATGGCCAACATCCATTGATGTTCTAAATGCCATACAGGTGCAGCCTGGGAAATTGCAACATTAAGGCTTTATGTGTGAATAAGACAAAGCAGGTGCATTAGCAGTAAAAGCGAGCTGGTAATTACCCTTGTGAGCGAAAGAGGCTTTATTTAGACTTAAATGCAGCAGTACCATCGGAGTGAGTCCCATCCCTTGTCACCATCCATTGGTTTCTGTCTTCAATTAACTAGGCAAACCCTCAGTTACCATTAGAACTACGATATATATACTGTTATATGAAATCCTATTTACTAGGGTATATTTGAATAGATTTGTCTGCTGTTAGACACATCACTAATGACGTAATGATGCAGAAAAGGACTCTGGTCCACTGAGTAATGCAGGCTTCTATGCAATTAGCTTCCCAGATGTTGGTGAGCCAGTTTCAGAATTGTCGCTGCTGCACGTAGATCCATGGACACACCAGAGTTTCCTGGTTCTACCAATCATACGTTCACTCTGGATGCAACACTCAAGCAAATAAAGTGGGGATTCGAACTTAATTGGTTCCAAAAGGCCGTTTTGTTTCAAGTCGGAATCAAATTTCCCCATTAGAAGTCGTGCAAATAGGATTCATGCGTTCCCGACCCCCAAATGGCTGTTTTTTACGTCTGTATTCATATGTAATTAAGGATTAAAAGCATACATAAAACAGAAGAATGTAATACAATAATAATAATCAGTAAATACGTAAAATAATTGAAATATGAAGACATGAATAAGTGAAAATAAAGTGAAACCATGGTGTTGAAGACGCCGTCGAATTTACTGTCCCAATAAATCGCGTTTGGTGTGCAATGACTTGTATGCAGTGATTAATAAATGGGGAACTTAGTGAGGAAACTCGCTGTGAGACGACAGAGAGCACATCTTTTTATTTTTATCTTTTGCAAATAAAAGCTCGGATTTGAGTCTGGCTGACTGGAGCTGCATTTTACAATTAGGTGTGGTTAAAAACACATCAGGATTCAGTCCATCCAAGTTACTTACTGGAATATGTTGTCTTCTGAAGGCCAGACGCACACATGCACGCAGTGTTTTGTCTCTGATACTACAGTTGAATGTCATCTAACCTTAAACTGACCTTCGCTGTTTAGACGAGTTCTTCAAACACCCGTTTCTCGAGGCAAGCTCCACCATGAAGAAGTGTGAGTATCTCTACGGTCCACACAGCCCTCGGTACAGATGAGCTTGTTTTGAGCCATGCGCTGAGACGAGCTCATGTTTTACTGATGGTCCAAATAAAAGAACCTATTCAGAGAACAAACTGAAATCTGACCAGCTTTTCTTATTTTAACCCAATTTGTCCTGGTAAGGGTACAGGGGCCCCGGTGCTAATGCCTGGAGAACACAGTGTGCCCTGGATGGGTTGCCAGTCCGTTGCAGGGCTGGTTGGCGATTACTGTCGCAGCACTAGGGGTAATTTCCTGGCCGGCATCCCCTCCGGTCGTGTCTGTATGCGTCACCCGTCCCAACCAGAAGGCACCAGCAGGTCTCAAACCTGGGTCTCTGCGGTGGTAGGCTAGCGTTTTGGAGTCATTTGAGCCATTAAAGTAGTGGGTCATCAGGAAAGCTGCACAAACTTGTGCATAAAAGCTTAGATTTTGTTCCTATGTGCTTTGTAAGCACTGTGTATCTAATTGTGTGTGTGTGTGTGTGTGTGTGTGTGTGTGTGTGTGTGTGTGTGTGTGTGTGTGTGTGTGTTTACTTCCAGCAACACCGGTGACCTTGACATGCTTTCCCAGTTCAGGTTCAGCAAGTTCATGTAGCAGCTCCTCCACATCACACCTTGCCTCACCTCCTGTAAGTGTGTATGCGTGTGTGTTGTGTTGACCATAGTCGCCTCATTTCCATTAGTACAGTGGTACCTCAGTTCTTGACCCCCTCGGAACTCGTCGAATTCGGTTCTCGATACATTTACTAGAAAAATGTGTTTGCTCGGTACTTGGCGCACTTAGCCACGCGACCCGCTTCAGCTGAAGCTCTAATCATGAGTCAGTACACAGTGATTCAGTGATTCAGAATCACAATAGCTCTCGCTCAAAGAAGATCTTTGTTGTTTTTATCGTGTTTGTCATTATTTCTACATCTACAGTACTGTGTTCTAGTGCAAGTAAGTCATGGGTCCTAAAAAGATTTGTTTATAAGAGCCAACCAAAAGCAGAACAGGAATTCAGTTCTCCAGAACACGGGCATCTGGAGTTCATCAATAGAGTAAGTGTTTTGCTTTTACCTTTCATTTTCAATCCATTACTCACTAAATGACATGATATTTTCGACACGTTATTATAAACATAAGCTGTGTGTTAATGTTTTTGGCCAACTGTAGGTTAATGGAAGTGTTTTAAACATTAATGTACTTGTCATTACTTATACAATCATATGATACAGCACAGACCGCTCTACCAAAAACTCATCAGATCGTGATACATTAACCTTATGATGGATTTGTCGGGACGTATCTCCATCATAAAACAGGGAGCACCTGTACAATACAACTCTATTAATGCACATAATGCCTTATACAGTGTGGATTTTATATGGATTGAATCAATTTTGCTCGGTTCTCGTCGTTTTCGGTTCTCGACGAGCCTTCTGGAACGAATTAGCCACGAGAACTGAGGTACCACTGCATGTTAAATGTCTGTGTTTATGCCATCTTTCTTGGCCAAACAGAAAAACATAATTTGGAACACCATAGCCAAAAGGCTTGTTTGGACTTTTTTACTTTTAATCTGCCGATGCTTAGAATGAACGTTATTTTTATTACCATTAAAATAATTGTTATCGTGTTCTAAAGGCTTTCCCATTCTCTCACATGCCCTCGAACCAGCCCCAGGGCACTGGCAAGCACGCAGTGCCTGCATCTCACTTGAAGTGGAGCTGATTTTTGAGACTTTGGTTTGATAATATGAGGAATGCGTTCACTCGTGGACATTCTTAACCAAGGCGGCAAATGTGTGTGAATACATTATCTTCTTTATCCACTGACTACGTCTGTTCTGTTCTGTTCTGTTCTGATAAATGTCTCAAAAATCCTTGTGAGTGAGATGCAGGCAGTGGAGAGTAAGGAAGAAAGAACGTAATACTCTCACCCACTAAAGCTTCTCTATGTTCCGTCCACGCGAATGCCGTTCTGTGCTCTCACTTTAGCTGTCATTAAAGGTACTATTAAAATGCCGTACACGAGTTTTCAGAGTTGCCAAGTTCATGCCTTTGTCCCCGAAACTCTGTTTGTTTGTTATCTGGCCCGCGTCTGCTCCCTGGCCCAACCTGACATCAACCTTTCGGTCTTTTCTCGTCAGTTGAAATTGCAGTGCTTCTCTATTATTTGTGATTCAGCAGCTGGTGGTCCTATAGGCTGATCTTCTCCCACATATATTCACGATAACAACATTTGCATTTGACTGGGGCAGCTCGAGCAGGGCAAAAACAAATGCCACGCTGTGACCGTGCCACACTGAAAACCACTCTTCAGTACAACCCATTCTACTGGCAAGTGTTTGAATATGGAGATGGCCATGATTGTTTTCCAACATTTGCCGAGCACATACCGTTGTTAATCCGTACAGCCATATCATAAATGTGGACTGAGTGTTTACAGCCCTAATAGCAGACTGTTTGGTCTGCCGCCTCAGTGCATGCACACAAACATTTCAGTGTTAATGTTTACCACAGCCGTCCAGCTGGCCAAGGCAGCCACACAGCTGCCCTGAGAGCAGTGCTGGGCACAACGACTTTTGCAGTCATTGCAGCTTCCATTGTCAAGCAAGTCCTTCCAGCAGTGTCGTCCTTTGTGAGACTGTAAAATCTTTTCTCATTTGCAGCAGTCTCTTGGTGAGATCCAGCAGAATCGAGCCAAAACCTTGACCTCCCCTACCCAGGATTCTCCAGGCTTCCTGTTGAAGGACTCGGCCGGTGGCGGAGGCAGCAGTAAGAACTCCTCCTGCGATACTGATGACTTCGTCATGGTTCCGGCTCATTTCCCCAGTAAGCTCACTCCTCTGCTCTTGTGCTCTAGACTGTATGTAGGTTGTAAAAGCATCGCGCTTACAGACAGGATGGGCGGCCACACCGTGCCATTGCAGGATACAAATTATTTGTTAGTGCTGCAGCGTCTCAGTTTTTGATTCTCGGGTTTTCTTCTCTTTGTCTAGGTGAGCTCGCGTGTGAAATGCCCTCAGGGAAAGTGCTTCAGGATAGTCTGATATATAGTGGGTGAGAAACGATCTCTTCACTGAAGCTCGACAGAGGGCCTTGTAGTTTAAATTGCTCTTTTTGTAGTGTGTACACATCCTTCACCCAGGTGCTCCTTCAGACCTAAGGACCTTCGTCGGTTGGAAAACCCACAGTACTAATTGTGTGGGTGTAATGACTGGATTTTGTCTCTGCTCTGTAATAGGAGCTCTTTTTTGGCGTCTGGCAGTCAGGGCAATCAGGACAAGACTCCTCCGTGCTCGCCCTCCAACAGCAGCACTCCAGCACCAACAGGGTAAGTCAAGTAGAGTTCGTTTTCATCTCGTGCGGCTACTTTTGTGCGGGTGGAAGTCTCAGAGGTTCTTGTTTTGTGTTTTGTTCAAGCCAATGTGTGTGTGTTTTTTTTTATTTGATTTGATTGGACACAACCTTGGAGTACAATAGCACTGAGACTGTGGGAAGTCCTTGGATCACTGCAGGACTATTGCATTATTGACTGCCTTTTTAGTGACAAAACCAGCTTAGAATAGCTCGAGCAGCTAAGAGCCACCACATCAGTAATGTGACCCTTTGTGTCTGCTGAAGTCAGCGAGGGTTCTTTTGTTGATCGAGGCAAACTCAAACACAGTGCTGGCAGCATTCGTGGAAAGAGAATCCCATCAGCAAAAAAAAATCTGTAGCATTTGCATTTATATTTAGTCATTTGGCAGACCCTTGCATGGTACAAATCAATGTACAACTGGCACAATTGTGGGTTGATGGTGGGTCATGCTCAAGGCCCAACAAGGCCAATGCTACTTTCTGGTCAGTTATGCCACCACAGTCCCTTATTTTACCATATTATTCTACTTTTATATTAAAAAACATGTACCTCCTAGAAGTGTGTAACTGATTTGGGAACAGCCCCATGATATGCATGTTCTTGGGCAAAAAATGGACCAGGCACAAAAGAATTTACACAACAAACTGGTCTGTTAATGAGTCCAAACCCACTACCAGACAGAAACCTGTCCAAGCGTGGCTCTTTAGTTCATAGGTGTGTCTACGCCCTGTTTAGGGGTGCTCAAAAAGTGTTTTCTCCTATTAGTTGGTGTCTTTCCAGTCACACTGTCCCTATCCAAAAAGTCAGATGGTCTTCCTTCACAAGTGTGGGAATGACGGTCCAAAATCACGTTAAAATATACAGGTTTTTGTTGTTTAAAAAATCACCCCTGAGTTCATATATGCCTTTCTCTGTTCTGTCTCTCTCAGCAAGCCTGCTGAACACTCTGCAAGTAACTATGGCCAGTCCATGCCCATTCCAGTGCCCACACAGATTCACAACTACCAGCGCATGGAGCATAATCTGCAGTGCCCAAGTCAGGACAGCTCCCCAAGGTCTGCCCACATTGTCCTTAACGCGATGTCCTGCTTCATTTGTCCTGTCGAGCGACATTACCTCATGGTGAAATGAGTGACTGCTGAAGTCACTCCTCAGTCAGCCTTAATCCACTGGACCTTTTGGATCATTCCTACTAAATTCTTTTAATCTGCTTCCTGCTGAGGTGTTCTCCTTTCTAAATGGTTTCTGACCTTGTGTCGTGCAGGTCCGCACCTATGCGGAGGTGCAGCAGCAGCAGCATGCCCCTTGGCGCTGGGAGGACGGGCCCATCTCCACCTCATCCCTCATCTCTTACCACCCACAGGATTCCTGTAGGGGGCAACAAGCCCATCCAGCTCTCGCCGCAGGGTGAGGATGACTGACTAATCACATCTTGTAGCTGTGTGTCCATGAGAAGGATAACCTCTTCCTGTTCTCCTGCAGACATGCACTTATGTGGTGCTCGATAAACCCTGTGTATTGTTACCCTTTGCTTGTTCTTCCACACATTTCTGCGATCAGTACAGCCCGAAGCGCTTAACAGACAGGGTTCAAACGAAGTCGCGTAGATAATCGCGCTGCGCTGTGTGCTCTTTTTTTCAGTCGATACGCTTTATCAAGTTTAAAACTTAAATCTCCCATAGAAATGCATTGACGGAATGTTCGGATTCAAATTTTCAGTTGTGGCCAAAAGTATTGGGACACAGTCCAACATCGCCACATTTCAAGTACAGTGGAACCTCAGATTTCGAAAGCCGAAAATCAGAATCAAATTTCCCCATTAGAGGTAATGTAAATAGGATAAATCCGTTCCCGACCCCCAGATGATTGTATTTTTTACACCTATATTCGTATGTAATTTATGATAAAAGCATGAACAAAGCAACGAAATATAATATAATGCATACAATCAATAAAGACAAGAAAGAAGTGAAAATAAAGTGAACCTTTATAGCCACTGGCGCAGTGGCGCCGAGACTGAGGGTGTGTCTGAAATCGCACCCGTAAACTCATATAACATTCATGTGTAATATAATAATAAAAGAATAAAATAATCTAATGTACTTAATATGACTATGACTGCACCCTAGTTCTTCTTCTTTTTGGTTTCATGGCAGTTGGCATACCGTATCGGTGCATTATCACCACCCACTGGACTGGATTACGTGCATCGTCTTTGGAAGATCGCACCTTTGAGTATTTTATTTAAGGTGCCCATGTTCAGTCAGCATTTTTTTTTTATTTGAAGGCAAACAATTCACAGACCGAGTGTAGAGGTGTTTGAATTTGGAGGTTCCACTGTACTGTTGTAGTTCCTTAAAAGCATGCAGAGTTTTAATGCATGTCGTCCTGAGCCATTTGCTGTCAAGCCTTTCTGGTTAATTACTCTAAACTCTTGTGGAACAGTGTATAAAAGAGGCTTGTGATATTAATGAAGACTTCTGTATTTTTTTATGAGAGAGCCTCTTTCAGGAATAAAGTAACTGCGTTCAGTTGAACTCTTCATAACCTCTGCTACAACAGATACACAGACTTCACCCGCGTACCGATCTTTTGCATTCCTTCAAAGTGTTTATTGTGCCATCTCTGAAGAATATTAACATTTGACTAAGGAGCTGCCCCATGGTGTGTGATCTTTGTGCTTGCATTATTTAGTATTTATGGAGTTTGCTCTGCTGAGCACAAACAGCAGCTCTATAGGGCCCAGAGTTCCTACTTCTCTTACATAATTCATCTGCCCTCTGGTCTGCGTCCTACTGTTATTTACACGGGCACAGGTTCACCCCAGACCTTTCTGTCTGCTCTGTTTGTTCCAGTTCCCCTGCTTCCCGAGGCCAGGTCCAAGCCTGGGCAGCAAGGTCTCGGCTCACGGCTGCACAGCGCCCCCTGTCTGCTGGAGGCCGCCGGCGGCTGCAGGCAGACCATCAGGAAGCAGCACTCGGACCCCGTGGCGGTCCCTCAAGGAGGCACGATGGCCCTGAGGCCGCTTCAGTCCTCTCCCCGACTCAGTGAGCTGATGCAGCGCAGCCCCCTGCCCACCATCCTGGGCTCGCCCTCAAGAGTATGTGGCTGTTCATAGTCGAGTCGAGTCTTTTATTAGTGTCAGGTCCCAATAATATGATCAGGGTCTGGATGGTGTGACGTGACCCTGAAAAGACGTGAATATAGAGTATTTTGGTCCTACATTATATGTTTAAAGTCTGACCGAAGAGAATTGTGTAGGTGTAAATATGCAAGTATAAGAAACTGCAGTAACTTTTCAATCTTAATTCTATACGTCTGTTTTAGGTTATGCCCCCATTTGAGTTCCCCAAGCCGCCCAGCTCCCCGAACATGATGACGTTTCTGACCCAGCAAGGCTTGCTTTTTCCCTCGTCACCTGTCCGGCCATGCCAGGGAGAGTCACCCAAGGGTTCTGCTTTCCAGTCTGAGGAACCCAAAGCTTTTGGAAGGTACGGACTGTCGGCAAAGATGACTCTTGTGAGGCACTGTCGTACCTAATTTTCATGTACGTCGTACCGTTTGCGTGTTGCCAGGTCTCAGAGCGCTGGGCGTCTGTCAGACATGCTGCTAATGGCGGCGTTTGGGGGACAGCTGGGAGACCGAGGCAGCACGGAGAACCTCAGCGCTGACAGAGCCATAGATATCACAGGTTGACTAATCCTTGCCTACGAACCCATGCACTGAGAAATGGAAAAGTGTTTCATAATTTCAGTCTTTACATTATTGTTCCAGTAAATTGAAAGCAATTAAAACATGAAAAGCAATTCATGGAAATTGTTAAATAGTCTATGTTCATTGACTTGGTCTTTAAAAGAATAGGATTACGAGCCGCGTAATGGCCACCAGCTCTGATGGGTTACTGTTTTGATGCTTCACAGCACCCCCTGGTGGGAATATGGTGGTAGGATCAAGCAGTCCAGCTCGAGTGGTGTTCACTGTGGGTTCACCACCCAGAGGAGGAACCCCGCCGCAGACGTCTCGGTCCAGAAAATTCTCAGGTGAGAATTTAAATTTGTTTTAAATTTGTAGTCTTGTCATTGCTGCCTTGTTGCCATTGGTTTTGTAAAGTTCCCCATTGTGGGACAAAGAAGGAATTATCTTTTCTTGCTTTTATGCTGTTAATTATTACTGTAATGATTATGTAATCTCCGAAAGCAGACCCCTGGTACCACTAAATATAGTAACTGATTAACATGGAATAGTTCAAATCGATTAGAAATTCCTAACAAACCTTTGTCCATTGTTAACTTCAGTGGGGGTTTTTTCAGCATGCTCCTCAAGCTCCATCAGTCCGGTGGGGTCTCTGACCAGCCGCTACCCTCTGACAGGCATGTGCTCTGAGGGGTTTGAGTGTCCTGCCAGTCCACGTTGTAGTCTCACTGACCCTATCTCGGCCAACCTTCATGGAGCAGTGACATTTGAAGCACCTGAGCTGCCAGAGGAAACACTAATGGAGGTAAATCTTTGATGAATCTTTTCACTCGTTACCAGTTTTGCTAGAGAAAGGCTTCCTAAAATCACGAGGAAACAAACTGAATACCAAACCTCTTTGGAAGACCAGGAAAATATCAGGCGAAAACACCTGAGATTAATGCTTGTTAATAAAACTAAAACTACAGATGATTTG
This sequence comes from Ancistrus triradiatus, assembly GCA_025084515.1. Lineage (NCBI taxonomy): Eukaryota > Metazoa > Chordata > Actinopteri > Siluriformes > Loricariidae > Ancistrus > Ancistrus triradiatus. Next base: position 124,032 of record JAJAGP010000715.1, on the reverse strand, counting down.
GGAAGTTCAGTCCAAAGCAGGTGTCCAAAACGTCCTTGTCCTCTTTTATGTGTTATTCACTACAAAATACAGTGAACTACAGCCATTTTTGTTTGTTTACATTACATTTACAGCATTTAGCAGACGCCCTTATCCAGAACGACTTACAATTGATACAGTCTTAAAATCCAAGCAATTGTGGGTTAAGGGTCTTGCTCAAGGACCCAACAGTGGCAGCTTGGTTTTGAACCCTGGACCTTTTGTTCCATAGTCCAGTACCTTAACCACTAGGCTACCACAGTCCCCCTACTTCTGAGTGAATCTGATGTTCCCCTGCTGATGTGGGTCAATTCCAATGTGTGACCTGTTCAGACTAGTCTTGGATACAGGCCACATTTAAAAAGAAAATGGGTTTAAATGCATTGTGAATGATCCCCGTTAGGTTGTGTGCTGAGGATCTGGTTTGTGTTGGGGTTTCTTCCACAGCAGGAGCACACAGAGACTCTGCGCCATCTCCGATTTACACTGGACTTTGCCGGCTGTATGGTGGAGGTGGCAGCAGCAAGGGGTGGTGAGGCAGATTGTGCTGAACAGCCACTTACCGGCCTGCACCAGCAGAGCATCGTAGCCGACCAGATCAGCTCCCTGAGCCGAGAGTGGAGGTGACCAGTACAACACACACTCAGGGTCCATGGGTCAGACCAATTACATCCCTTCATGTAGGATAATGTGCCCTGCCACACTGGGTCTTCAGAGTTGTAAGGCAACAACACTAAGCATTGTGCCACAGTGCCATCTCTGTTCTGGGAACTGAATATAAAATCACTCTATGGTGTACAGGTTCATGATTTCTAGTAGTGTGTCTATAATATAAGAGGCCTTATTGTGTTGCAGTTACGCTGAGCAACTGGTACTGTATATGAAGACTGCAGAGCTGCTGTCGACTGCACTGCACACAGCCATGGAGGGCATCAAGCAGGGCAAGCTGTATCCATCCACCACAGTCAAACAAGGTCAGAAGCCTCCAACCTGAGCTAATCGTAATAATAACCCCAGTCTGTCTGCACCCCATAAGCCTCACATTTTTAGCTTCATGTTGCACTGCATAGTCAATTTTAATGCATCTAACCGGACTCTGTCTTCTCTCTCAGTGATCAGAAGACTAAACGATCTGTACAAGTCGAGCGTGATGTCAAGTCGCTGTCTGAGTGCACGGCTGGAGCGGTTTTTCACCCGCAAGCACCGGCTCATGGACCACATCAACAGCATTACTGCAGAAAGGCTCATCTTTAGCCATACTGTGCAGATGGTACGAACAAATCATAAGGCTACACGTATAGCGGCTGGAGACGGATAAACAGTACTGTTCAAAAGTCTTAGGCCAGCGTTCGATTAGATCTGCCATTGTTTTAGCAATGGTATAATTAGCAGATTTAATTATTTCTTTTTATATCTTAAAGAAGGGGAAAGTGTTTAAGTTCTGTGTTTGTGTTGTAGGTCCAGGCCGCAGCTCTTGATGAGATGTTCCACCAGGGTGAGGCGTCAATGCAGCGCTACCACAAGGCTTTGCTGCTGATGGAGGGCCTGTCGCTGCTTCTGACCGAGCACGCCGACATCCTCAGCGTCAGCAAGTGTAAGTGCTGCCGTACAGGTTCTGATGCTGTACCTGTGATTAACACAGAAATAATGTTCCTTTCTCTCCACAGGTAAGCTCTGTATTGAGCGTCGCCTCACGGCGCTGCAGTCGGGTCTCGTGTATAGAGACTCTTTTTGCTGTACTGCTAATAAGCTGGCCAAGTAACCACATTCCCTTCCTATATTCCTGATCTCTTCCTTCACCATTCCATCTCTTCACCGGTAGGAGCATGAAGACCGATACCGGCTTGCGCACTGGGTGCAGCCACCCCCCTAGTCTAAGGTGGGCAGCTTGTTGGATGAGCTGCAGCCAATCACGTTAGTCATCCACAATCAGCAGGCGTCGGTTCCTTCAGATTCTCACTGCAAGAGCATGTGGATGTACTATGAGCTGCACTGTGTAAACATCTTTATTTTCTCATAGAGTATCAGAGTTTCTTTCTTTTTGGGAATGTGCAATCACATTGGACGGGTCTCATCCTGCATCCTCATCAGCAGCTGGGAACTACCAAATAGCTATTCTACAGGTTATCTGCCCAGCCACTCAAAGGCCAATTCAGTGCTTTCATGTTTATCCAAAAAAGTAGACCCATGGAAAGTGATATAGGTAGGAAATCTTCCTGATGTTTGGCTTTTCTTTGTCCCTCACTGTTCTAGAGTACAGTGCAGACTTAGTAAACCGTGAGTACATTTACATACACACTAATACTGATTTTGGTGGTAACTCGATTACTTAGACAGTATACACCAGATTGATTAAATCTAAGAGTCTGTTAGCAGATTGCAGGAAATCTAGAGAGCCACCTGGATTTTAACCCAGTGCATGTGTGGAAACATGACCAGAATTTAAAAAGCCGGGCTGCATCCCAAACCAAATCCTGTATTACTTTTGCGTCAGCACATAACATTGTTTGTGGTGTATTCATTAGTATGTAATATTTAGGTTTAGAATTCGACCGTTAACTCATTCTTAAACAGAGACAGTGCAGCAAATGAAACAAAAAACATTGAAAGCAAGTTAAATAGGACAAAACAGAGACTATCCCATAATTCAAAGGGCACAGGGTGAGCATACAGCTCTGGAAAAATTGCAAAATCAATTTGGTTTTACTCTTTGTAGGTACTGTATGTGTTTGAAGGAAATGGAACATTTTGGTTTACTTCTATAAACTACTGGCAAATTCCAAATTCAAATTCCAAATTCGCAGTGGCGAGAACATTTGTTCGCTGTGAATGACAACTTGTCAAAATAACAGATGTGTGTCAAGTGCTTTTAGACGTTGATTAATAATAAATAATAATAATACAAAAAAATGTACTTCTATTCATTTTTAACAAGACATCACTAATGTTTTAACTTAGGATCAGTATTTCAATCACAGCTTTCACGTGTCTTGTACTTTGCCTCAAAAAATGAGATTTTGCTCAGGTGACCACCTAATCGGTGCCTCATTAAGTAGATGGGGTGTTGGAATTGATCGGATACTGGATTGGACTTGCTGCCATATGTATAGATATGTTGATTTTAAGAAAATTTTGAGTGTCGTCTTAATGTTTTTCCAGAGCTGTACACACTGAACACCCCTTTGCATCCACCACAGGGCAGGGCAGGGCAGGGCAGGGTAGGGGTCACTGTTGCAGTACTGGGGAGATCTGGCCAGTCATGCCTGTGTGAGGCCCGACTCAAACCCCGGTCACTGCTGTGGCTGGATAGCGATTGCCCCTCCACCAGAAGAAATACATTAACCTAAGTTTAACTACATACAAACGAATAGATTTGTAGTACAAATGTAATGTTCCTGCCCCCTCAGTACTGGAATGTGTGCTCTCTGCTTCTAAATCTAATTACTGACTAATTGATGTAGACCCAGAGCTTCGCCAATTATCACATTGCTCAAAGTGCATGTAAAGATTGGATTATTGCCCAAATCTGTTTTTTGTGCATGTGAACGTACTCGTACCTTATGACACGGAGGCTAATCTAACCCTCCTTATGATCTACAGTACTCTTTATTACCAGTCAGGCCGCGTGTAGCACTTTAGGCATGAATGTTGACCAAGCTCATAGATATCCATTTTCACTTCTGGTCAAAAGGACAACCCTTTTTGATTGTCAGAAATGTGTAGACATCGTGATCATTTTGTCGTTTGATGCTTTCCTGCTTTTATGTTGTGTTTGTCAGTCATGTATTTGGATGTGCATCTGCCTGTAAGTTCGCGCGTACAAATGCGCCATGGATGGCAAAATGCAAATCAGAAGCCATAGCTTCATTTGGAAATGACATTACATGACCAAAAGTATGTGGACAGTCCTTCTACCTTTGGATTTGATTATTTCAGGGAAGCCCATTACTACAGGGGCTGAGGATTTTGATGGTTTAGGCAGTGTACTTTTAGGTCCAGGGAAAAGAATCTTGC
>JAJAGP010000715.1:0-115000 GCA_025084515.1 Ancistrus triradiatus | reverse complement strand
TCCAATACACGCATCTGCATTAAATAACCCAGTCCTTCAAAACCATGTGCGTTCTACAGCTTGGTGCAGGATTGAAAGGTTCTGTGGGCTTTGTGTGCGGACCAGAATGATGGCTGAGGAACAGCATCAAAATCACAGCCAAAACACAGCGCTGAAAAGAGCGTCGGAAAGCACTGGAGTGGAAAATGAGGCCAAAAAGCTGAAAACGGATGACAAAACAGATGAGGATAAGAAATTTCCCAAGAGGAAAGTCATCTTGCTCATGGCCTATTCAGGGAAAGGATATTATGGAATGCAGGTAGGTGGTTCATGATGAAGAAGTATACACTTTTTTACACGTCTAATGTCTACTTTGTCTTGCAAGCAGATCTTTTTATGATTTACATATTACGATATTAAAAATATTTCACAATTAAAGTCATAAGACAGCGCCGTATGTGATGTCACTCAGGAGATTTATGTTTGCTTTAGAGAAATCCTGGAAATTCCCAATTTAAAACCATCGAAGATGAACTGGTCACTGCACTCATCAAAGCTGGGTGCATTCCCGAAAACCATGGGGATGATATGAAAAAGATGTCTTTCCAAAGATGTGCAAGGACTGACAAGGTGAGTATCTGTAGTGAGTTTCCAACGTGCATTCATTACTGGAGTGCTTTATAGATATTTTGTCTTCAAAGGCTAAATGATCACACTCACTCCCAAAATACGTTATTAATTAGGAACTGTGCAAGTAAATTTTAAGTTTAATAAAATAGTGAAAAAGTCTGTTTGGTTCCCTCTTCAAACTTCCAGCCGTATCCTCCACGCCCAGTCTGAGGAGTGATACTAATCTGTGGCTAAAATAAAACAATGTAGTCCTTATTGGCTCTTACTATTATTGTAATAAATCTCTTGTGGTTATGCTTAAGGGTGTTTCAGCAGCGGGACAGGTAGTGTCTCTAAAGCTGTGGTTGATCGAGGACATTCTGGAAAAGATCAACACCCATCTCCCACCACAGATAAGAGTCTTGGGTAAGACTTCTGGTTAGATCTTTGCTCATATTTTTCTAACAGATTACAGTATTTAAAAATATCTCATCTGACAGGTTTCAAGAGAGTCACTGGTGGCTTTAATTCCAAAAACAACTGCGATGCCAGGACATATTCCTATATGCTTCCCTCCGTGGCTTTCTCTCCGAAAGACGGCGACCAAGAGGACGCGTCGTTCCGTCTGGATACGGAGACGCTTCAGAAGGTTAACAGGCTGTTCGCCCTTTACAAAGGCACCCACAACTTCCACAACTTCACCTCACAAAAAGGCCCACGGGACCCGAGCGCCAAGCGCTACATCACACACATGTCCTGCGGAGAGCCGTTTGTCAGACAGGGAGCTGAATTTGCTGTGATCACTGTACGAGGCCAGAGCTTCATGATGCATCAGATCCGGAAGATGATAGGGCTGGTAATCGCTGTGGTCAAAGGGTACGCGCAAGAGGAGATTATCGAGAGGAGCTGGGGCGAGGAGAAGGTCGACGTACCAAAGGCTCCTGGACTCGGCCTGGTGCTGGAACGGGTGCATTTTGACCGGTACAACAAGCGTTTTGGGGGAGACGGTCTTCACGAGACGTTAGAGTGGACCAAAGAGGAGGACGCCATCACTGCCTTCAAGGAAGCGCACATCTACCCGAGTATAGTGGAGACAGAAAGTCAGGAGAAGTCCATGGTGAGCTGGATGGCTACTCTGCCCATTCATGACTTCGAGGCCACTGCAGCAGGCAAGCAGCAACGCAAGGTGGGTGATCATAGAACGTGTGATGTAGGATGTTGTCTTGTGAACAAAAGTCTTGAGTCTGAAATGGCTCCCAAGCGGTTGATTTAGGAAATGTACCCTCAGTCTAAGCCTGGTACTCAGTTCCTGATTTCTTGACTCACAACTCGACTGGGACTCGCATGAAGTGGCCGGTGGACAGCTCAGGTGTTAAAGCAAAGGAGCAAAACAGTTGGTTGGCTAGCATGTAGCTTAGATAGCATGTATGTTAGCTAATACTATAATTAATGTAGATGAATTTCAGCTAGACCTGTTAAAGTTTTAGTAATTTACAGACTACATTCGTTTAAAATACAGTAATCTAAAACTTCAGCTGGATTAGCTAATACACTAGCTAGCTAGCATACTTGCTATGTAGACTGTATACTAACCAGCCTTTTCATGTTGTTGACTCTTCTGTAAATTTTTTACATTTTCTCTTCATTATAACAATGACAATATTGGTTCATATTGAGATAAATGAATTTGTACCAATTGTTATTAGTATTAAGACATTTTCTCAATGGGAAATGCTTTGTTTTTCAGGATGAAGATGAAGACGGAAATGCTTCTGATTGAATATTTTGAATTGCTTTTTTCCTCTTTTTTTTAAAGCTGTTTAAAATATTTAGTTTTCCCAAATACTGTATAAACTTTAATTTTTCACCACTTATGAAATAAACATGTTTATTTTATTGGCTGTTTTTGAGTGGTAGCTCTTTAGAAAAGGTTCTCTTGTCACTGTTCAGTAGTAGGACTTACCCAAGTGGTTTAATCATGTTTAACGTAGGCTTTCAAGTGGTGCAGTCATTCGTTAATAATAGTTATATTTAAAGTTGCATAAGAACTTGTGAAAATGTGGCGTTTCATGCAAAGTGCCGTCTTACTAAACTGTTTCATTTCTGCCACAAACGTTTTTGCTGTTCAGTGTGTTATGACCGTGAGGTGTCTACATACTTTTGTGTATTGTGAGCATCGTATCCTCCGACCGCACAGGGGCGACATTACACCTTGTGCCTACATGTGCTCGGGTCGTTCTCCTCAGTGGAGAAATGAACATGGCGCCTTCCAAAGAGCACAACGTGAAAAAGAACCGACTCGAACACAACCAGACTTCTTTTAAACAAAAAATAAATACTACAACAGAGAGGCTATTACAAAGCAGAAAACATGCCAACGATGTGTTCGATCTTCTGGAATACCTCCAGGTAAAAGTACATTGCACAGGAACCGCAAAGGCAGCTTATGACTGATTAGTTACTGCATCACTTTAACTACATCATGGTTCTGACTTGCAGTCTGAAAAAGAAAAAGAAGTGATTTATGCCATCAACGCGTGTCAGAAGTTATTCTGTGAGTTATTGGAGAGAGGAGAGCTGTATGTTGGACAGCTGCCTAAAGAAGAGGAGATCTTGCAGGGTATGGATGAATGGTTGTGGTTCTCAAAAGATTTCTTAACTTGCATGTTAATAATGTGTGTCTAAAATATTCATTAAAAGAGATTCGCACGTATTTGGCATTTATATGCATCTGAACACGTACATGGTTTATATATGGTGACGTACCATACGTAAGGACATGGTGCAACTTATGGATTTACAGATAGATGTAAGGACTGTCAACATATTTTATGTTTAAATACATTTACACAACGAAATACCCATTTAAAAGTACATATTTACAGCCGGTTTTGTCTGCTTTGTTGTACGTGTGTGTTGACATAGGATAGCTATTGCTTTGTTGATAAATGACTGATTAATAGCCAAACTATTTAAACCATTCAAGAGACTTTGACATATTTTGCATTTAAACAGATAACTATATTAAAATTAGGAAAAAGTTTTGTGAATACGTAACGATGCTACTTACGGCGCTACTGAACTCCTCTATTAGAAATGTGTGACTAAAATAACGATACTGTTTGGTCTGAGTATGTGTCGACGTATGTGGTAGTTAAATATATTTTAACTATATATATATATATATAATTTATTTATTAATAATATATTTACAAGCGTTTTTTGTATGCCACGAACAATATAGTAGCGAAAGTCACGGTGCTACTTACCTCAGCGTTACAGTTTTGTGTAGCTTTAAATATTTGCAGGGCGGTAAAATAAATATTTACCTCTGAAAACCGTTCCTCAGTATCGCTGTTTTGAACCAAACAAACTTAAATCCTTGTTCTTTTCTCTGTGTAACTTGACTAAGTTCTCAGTTGGCTTCTCCGAGGAACATTAAGAGAAGGTAGAATTTTCCAGAAGGAGGCTGTGTAATGGTTAAAAAGCACGAGACATGGTTTACATTTAGTTCTGATAAAGGTATCAGGATTTCTGATACTCGAAAAACAAGATGTCAGGCAGTAAATATTGGGCTTTGTTTTAAAATGGCAAAACTTAACAAATAAGGGCTTTGTTTGGCTGGTGAACCCAGATGCTCTTGCTGGTTGACCAGCAAAAGGTTGTTGGTTAAACTGGTTTGTGGAGTTTATATAAGTGTGTGTGTGTTTTCTTGATGTTCCCAGGTGACCGGAATGCGGATGAAAAGTATCACATGTTTATAAGGTACCGTTACAATAGCTGTGTGGAACTTCTGTTGGAGAACATCAGCCATGAATTGTGTACCAAGTCAAGGTGGGTGAACTGAATAATTAGACCGAGGAAAAAATGTACTGTGAAATTTGACAGTAGAACTATGAAGTGGCCAAATTACCATCAAAAATTCATAGTTGAACTGTGAGCTTCATGGTCAAACTGTGAAAGTTCACATTAAAACTGTCAAGCAATTCACAGTTTTACTGTGAAAATTCACAGTACATTTTTTCCTGGGGACTGTCTTGGTTTGTGTTGGTTTTGGTCATTTTCAGTTTGTGTGTTTTTAATACCCTGTATAAACCTGAACTGTTTTGATTGTAAATAGTTTTAGACATCTGTATACTTCAGGATTGTATACATTACACACAAATAGCTTGTCTCTGTCATCGTAGGAGAGTGCACTTTGTGCTCTGATGAAGTTAGCAGCAGCAGAGGGGAAGCATCCGCTTCAGAAACTGGACTGGAGTGAGCACTACAACTTTCCCTTAGAGATAATTAGGGTGAGAATTAATCGTGCTTGATTACTTATTAAGTATCTTTTCATTCAGTGTCCCGGCTTGTATGGACTGCATGAAGATTTGTATGGGCATTAATGATGGGCATTTTTCTATTGGTACAAAATACCCCTCCCCCAGTATGGTAATGGTCAATTCCCCTGTTGTGCCACACGGTACTTTTCCTTTACTCTTACTTTAGCCATCTCTACTGTGGCTTGGAGGCCTGGCCCTCTACTTTCATAAGTACTTTCATAACTTGCTAAAAAACTTCACAGAAAAATGTCCATAGAGCCACCACCAGTCAATATCAACTTGACGGCACTGTATTTGATTTTGACCCATCTCTGCCAGTTTGATGTTTTTTATTTAGAAAGCTAAATAAATACTAATATGCATGCAGAGTTTCAAACCATTTTTATCCCATGTGTAAATGTCGTGTTTCTAAATATCGAGTCCATTATTTTGCTACATATTACTTGTCTGTAGGCAGTGGTACGCTGTCTGCTGTCAGAGAAAGAAGACATGGCTTTGCTCATATCAAGGTTTCAGGAGTTCCTAGAAATGGATGACGTGCGGTACTACGTCATGAGCTCAGTCCGGGACAGTGTAAACACAGTCATGGAGAGAAACAAACGGGTAAGGATGTGACAATGAATGGTGCCATTTCACCTGTGTCTTCTGCATTTGATTTATATGGTTTGTATAGAAGATTTAGTTGCACCAGTATTTTGTTTGTAGACATTAACTCTGGGCTAACAGTCTACAGAGTGATTATTGGCCATTGATTATTGATCATTTTCTAAATAAATGCCCAGTGTGAAGCCACAGTTTTAGCTGCACTGACAGATGACACAATCGCAGTGCAAAAGGGACTGTTTTGTTTGTTCTCCAAGTATATTTCAGTTTTCAGTGGCTCAAGTATAAACAGTAAACATTCTAACAATGTGTTCAGAAAAGCAGTGGTGTTTTTGCAGTGACCAGAATGTAAACATTTTTCCACCTAATCTTTCTATCACTTAAAGTTTAGACCGTGCTCCCTCACTACTCCAAGGATAGCTCATTGCTCTTACATGGCTGAGATCCACTGATAGTGTGTTTATCTGACTTTGACAGAATGAGGTGCCTGTATACCAGAACAATGTGTTCACGCTGCTCACGAACATCAACATGCCTAGCCAGGCCTCAGAACTCACCAACTTTCTCGTCAAACAGGAGAGTAAGTGCCTACTTTTACCTTTACCTGCCTCACGCCGAACCACAAATTTGCTAACGCCATCCGCATGTTTATCTAGCTAAAGCCGAAGACTGGAAAGCAGCTAAATTAAGAGTAAGTCTAAGCTCTGCTGTTAACTTTAGTGTTTGAGGTTTCTTGAAACTGTAATAACTGTTTTATTCCCCACATCATCATCAAGGAGCACAAGCGGGCGTTTGAGTTGATGTGGCTGACCTTCCTAAAGTACAAGGTGCAGTAAAGTGTGTGTACACTAGAGTAAATGCTGCATGCTGGCCTTTTTATAAGTGTTGTTTTTGTTTCCGCAGTTACCCAGTAGCATGTACAAAAAGGTGCTGGTCATCCTGCATGACACCATTCTGCCCCATATGAGTGACCCCACGATGATGATTGACTTTCTGACTGCAGCATATGATGTTGGTGAGCACCGTACAGCTGATGAGGTCACACTGGCCTGGCATAAATACTGTATATATGTATGTGTGTGTATGTACAGTACATAGACTATAAACTGTAATATCTGCGTTGGACTGCAGGTGGCGCCGTCAGTTTACTGGCTCTGAATGGACTGTTTGTTCTCATCCATGAGCACAACCTGTAAGTACCGTACCTACAATGACCTAAGGTCAGTATTGATGTCTGTTGATTCGTTTGAGCTTTTTATTTACTCACTTAATACATTTCTGTGTTTAAACCAGAGATTATCCAGATTTTTACAAGAAGCTGTATAACCTTCTGGACCCTTCAGTATTCCATGTGAAGTACAGAGCACGGTTTTTTCACCTAGCCAACATCTTCCTGTCCTCCAGGTAAACCGTGTGCCACAAATATTGGCAACCAAGAGATTTTAATGACTAGAATGTAACTGAAGCATGTATATTATTTCAGGTGTAAAATGTTAAATTCCCTTAGTCATTCATCAACATGGGCACCTAATAACATTAGCACCTAACATAGATAGGGAAGGACGCAGTAAACATACGATGGATGGCACACCAGTCCACCACAGGATTTCCTCCCCTTTCTGTGGCACGACCAATTGTGCGTTTATAGTACCTGACATGTCACCACGGAAAGAGTTGGCAGTTGCCTCTGCAATTAAGTGCCATTGTCATAATTTACAACAAAGAAATTGACATTTAGAACAATATTCCCCACAGTCTAACTTTGCCAAGTTCTTAAGAACAAATATTATTCTTATTCAAGTTGCATATTTCTGTCTTGCTGTCTCTCCGCAGTCATCTACCAGTCTACCTTGTTGCAGCGTTTATCAAGCGACTATCCCGGCTCTCCCTGACCGCACCTCCTACTGCGCTGCTCATAGTACTGCCCTTTATTTGCAACCTCATTCGCAGACACCCATCCTGCAGAGTTCTCATCCACAGACCCAGTGCAGCTGATGGTAATGACATTATCTTATCATAGCTGATTACCTGAATGTAGTGTTTACAACTAGGGAATCGAAACTGTGGTGATCACGTTCCATCGCTTCAGCTACTGCCATTTCGTAACAGATTGGAGAGTACAAAACCACCTAAAATAGAGGAGGGCAATATGGAAAAAGCACCCCCTTGTGGATATAGGAAACATGTTTTTGAATCCTCATCTAGTCGGTTGTTTTTACAACTTTAAAATTTTAATTTCAATAATAGATAGACCAGTGTTGTGTTGTGTACCTATAGAATCTCTGTGCTTTTGTCCCCCTACAGAACCATGTAATGATCCGTATGTGATGGAGGAGGAAGACCCTGCCCAGAGTCATGCTCTAGAGAGCAGTCTGTGGGAAGTTAAGGTCAGTTTATTCATTCTGACCGTCTAGTGTCGACTAGATTTGTGGTGTAAGAAAGTATAGTATAAGATCCGTTAAAAAGTATGGTGTAATTTAGAGCTTTTGTTCAGGTGTAGTACGTTGGCAGATTGAAGGCAAGAGGACATTTTATAGTCATGAATTTTCGTATACGTTGTATTTTCGTTATAGTACATATGCAGTTAATCACATCTGTAATTATGGGCTGTATTCAAAATAGTCCCCTATTCACTGTTCTCCACATACTATATTAGAACACTGTTAGCCTGTAAGGGTGCTGTGACAGGGGATCTCGGTATCTACTAAACCTCGACTCACTTTACTACACGTTCAGACACTGCAGAAACATTATCATCCAGATGTGGCCAAAGCAGCCAAGGCAATAAACCAACCTCTACCAGAAGCAGAGGATGATATCAGTGAGCTGCTGGAATTGTCCACATTTGAGGTCTGTTTACGAGTCAATAAATTTCTCTTCATTTTTCTATTGTGATTTCTTGGTTTGTATTGTATATCTTGTTTTGTTTGTGTAGCTGATGGAGCGAGACCTAAAGAGCCAAAGTCAGTCAGTACCACTCGAGTTTGACCCAGCTACTGGTCTGCTGCAGAGTGCTAGAGAGGTGCTGGGGCTGCACTTCTCTCTCGAGCAACAACCAACCACCTGATGGCGCTCTTTCCCTTATTATTGTTGTTTTGTATTTGTACATTTCCACTTTGTGTATGAATAAAATCTTTATTTGTAACGTGTGTACTGATTGAAAGTCACAAAACCAGCATATACTGGATCCTCATTGTGAGTGATGGATACAAATTGTATTCAGATACATTAAGTGTAGCACATTATATCGAACTTTATATTGCGCTATACTGAACACAAGTGGCAACTCTGTAAATTTCCGAAATTTAACATGGCAGCACGCTGGGTTCAGGTAATGGGTCATTACCGAAACTTTCTGTCTTTAATCTTAAGGTCTAACCAGGATTTCTTTGCAAATTTATATTACAGAATATAGTCTTTTTATATAAAATAGTCAGGTGGCTCACTACTAGAAAAGGCAACATGCACACTTTAATTTTGACTAATAATAATATTAATATAGTTCATTCAGGTGCTTGATGAACTGTTTAGGGATATTGCGTTACTAGTTTTACTTAATTGATATAGTTTTCTGATATTATACAACAATTTAGTAGCGGGTTTACTTTTTGTTGAAGAGGCGGAACACATAACTATTACTTGCGCTTTCCATACAGGTCTGGCAACCCTGAGAGAAAACATGAGATCCGCTGATGACGCGTTACCGGGTGTGAATCGATTCCGAGACTTGAAAGTAATTTGAGTCGATTCCTAGACTCAATACTCCATGAAAAGCTTCTCATCATGTCGGGAAAGGAAAATTTTAGGAAACACCCAGCAGTATTTATTGAAAAAGCTCTTAATCTAGCTGTCAGCAAAATCAATCAATCAAAACTGGCGTGTCCGGACACAATAACTGGAGTATTGGAAGAATTGTTATTTTCTTGCATAGACATGCTTTGCGTTTTAATCGCTTTTATTTTAGTCAGTCATTTAGTAGAAAACAATTCTTAATTTCTCGCAACCTTATTTGAGCTCAATTAAGTACACTTTCGAGTCGAGTCACGAATCAGAATACCTAAAACACAGGAATCGACTCTTTGAAGGCGTCATTCTGTGGAGTCCTCTACCGCGCGTGTTTGTATTAGCGTCAATAGTAGGCTTAAAATTTGCGTGTATGCTAAGTTAGTTAGCTCAGAATGACCGCTGAACGGCTTGCTAAGATTCCCGAGGCCGATATCGACCCGAACGGCGTCTTTAAATACGTGCTCATAAGAGTTAACAGCAAAACAGACGATTCGTATGTGGACATAGTGCGCGGTTACGGATGGGCCGAGTATCACGGTACTGTACTACAATATTATTGTGCAGTATTGCACACGTTAAACTGATAAACTGCTTTGTTATATCTCAGTAAATATCTGGGCGTAGGTATTGCTTTGCAGTAAGGATCATTAATGTATGAACATTGTGTGACAGTGTTTGTAAAAATCTAGAAGCTCGGCTATCATCTGGTCCATTAAGACTAGATCTAAATCTTCTCGTGAGCTGCTAAATGTTGTAGAGCCATGTACAGTTAGTTTGGTTCACCAAACATTTAGCAACACAATGTGTATCATGTAACTACCAAACATTTCAGCTGTATTATATGTATGATGTTTGGTCATTGTTGTTGTGTGTTTTCTCTCCAGCTGATATCTACGACAAGGTTTCTGGAGAGCTGGAAAGAGCAGGAGATCTGGACTGTGAATGTTTAGGAGGTGGTCGGATCAGACACGAGAGTACCAACAAAAAGATTCATGTCTACGGCTATTCCATGGTGAGCGATGCTTCAGTCCTGGAGTAAACGTGATACAACCAGTAGCATGTGAAGAACAGAGATGTAGCTACAGGGGAAAAGTTGGGCGATGGCGTAGGGTTCCAGACTTGGAGGCAAAGAGTTGACACACAGCCTGGGAATGGGCTTGTACAGTGCCCTCAGTTTTTACTGATCACAACGGCTGAACTGCTTGTCTAATTACATTGCACTGTTGTGTACACCTCCTTAGTTTCGGTTTTGTTTACCCTTATCCTAGAAACTTGCATGTAGTCCTCCATGGTACAGTTCAAGCTACTGAGGGTTAAGATCTTACCTCCAGGACCTGACATGTCAGCTTAGCAGTGCTTGGACTTGAACTCCTCTCAACCTTCTGGTCAACTGCCAGTACTTTTTTCTACTCTCCAATATTTAACCAACTTTCACAGACAGTGTTTCAGAGACATTCATTCCATTATTTGATCTTCCCAACCTTCCAGTTTGACCTCACAGCCACTAAGCACCCTCCCTGGTTGTGGGTTAGTTATCATTCAGGCCATTAATTAATTTCTGTTGACTTTCCTTCATGTCTCCGGTGGGCTTTGACGGCCAACCCACTCAGTTGCTACAGAGAAATTAAAGACCGCTAATCAACTACGCGATTACGTGGTCAAAATGAAGGCTACTGATTACTTCCCCACATGTTTTACCATTGTGGCCAGTCTTGGTCCTACATAAACTATGAAAACAACGCACATTTCAATGTTGTGATGATATGACTTATGTACCGGTGTCTGTAGTCATGAACAAAGGGATGAATTGTAGTTCACTTAACACCTTTATAAATACCATGTTCCTCATATTCTAAGACTGTTCTTGTTATTAAACTGCCAAGTTTTTGGTTATCTTTTTTGACAATAGACGTGGGTTTCTAAGCATTTTATTGCGGCAGTCAGACCAATTGCAGCAGACGTTGGATGAGCTTGTACAAAGAACGAGATTGATGTATAAACACACAGCTGCTACCTGTTAGGTCTAAAGTTTAATTGGTTGTTCAAATTGAACATAAATACAAGGTAACGTGTCTCACGTCCACAACCATTCTGTGTGCAAGCACTCCTGCTGTGTCATGTGTTTCTCAGCGTGTGTATACTGTCCATGTTTGAATACTAGTTTTTGCAGTCATGTCCTAAAATCTAAAGGCTAGAAGGTGAAGACCCTGTAGACAGAAACTGGGGAACTAATCCGTGGTTAACAGCCATGGGTTCACAATATGGAGGTCGGTATGTGGTGCTCTCTTTCTGGGTGGGGATTAACTAAATGGTATGTGCCTTATGGTTGGGGGTGGGGGTTGTGGTTTTGTCTCCGATACGGTCCCGTGTGTTGGTTGGGGTGGCTGGTTTTGGGCTATGTGGGTGTTTCTGCACGATTTTTTACATTTTGTTGGTGACTCTGGGGGTGTGGAGGGAGTGTGTTTGCGGGACTTGCGGCGGACGGACCGGAGGAAGGAGGGGGCACAGGGGATTCCGGGAGAGCATGCGCAGGGAGGGGCCAGGAGGGGGAAGCGGCCACGGAAAGGGGGAGGGGGTCAAAAGCGGGGGGGGCGGGCAGGGGCTGTGGTTACCGATGTGGTCCCAACGGTGTTTGTCTGACCCTATTGGGCCATGCAATCATGAGGGGAGGTTGAACTCGCGTTTTTCCAGAGTGCACTTCTGCATGGGGCAATCCATGTCATTTTGAATATGATCCAGACCCCCGCTACCACCCGACACCAACCTGACTAAGGTAAGCCAGGTTTAAAGAGCGGTTCCAACTGAAGTAGAACTACATTCTAAGAAAAGTCAGGATGTGCACACTTACTGGTTATAAATATGATGACACGGAGATCTGTTCCCTTAAGTCATTCAAGATAAGTAAAAAGAAATTAGGCAAATAAAGCCGTGTCCACCTTCATAAAGCAGACAAGGGGCTTATCAAAATATCTACATTAAGTGTTTCTGCCAGGAATTAATTTTCAATCAAGTACTCTTTGAGCATCTTCTTATAGGAATGAATCCTGTGGGAATTGCTCGGCAGATGATTTTCCCAGTATTTAATGTGCTCTGGGTATGTTACTACTGAATGCTTATTGGTTCTTCAGTTGTCCCATAAATGCCCATGGGGATATAAAAAAATTGTTTAGTCAAGCCCACTGATTGGTGCAAGTTCTGTGACTTGGAAAGATGAGTAATATCTGTAATTTTTTTTATCATAGCTACACTCAACTATGAGAGGACAAAATAAGAAAAAAGCCAGGACATCACATTGTATGATTGTTAAAGAATAAATTATATAAGTTCTGGTTTAAATAGCCTTTGGTTCACCCCCAAACAAGCAAGATTTCCTGGCGCTCTCCCACCTGTACCTTCTTTAAGGAGCTCTTCTGTCTCCCCTCGTTACCTGTTTAAATGGTACCTGTGTGACCTCGTTATCTGTATAAAAGACACCTTTCCACAGCCCAACGTCCGACTCCAAACTCAACCATGGCCAGACCAAAGAAGCTGTCGAAGGAAACCAGGAAGAAAATTGTAGAACCTCAGCAGGCGGGAAAGGGAATCTAGCAATAGGCAAGCAGGTTTGTGTGAATAAAATCAAACTGTGGGAGCCATTGTAAAGAAAATGAGATGTACGAACCATTGATAATGTCCCTTGATCTGGGGGCTCCATGCGATCTCATCCGTGGGGTCAAAATGATCCATGAGAATGGTGAGCAAAATCCCAGAACTACAACGGTGATACCTGATGAATGACCTGCAGAGAGCTGGAAGGACCAAAGTAACAAGGCTACCACGCTAACGCCGAGAGGACCTCAGATCCTGCAGTGGCCAGGCGTGTTCCCCTGCTTTAGCCAGGACAATGTCCAGGCCCATCTGAAAAGTTTGGCAGATAGCATATGGATGATCCAGAAGGGATTGAGGAGAATATCATGTGGTAATAATATCAGAACTTTTTGGTAAAAAACTCAACTCGTGTTTGGAGGAAGAAGAATGCTGAGTTTCCAATCTCAAGAACATCATACCTACGTGAAGCATGGTGGTGGAACATCATGTGTTTGGGCGTTTTTTTTGCAGAGGGGACAGAGCGACTGATCCGTGTTAAGGGAAGAATGAACGGGGCCTGTCTTTTAGATTTTAGCCAAAACCAAAACCCTCCTTCCATCATTGAGAGCATGAAGATGGAACGTGGCTGGGTCTTCCATGCCTGACAGTGATCCCAACACAAACAACACCGCTCGGAGCAACGAAGGAGGAACAGCAATTTCAATTTCCGGTCCTGTGGCCTAGCCCGTCTCCAACCTCAACCCATAGAAAATTTGTGGAGGGAGTTGAAAGTCCGTGTTGCCCCAAAACATCACTGCTCTAGAGGAGATCTGCATGGAGGAATGGGCCAAAATACCAGCTACAGTGTGTGCCAACCTGGTGAAGACTTACAGGAAACGTTTGACCTCTGTCATTGCCTACAAAGTATTGAGTTGAACTTTAGTTATTGACCAAATACTTATTTTCCACCATAACTTACAACTAAATTCTTTAAAAATCCTACAATGTGATTTCCTGGATTTTTTCTTTATCATTTTGTCTCTCGTAGTTGAAGTGTACCTATAATGAAAAGTACAGACCTCTCTCATGTTTAGTAGGAGAACTTGCACAATCAGTGGCTGACTAAATACTTTTTTGCCCCACTGTAGATGACATGTCAGTGGAGGAAAGTCATGTTAATAACAATCAGCATTCCTTGATCTACAGTCTTCAAGTAGTTGTTCCAAAGCCTTGAGCATTTTCACTAGGGGTCTCAAACATCTGGCCGCGACTCTATTTAAAATGATAGTTAATCTATTCATCTAAGAAGCAAGATCTGAGCTCAGGATTGAACCGTGATTGAACTCTGTAGCTCCGGGGCTTAACACATGCAGTTACAAGTTACTCTAAGCTCCAACATTAAAGAAGATTGTCTGTCCTCCGGTGATTTATTACAGATTTATAACAGTAAGCCAACCAGAGTGTCAAGTCCACACTTTATCTCTGTGCACAATGTGGAGAGGCTGGAAGAACAGCTAAAGCTTTTGGTCACTGCACATCGTATGTTCAGTATTCTGGGATGTTCAAGGTCTCCGTTCACCTCTTGGCACTGCTGCTGATTTTCCAGTGGGGTGAGAATTGCACTTCCAAGAAAGGGTCTACTTTCTGTTTAGTTTCAGTTGGCTGTATACAATGCAAGTCTTATCTTGTTTACTATTATAAATGAGAATTGACTCTAATATGTTGCCAAATGTAATTACTAATTACTAATCAAATTACCTGTAAAACTCATTTTGACTTTGTCTGGCCATGTATCCTTTATCTCCTGTTCTAACACAGACCTTTGGCCAGGGTGTTTCCAGCTGGGAGAGACTGTAACCTTTGAAGCAAACTTAATAAAAACTTTTTCAACTCTTTTTCTTTTTCAAACTCTTTAAGCTTACTGTATGAACTGAAAATTAGTTCCTGGTACATGTTTTTTGGATGGAGTTTACAGTACTGTGCAACAGTCTACGTTTTTCAGTTCATATTCTGCTTACTCACGTTGTAGTGGTCATTGCCATTTGTAGTTCAACAGTTGCAGATCGCAGTCCATCTGTTTTTCTGTTCTCTAAAGGACAAGAAACATACAGTGGTGCTTGAAGGTTTGTGAACCTTTTAGAATTTTTTTATATTTATCCATAAATATGACCTAAAACAACATCAGGTGTCAGTCCTAAAAGTAGATAAAGAGAACGCAGTTAAATGAGACTATAATGAGTTATACTTGGTCATTTATTTATTGAGGAAAATGATCCAATATTACATATTAGTGAGTGTGTGAACCTTTGCTTTCAAGTATCTCTTGCAATGACACCCCCCACCCCCCCCCCCACCCCCCCCCCCCCCCACCCCCGGGTGCAGCCATAACTACCCTAAACGTTATCCTGTAACTGTTTTTGATCAGTTGGCCATTCAAAATATTACTTATTCTTCTCTAACCATTTTTGGTAGAACGCTTGTGTGCTTAGGGTCTTTGTCCTTGCTGCAATGAGCCACCTTCTCTTGAGAGTCAGTTCATGGCATATTGTCTACCTTTCATTAAGAAGCACTGTTTCCATCAATGATGGAAAGGCCTTTCCTAGCCTAATGCAGCAAAAAGGGCCAACCGGATAACTAACCACCACCTGTTCACAGAATGGATAAGGTTCTTATTCTGGAATGCAGTGTTTCTCCACATGTAATGTTTTTTGTTTTTTTAAAGTCAAAAAGTTCTATGGTTCTCAACCGTCCACAAAACATTCTTCCATTAGCCTTCTGGCTCCTTCCACATGATCCTTTAGCAAACTGCAGACGAGCAGCAAAATGTTCTTTTGGAGAGCAGTGGCTCCTCCTGCAACCATGCCATGCACACCATTGTTGTCAGTGTTCTTCTGACGTGGCGTCATGAACATTAACATAGCCATGTGAAGAAGGCCTTTCAGTTCTTTAGATTTACCCTGGGGTTCTTGTTGTCACGTTTGGCCCAACTATTACATACACAAACGCCTTGGCTCTTGGAGTGATCTTATTGGTGACCACTCCTGGGGAGGGTAACAATGGTCTTGAATTTCCTCCTTTGTACCAATCTGTCCGGACTGTGGATTGGTGGAGTCCCAAACTCTTTAGATATGGTTTTGTTGTACCTTTTCCAGCCCTGATGAGCATCCAAACAACTCTTTTTCTGACATCCTCAGAAATCTCCTTTGTTCGTGCCATGATACACTTCCACAAACGTGTGTTGTGAAAAGCAGACTTAGATAGATCCCTGTTCTTTAAATAAAACAGGGTGCCCCCTCACACCTGACTGTCATCCCATTGATTGAAAACACCTGACTAATTTCACCTTCAAATTAACTGCTAATCCTAGAGGTTCACATACTTTTGCCACTCACTAATATGTAATATTGGATCATGTTTCTCTTTAAATAAATGACCAAGTATAATATTTTTGTCTCATTTGTGTAACTGGGTTCTCTTTATCTACTTTTAGAGCTTGTGTGAAAATCTGATGATGTTTTAGGTCATATTTATGCAGAAATCTAGAAAATTCTAAAGGGTTCACAAACTTTCAAGCACCACTGTATGTAATGCTCTTAAAATTAAGACAATGTTAAATTCTCATTTATATATTTATTGGTAAACTTGAAGCAGCTTTAAAGCAAACTTGTATATTTATTCATGTATAGCTCTTACCCTGGGAAGCAGTAGATGCTCGGGTCCCAGATGTGACTTTATATGCGACTGCACAGACTGCAGTGACGAGCAGGACTGTGGTGAGATGAAGACCTATCTGATATTCCTTGATTTTGCGTTTTCTGAATTGATTTTATCTACAAGTTATGTGTGTGCTCTTTGATGGGATGTGGCAGGGTATCGTGGGACAGATTTTGTTTGCGATTTTGAGGATGCAGCAATGTGTGGCTGGACAGACAAGTCGGCCGAAGGTGGATATTTATGGGAGCGGCGTCAGAGGGGACACCCGCTCCCTATCAGCGGACCCTCCTCCGACTACACCACCGGCACGGCAACAGGTACGACCGATCAGGATGGTGCAATTTGGCTGCTGTTGGTGGATCGAAGGGGGATTGAAAGTCAGTCGGAGCCAAACTCTTTTCCTGAGTTTTGTCTCTGCTGTGTTGTTGTGTGTAGGTTGGTTCATGGGAGTGACGGCAGTAAATGCACCCGGAACTGCTGTCTTGACATCCCCCACGATGAACCAGTCCTCCCCCACCTGTCGTCTTCGGCTTCACTATTTTATATGGGACTCGGGTACACACTGATGTATTTGATTCATTCTTTAACCTGGCTTTTCTCAAGGAACATTGTCAGCCTCAGGGACACCAAGAATACTTTTCTGAATATGTCCATTGCTACTTACTATAACAAGAAACTTCTTAAAGGTTCAACTAATTGTAACCAACTCCATGTTTGAATAACTTTTCCTCAGCTTTCACGGGATTGGGGAACAGCCCTTTATGGGCATCAGTGTTGACCCCCGAGGGCCAAACAGCAACGGTTTGGAGGCCAGAAAACTCAAGCGTTCGAGCGTGGAAGGAGGACACCATCTTCTTGGGCCGCATACCTGGTCCCTTTAACATTGAAATACACTCAAGCCGTCGAGAGGGGAGGAGAGGAGACATGGCCATTGATCAGCTGGAGTTCATGGACTGTGCCCTACCAGGTAAAGCAGGATGGGGAAAGTGCAGAAGGACTAGAGGCTGAATTTCCAATCGACCCCTGTAGTTGGTCTTGAGGTCTGTCTTGCATACTCAGTTATTTACAATTTAGCTGAGCAATTGAAGTATAAGGACCTTACTCTTCTTAGTAGATCTGGGATTTGAACGTGTTACGTACTGATATGTAGGTGCAGCACATCCTGTAAGGATGACGTTGTTTATATAAAGTACTGTGCAAAAGTCTTAGGCCACCATTAGATTAGATATACCGTTGTTTTAGCAATGGCATAATGACCATTTTTAATTATTTCTGGGCACATGTTATTACTGACATTATGATTACTATTAAGAAATTAGACACATTTTTATGTACCTAGGTTTTGGATTTTCTGTGTGATGTTCCTGAGCACCTTGGACTGTCTGAGTGAATCTAGTGAATTGTGATCACGTCCTTTTTCTCTCTCCGTTGACACAGGTACTGGTGAGTGTGCAACGGGTCTCTTTCAGTGTAAGCTGGGAGGCTGTGTGGAGGAGCAGGTGGTATGCGATGGCACTGATGACTGTAGAGACGGATCAGATGAAGAGGACTGTGGTAAGTGACCACCGGACACTTTTTCCATTTGCAGTGCACACTGGGTATTCCCATTTGGTAAACCAGAACCCTGCTCCTCACACTAGATGTTTGGGTGCATTGACCCATGTCTGTATCCTACAATCAGTGTTCCTGTGTCCGTTTGAAGCTCTTGTTTGGTTTGTACAGGAGAATACATGAGGTGTAATTTTGAGAATGACCTGTGTGGTTGGGATTTAAGATCACTGTCGTCACTGAAGTGGGTAAGAACCTCTCAGATGAATATCTCAACATCTGAGCCTCTTGAGGGACCTGGGAGGGACCATTCAACCAATTTGGCTTCAGGTTCTGACACCTATCACTGTACAGTACTTTATGCTGTAAATAGGTCTGATTACTTTTATTAACATACGTTTTCAGGTTATAGAGTACCCAATATATCATTTCTTCACAGGTCATTTCCTGTATGTTACCAAACCGGCGGAGCTCAAGAGCGACTGGGCGTCTTTTCACAGCCCGTCTCTGGAACCAACCAACAGCACACATCCTTGCCGTGTAGGTTCCTTGGTATTGTACTGGTATTATATTTTACTGTGATTGTCCTAACGTAATATTCAACGATACCAGTTATAAGTATGATAGCAAATAATACTGAGGTGGGGGCACCCCTGATCTGCGTTGTGTGATACACACAGACCCAGGCCCCACCCCAAGGAGAATGCCTCTAGCAGCATGCAAGCATGATTTCAGGGTTTCAAGGTTCTCTTGGCACAAGAATCTGTGCTTGTACAAGGGTACCTGAAATCTCCAGCTATTGGGAACGCCATCTGGAGCCTACTGGTCTTCACAGTGCCGGCTACCAACATCAGGGCTTGTGGCGTCTGGAAACCAGCCTCCATGAAAGCTGGAGATTCCCTGCATCCGTTGCCAAGTCCATCGAAACACCTATGAACTTGAGTTTGTCTGAGCCTCATTGGGAGGGGATTGGGTCTGTGTCTATCACGTACCTCCACATTATGAGTCTTTTAAGATATGAATGGTTCGTGCCATCTTTTTGATTTTAAGCGTGTTGTTTTGCCAGATGATCATGTATACACACCAGTTTGGAGGAGTGTCGGGGGGTCTGTCAGTGCTGGTGGCAGAGAAACAGATTTACCCTGTATGGGAGCGCGGGGGCTCATTGGGGGATCTGTGGGTGAAGAATGAGGTAGAATTTGTCGTCAACAGCCCATTTCAGGTACCTGCCTTAAGTGCACTGTCCTCATTGGAGGGTTGTAATGAAGGTTTGTAATAATAATACTGGCTTTCTTCTGTATTTTTCCCCTTTCTGACACTCTCCCCTTTTTTGAATGGCGTCTGCAGATTTTGTTTGTCGCTGCCATTAGAGACCGAGCATACGGAGGCATTGCTGTTGATGATATCCTACTATCCCCTGAATGCCGCTTATCCAATGGTGAGCTACATTTTCTTTTAGTCTCGTATTGCAGAAGTTCCTGCCTACCCTGCCAGGGATCAGTACCCATCATTTGAACAGCCATTATTCCCCTATTCATTGTTTTTTTTTTTTTTAAGAGACCTTCCAGTTCTGGATTTCATTGAGCTGTTCTTTTTTTCTTTGACCTTCTACTGCTCTTTGAGTCTCAGGCACCATACCTCTATACATATAACCGGTGGCTGTACAGTGTAGGAGTGTGGAACAAATCATTACCATATGCGAACATATCTGAGTTTGACTTGTCTACAGAGTCGGTACCAGCAGAGTCCTTTCCCAAACCACCCGAAAATCCCTGCACAGAAGCCAGCAAGATTTGCGACTTTCACACAGACTGCGCAGACGGACTGGATGAAGCTCAGTGCGGTGAGTTTATAGTTTTAAGTACCGTATGCTGAGTACATGGAAATAAAGGAATAAACAAAATGAATATGTGCAGTGTCGTACTAAGATATTTAGAATGTTGTGTAGCTGTTGCAGTTGAGAAAGGAGGAGAATAATGTGTATTTGTTGTTTCTATAGGAGACTTTTCATATGAGCAGGGTAGTAGGGGTTGGACGGACACCAGTGTAGGAAGCCAAGGCTGGAAACTAATGAATGAAAAGAATGATACCTACACAAGTAAGTATTAAATCACAAACGTCCTACATCCAAAAGTTTTATATGTGTGTGTGTGTGTATATATATGGTCAGTATACCATTTGCTAAAACAACAAATCTAATGGTGACCTAAAACTTTTGCACCTGTACTGTATATATCACCTATTTTTATATTTATGATGATTGCCTTATGGTGGCACCCTGGTCTTCTCGTACACCGCAGAAACAACCCCTCAGACACGAACTCTGAAACAAAGGTGGAAACAAACCGACAAAGGGTCAGCAGCAGTGTTTCGGATCCCACCTCTAGTGAGGTGAGGTTTAAGCTGAGATGGTCCAGTTCCATGCTGGTTTCATCTGTTCCACCTCGATGGGAGGTTTCTGAGTTTGAGTTTCCTGGGTCTGGGGGTTGGGTCTGCAGCTTGTGAGCAGCCCAGCAGTGTCCCCATGTGAAGAAGATGATGATAATGGTGATGATTATCATTATCTTCTCAGGCGTTTACTTGTACGTGAGTGAGGCGACTGGTCAGCAGTTGACAGGGGCTCAAACCCGCACTCCTTTTCTGGGTCCATCTGGTCCTGCCTGCACCCTGAATTTCTCCTACAGTCTCACAGGCGACAACACAGACATAGGTAAAGAGATCTAACAGCAGTACTAGGTTTGCTAATCCTCAGGACTGTTTCAGAGAATCAGGCTGTCTGAGATTTAAGTGAGGAAATCATTAAAAACTTTTTTAAATACACAACTGATCGAATCCACTATGCAAACCATGTTGTAAGATCTTCGCTGAAGTGCTCTCTCTCTCTGTCTCTCCAGGTGAGGTATCTGTAACTGTGGTGGACAGCATCATGGGCCCCCTACCCCAGCTGTGGGGGTTCAATGGGAGCACAGGTGAGAACCCTGCAGAATCTTGGGTAAAGCAGGAGGTCTACATTGGAGCCAGAGATCGTCGTTTTCAGGTACTGACATTTTACTTTATAGTGCATTACTACATTTTAAAAATAAAGAGCAACTGTATAACAGGAACCCTATATCCATTACTTTTTATGGGAAAATCCCTACCTCGTTCTCATTCAAACCAATCCAGATTTTTGCATCAGCTTAATATAGAGGCACAGGAAATTTCCAAACTGTGGATAGTTTTCATAGCATTCAGTGCCCTGTAAGCACCTAGGTTTGCACCTTCCCCATTGTTCAGGAGCACATGCGTCACTGGTGGCACTTTGCACAGTGTTCCTCCTCATTGCTTGATTGCATTCTGGTTTGTGATTGTTGTACGAGCATGTTGTATTTAAATGCTTACTACTCTTGGCTTATAACCGATCACTGTATAAACCCAAAGTGTAGCTTCTTACTAGACTTGGAAGGTGCAGGTAGAGGCAAAATGATATAGTCTCTCAATGCAAACTCAGATTTCCAAGGTTTCATTTGCAGCTCATATTTGGGGGCAAAAACATTTCGAACGGACCGTCCAATGGCCGAATTGGTCAAATATTCGATGTATGGAATGTTATTGCATTTAAATGTATCTTTACTCTCCTTCTCTCCGTCTTTCTGTAAGCTCGAGTTCAGAGCTCATTCTCAAAATCTTGACTCTGGAAGAATAGCCGTAAAGGATGTTTATTATGTCGACTGCAACCCGGACTATATTCCCTCTTCTCATGGTAAGACTTGAAATGAAATCATTCCTGTTGTTGGATACTCTGCCTTTGTAATGCATGCAACTGTTAAGTTATACAAGGAGTCTTTTAAACTTTTTTTTTTTTTAAAGGGCCATCATGTAACTTTGAGGTGAACTTGTGTGGATGGTACCAAGATCAAATGGATAACTATGACTGGACTGTAAAGGATGGCAATGACCACACTATTGGAACTGGTATGGACAATTATTTAACTTAAGTCACTATGTGAAGCAGAGTTTTCTGATTGAACGCCTATTGTGAGCTAATGTTTTAAAGTGCTAAAAGTCACACTGGAATATCTACTGTTGACTACATGTCTGGTTTTCGATATCCTAAATTTGAAGAACCTTGCGTAGAAACGTAGCATAAAGCTATTAAATCTACAAAGTATAAAATAATGTGTGGTGTTACACATAACAGGGTTACTTACTTTTAATTATTGTATTTTCTTTAAATGTTATTTCTGTTCATTTGTATTTGGCTTGTGCTTATTTAAACTATTACTATAAACTTATTAATTAGGTAGCTTAGTTTAATCCTTACATATAACTCCTAGGCCGCCCAAGGAGATTGGGACCAATATTGAGTATTGGTCCCCCCAAGGTTTTTTCCTTATAAAGTTTAAGGAGCTTTTCCTTGCTATTGTGGCCCCAGGTTTGCTCAGTTAGGGCTTTCGGCCTAGATAATATTGTAAAGCTGCTTTGAGACAATGCTCCACTCTAAAATGTGCTATAGGAATGAATCTGACTTTACCTTTGACTAGTCCTCTGAACACTGAACCCTCAACCGTCTGGGCAGTACATTTACAGACTTTATCAGATAACAGCTGATAGTCTTACAAGGTATAATCTGAGCAATGTAGGATAAGTGCCTTGCTTAAAGTCACAACGGTGGCAGGTTTGGCTCAGCCGGGACATGAACCCTCAACATAGTAGTCCATTACATTAACAACCGCACTACCACAGCTCTTATTTGAATGCAGAATGCTTGAGACGTTTTAAAATGTTATTTGTGTCTGTATGGCATTTTATCTGAACTTTCCCCCCAGGTAAAAGTTTGGCAGTGGACATGTGGAGCACTGCACTGCGGGGTCTCTCTGGCCGTCTTGTGTCACCCCGCCAGAATTCACTGGATCAGCACTGTCTGTCCTTCTACTACAAACTGTACGGCCCTGATACAGGTAACTGCTTGGATCTTTTCAGAAGAAATTTGCCAATAAAGTCCAGTAGTGAGACTTCTTGTGCACGTACATCAGACTGAGGGAAATGCACTGTACTTCCGGAATACCTCTAGGTGCCCTCAGTGTTAAGCTGCTCTATTCAGATGACTCGGAGGAACTGTTATGGACCCGTACCGGAGCTCACGGGAATGTGTGGCATGAAGGACACTGCCAAGTCCCCCAGCAAATTACTTCCTTCCAGGTAAATCCATCATATTATATCAATAGATGTTCTCCATGTACAACCAAATACGTCATATATAGTTTATTAACCAACAGGTTGTTCCAACCTTACAGTCTGATTGGGTGAGAAGAGTTCTCACCGCGCTGATATTTGTGATAACAGCAACACGGCTTTTTCACACCAGAACGGCTGCGTTGCCAAGTAACGTCAAGCTTTGTGAACACGCAAATCTAACGAATAACACAATAACCCTAATGAAGGGTAGGGAATTGCTACCGTTGCACAGCGCCAACCCATTTGTTGTGGACCTACTTTTTGGAAGGTGTTGTCAGTATTAGTGTATTCAGTATGAAATTCAGCTTCTTTGATTTGTTTTGTTTCTTTATTTAGTTGTAAAAAATGTTGTATAAAAGCAACAGAACACTCGAGGTTGTGTATAACCTTACGGCTGTGATGATCTGCGGCACTTGCCTTCAGATCGTGCCTGCGACCAAATCACAGCCGTGATGTTATTCACAATAACACACAACCTTGAGTGTTCCGTTGCTTAACTATACACTGCCAATGTATTAGGAACACCATTCTAATATTGGGTGGATATATATAATACAATGGATATTAAGTAAATTAGCTTAATGAGACATGAAGAATCAAGAATCTTCAAGACATGTTTGTGTCATGAACTTCTGGTCTTTTACAACATTCTGCATAAACCGTGTCTGAAGTACCCGAACCACTCCATGTGGCACAAACAACCATACCGAAGTCAGAGCTGCTGAGATCAAACTCCGCCCCATTCAGAGGTTGAATTTATCTCTCTCACTTTGTCTTTACTCTCCCAGCTGGTCTTCGAGGCAGTGCGTTCCGGTTTCGATGGACAAGTGGCTATAGATGACGTGGCATTCGTGATAGGCTCATGCTCCCTACCCACCATGTGCTCATTTGAGAGTCAGCGCTGTGCCTACCTCAGTAGTGGAGCCGCACTTTGGGTCCACCAGAACTGGAACTCGGCGAGTAACGGCCCTAAGACGGACCACACCCTTCAGACAGAGATGGGTGAGACAGAGCGATAGCGCTGGGCAGAAACTAAAGGAAATATGAAAGCTTTTTAGTGTAGAATGCTACATGAATAATGCATTTTGTATCAGGTCACTACATGTTGGCCCATAGCGGCGAGGCGGTCCTTCCAAAGGGCAGTGTCATGACTCTGAGTTCTCCTGTACGTAGTGGTGTGACCCACACGGAGTGTGTCTACTTCTGGTATTATATGGGAGGACACAGCCCAGGTAGTAAAGAAATGTTACTTTTTTGTGTTTATATATTACTTTCTGTGAGATGCTTCAGAACCTGAATGAATGTGTGTGTTTCTCAAACAGGTATTCTGAGTGTGTATGTACAGCCTGTTAAGGAAAAGAGAATGAAGATCTTCAGCAGCACTCTGAATCAGGGTGACATCTGGCGCCTTGGTACAGGCCCTGTTTCCTACCATGGAGACTGGCAGGTATATTTTCATTAAGATATAGGCATTTAGTCGATGCTCAAGGGCCCTGCAGTAGCTGCTTGGGAGTGCTAGGGCTTGAAAGTTGGACCTTCTGCTCCATAATACATTACATTGCCGCCACAGTCTGAGCAGACTCTTTTTATCGCCAATGCATTTTGGTGTTTGTTCTTCTAACATATGATATGCTGACTCTGTATTTCTTCCTCAGCTGCAGTTTGAGGTTGAGGGACAAGGAGGAACAGACACTTGTATAGCCATCGATGATATCAGCTACTCAACTCACATCTGCCCCACTCCGGGTAAATAATCTGCAAAGTTATTAAGCAGTGAATGAAAAGCAAGTATTTTGCCATTCACATATCATTGGGATTCATATTTCAGATGAACCGTGTGATCTAGAGCGGGGTCTGTGTGGCTGGAGCAACACTCAGAACCACAATCTGGATCACTTGGACTGGGAGCTGAGCAACCTGCTGTCTGAAACGCACTACCCCACTCCTCCGCATGATCACACACTGGGCAATGAACAAGGTTTTTTAAATTAAGATATAGAATTCAAGTCTAGTATTTCCTATATACAGTCCTGTGCAAAAGTCTTGGACCACCGTTAGATGTGTTGTTTTTGCAACGGCCATATGTAGCACATTGTCATTGATTGAATCCATTTGGGTTTGTCACTATATAATCCTCCTTTCCACTGATCTTCATTCCAATCCTTGTGAACTTTAGCATATCTTAGCCTTTTCACTCTGTTCCCCTTCTGAAAAAGTGGTTTCTTGGCAGCCACCCTTCCAAAAAGACCATTCCTGGATCAAGAAGGGTCTAAATACTCGCCACTCTATCTTACAGAAGCTCATTTTTTCAGATTCGTTTCCAGTTTGTAATACTGCATATAATGTCCTGTGTTCTCTGGTTGTATTCTATTTTAAAGACTGAGAAATAATTAGATGTGGTCATTATACCATTGCTGAAACAATGGTGTGAATATATAAGTCAAAACTCGAATTCACAATTCTGTATACAGTGAGTCAGGTTCACAATAGCCCTTGCTCAGTGAAGATCTCCACTGTGTTTATCGTGTTTTTCTTTATTGTTACATCTGCAGTATTTTTAGTACAAATTATTCTCCATGGTTAGTAATGGGGAGTCCTATAATAGTAATGACAGCCAATCGAAAGGAACCAAATCCTCTTGGCTTTAGCCCTTTAGCATTAGCAGCTAGCGCCCTGAGTTCACCAGTAGAGTAAGTGTTTTGCTTTTACTTTTCAATTTCACTCCATTACTCACTAAATTACATGACTTTTCAACACTTTATTATAAAATCAGCTTTGTGTTAGTGGATTTAGCCAACTGTAGGTTCATGTAATTTACTTTATTCCTTATGGGACAGATTTGGTCGGTACTCATCATTTTCGGTTCTTGACAAGCCTCCTGGAACGAATTAACGAGAACCGAGATACCACTGCCCTACCTACAACCCCCAACCCACTTCTCTTCCTAGGTCACTTCCTGTTCCTTCCATACACTCCACGGGACACCAATGGCCATAATGCCTGGTTGCTGAGTCCTCCCCTTCCTCCCACCAAAGGCACCTGCCTGTATTTTTGGGTTTATCAGTCTGCTGCGCGTAAGTACATTCTGGTGAGCTCTGTACGTGTACGATGTCACGTTGCCTCGGTGTCACGCAGTACGAAACAACTAAAAGTGCCAGCTCTAGTGTTAAGTGCTAAACACTGTTAAGTGAACTGGTGGTCTTTCATCCTTCCTCCGTAGGTGACAGCAGGTTGGTGGTGAGGCAGCTGTCTGAGGGGTCACAAAGTGAGCTTTGGAGCCTCGCGGAGGCTGTTGAGAACTGGGGGCATTTCAGTTTCAACGTCAAGTCAGAACAGGAGTACCAAGTAAGTAAGACATTCCAGTTAAACTACGTCTAATGGGCTAAGCAAGATAATTAGAGAGAGAGTCGTGTCTTTGCAAAATTTCCCAAAAACAACATGGGTTCCAACCTAAGCTTAATCATGGGGTGACATTTACAATACTGTGTTTGCTACAAATGACAATATGGTGCACTTTACAGTAGAGATACAGGATGTCCTCAGTAAGTTTTCTTCTGTCTGTCTGGACGTAACAGGTAGTATTTGAGGGAATTAAAGGAGTAGAGGGGGTTCTCGCCCTGGATGACTTTGGCTACACTGTCGGCCTTAACTGTGCTGGAGAGCACACAGACAAGAAAAGTACGAATCCGTTCTATAAATACAACACATTAACAGAAGGTCCAAGTACAAAGGTTGTCTTTAGGCTTTCTAACCCATACTTTTGCTTCAAACTCAGAATCATCTGACAATTCAGGAACCGTTGCTGCTTCGGTGATGATCGTCATTCTATTGCTGATGATTGTAGCTGTTGTGTTGTTCTTCTACTGGAAGAACCACGAAAGGGCCGACGCTCAATCCCAGACCTTCGATGAATCCTATCAAGGCTTTGAACATGAAATATATTTAGTAGATGTAAGTATCTATCATCATTGAGACGTGCTTTCCTTGTTCACCAGACGAATGTTGGATTTGTATTGGATACCTGGCCATTGTAACATAATGGGTAACGAGAAAGCAGATAACATGAAATACGTGAAATCAAACCGAGGCTCGAGAGGCTCTTTTCTCAGGTGATTTATACAAAGCAGCCTGCAAGTAACGGAACGCAATGTGACATATCACAAGATAGCAATGTTGGCGGCATAAAATGACACAACCATTCTTATTAATCCAGTGAGTTAGCAGTTTTTAACCTTTTTGCTATTAAATTGGCCATTTACAAATATTCTAAATATTTATTTGGAAGTACAGTTTGTAAACTTGCCAACAGCCAGGCAATATAACATTTAGAATGTAAAAACAGTGAAATCATAAAACAGTGGCGCTCAAAATAGCAGCAATATAGTATAGTCTTGAGTTTTACGCTGGCATTCGCCAAATAAGGGTTTTGCTTAGCACCTTTTTCACTTTTGTAATCGGAGCTATATCTTTACAAATATAAGAAGCAATGGCATCCATTATCTTTGGACTAATTTTTACACACAATGCTGTCTAATCACTGCATGGGGCGCACATCTTTTGGTATTACATGGATTTTGGGTCCTGCTGACACAATCACCTTCAGTTCCTATACCTATTTTTGTTAATTTTTTAAGTCTATTTTCAAACATTGCTTAGTTTGGTTAGATGCACGTATATATTTGGTATATAAAAGCTGTTTCTGTATGTTTATAACTTCTGCAAACTACTGCAAAGTTGCTGAGTCATACTTCTTATTACATACACACTTTGCTTATAGTGATACATTACATTGCATTTAGTCATTTGGCTGATGATCTTATAACAAGTAGTATTGAAATGGTGTCCTTTACTGAAACGTATAGCTGTACTATTGTTGTCCTGGCACTGTCTATCACGCCTCACATTTATAAGACCCTTTTAGATATTCTAGCTGTATTAATGTCTCATTGTTTCCCCAGCAGGATCGTGTGCACTTACCTTCCATCATCAACAACGTGAGTATTCAGTTTTAAACACGTCTACGTAGATGTTAAGGCCTGTATCTACAACCCCAATTCCAATGAATTTTGGACAGAATATGATGATTTTCAAATCCTTTTAAACCCATATTCTATGGAATACACTACAAAGACAAGATATTTAATGTACAAACGGATAAACTTTATTGATTTTTGCAAGTATTCACTCATTTTGAATGTGATGCCTGCAACACGTTCCAAAACAGTTGGGAACTGAGGACAATAATTGTTGAAGCTTTGTAGCTGGAATTCTTTCCCATTCTTTCTTAATGTACAACTTCAGTTTCTCAACAGTCCGGGGTCTCTGTTGTCGCATTTTGCCATTTTCTATGGGAGACAGGTCTAGACTGCAGGCAGGCCAGTCTAGAACCCGCACTCTTTTACTACAAAGCCACGCTGCTGTAACACGTGCAGAATGTGGCTTGGCATCGTCTTGCTGAAATAAGCAGGGACGTCCCTGAAAAAGACGTTGCTTGGATGGCAGCATATGTTGCTCCAAAACCTGTACATACCTTTCAGCATTAATGGTGCCTTCACCCATGCCATGGGCACTAACACACCCCCATACCATCAGAGATGCTGGCTTTTGAACTTAGCGCTGATAACAATCCGGACAGTCCTTTTCCTCTTTGACCATGGTTTCCAACAACAATTTGAAATGTGAAATTGTCAGACCACAGGACACTTTCCCACTTTGGTCAGTCCATCTCAGATGAGCTCGGGCCCAGAGAAGCCGGCGGCGTTTCTGGGTGTGGTTGATATATGGCTTTCGCTTTGCATGGTAGAGTTTTAACTTGCACTTGCAGATGAAGTGTTCTGAAGTGTTCCTGTGCCCATGTGGTAATATCCGTTACAGAATGATGCCAGTTTTTAATGCAGCGCCGCCTGAGGGATCGAAGGTCACAGGCATTCAATCTTGGTTTTTGGCCTTGCTGCTTACTTGCAGAGACTTCTCCAGATTCTCTGAATCTTTTGATGATATTATGGACTGTAGATGATAAAGCAATTGCACATTGAGAAAGTAAACTGTTGGACTATTTGTGGTGAACCTCAAAGCCTCCTCCTTGCTTGTGAACGACTGAACCTTTCGGGGACGCTCCCTTTATTCCCAACCATGACACTCAACTGTTTCCAATGAACCTGTTTACCTGTGAAATGTTTCAAACAGGTGTTTTTTTTGCAGTCTATTGTCCCTGTCCCAACTGTTTTGGAGTGTGTTGTAGACATCACATTCAAAATGAGTGAATTTTTGCAAAAAAAAACAAAGTTTAAGCATTAAATATATTGTCTTTATAGTGTATTCAATTGAATATGGG
Source organism: Ancistrus triradiatus (assembly GCA_025084515.1). Taxonomy (NCBI): domain Eukaryota; kingdom Metazoa; phylum Chordata; class Actinopteri; order Siluriformes; family Loricariidae; genus Ancistrus; species Ancistrus triradiatus. The sequence goes on along the minus strand of JAJAGP010000715.1, from coordinate 85,318 downwards.
TTGAAAAGGATTTGCAAACCGTCGTATTCTGTTTTTATTTATGTTTCACACAACGTCCCAACTTCATCGGAATTGGGGTTGTAACTGTTGAGTCTCCATGTTTATAAATATGTTTGATATGTTGCAGAACTCTGCGGGTTTGCATGAGTTTGAGGTAGCCCAAGATGTCACCGATGACTTTGTGTGTTGACGAATGTGAGCAGAAGAACTGCTTCTATCGTTTTGTAGGGTTTGTCATTGATATCCATACACACCAAAATACTCAATAACCTGGCAAACTCCCATGATTCAGCTGTTCAGGGTATAGCCATACTACTACTGAGGTCACTGGTGTGAGTAAAATTACACATAAATACTATTTGTGCTATTAGTACATGAACAGTATTTTTGCAATACTTGCTAATGTGTTGAAAGCATGTAAGTATCTTGAAAACACTTAACATTCGTAACCAAAGTTGAAACCCCAAGTGTCATCTGTTAGCTAGCTGCTAACACATCGCTAGCCAGTTAGCCAGCATTGGTGAACTAAACTGATGTAAAATTTCTAAATTGTACATAATGGGTTTTAGAAGTCTCAAGTGTGATAGACAGACTAGAAATGCAAGTTCTGTACTTGGAAAGAAAGCTTTTTATTCAATCTCTACACTTTTTCACTGGATAAACAATATTTATACTGTATAAATATGTATAATACATCTTTAATCAAACAGAATATCTGCTGTGCAAAGTTTTTCTTTCATTAGAATCATTTTGTTTTGGGGTTTGCATGGTCTGCATGATGCTGAGCCTCTAAGGTACCCATTCATTAATATGTTGGGGCCATATTAATATATTTTGACTAGAATTTGTCTCGGTTCTCATCGTTTGCTCGGTTCTAAGTACTGTGTTTATCGTGTTTTTCTTTATTTTTACATCTACAGTACTATACTTTTAATGCAAATAAGTCCCCATGGGTCCTACAGTGGTTAGTAATGACAGCCAACCAAAAGGAAAACGGAATAAAGTCAAAGCAAAGTAAAGTAAGTCTTTTGCTTTACTTTTCACTTTAAATCCTTTACTCACTAAATTACATGAGATTTTATTATAACACTTTATTGTAAAATAAGCTTTGTGTTAATGATAACTGCACGGGGGGAGGGGGTCACACCAGATACTGACAGCAAAGGGTCACATACTTTTGCCACTCAGTAATATGTAATCTTGGATCATTTTCCTCAATAAATAAATGGCCAAGTATAATATTTTGTCTCATTTGTTTAACTGGGTTCTCTTTATCTACTTCTAGGACTTGTGTGAAAATCTGATGATGTTTCAGGTCATATTTATGCAGAAATATAGAACATTCTAAAGGGTTCACAAACTTTCAAGCACCACTGTAATGTAATTGTGAATTTGCACGTTACAAGATGTAGTTTAATAAAGTAAGTAAGTTTAATGCTTTAACCATGCTTTAACATTCTGTACAGTCTTCATTGAACAGACTGAACAGAATGAATCAAGGTGTACAAATTGTCAACTTTTCATTCAAATGAGTAGACAGGTTTTTTTTTTCATTTAAAATGAAGATACGTAAATAAAGAAATAACAATAATACAAATAAAAAGTATTTTTAGTCCTAGTCCTGTGGCTAGTAACCACAAGCAGACTCGCAGAAGCACTGTTTTTTTTAGCTTTAAGATTTATGAAGTGTGTATAAAGACTTTTGAAAGCAGGAAAGAAAGGTTAATTTTACAAGTCCAAACCATGCCTGTTTGTATACAGTACACTGCCACAAAAGATGAATGACATATATTTGGTTGCACTCTTACAGAAAGAACAATCGGTTTCAGTGTCGGGCTTAACAATATCTTTTTGCTGGATAGAATCGATCTTCCACCAAGGTACATTGTCTACAATTTACCATCCCAACTTTTGTGGAATGTGTGGCAGTCCTGAAATCCAGGAATGAAGTGTTTACTAGATAACTGGACAAAACATGAACATATCTTGGGTTCATGCCAACTCCACTGAGTACCCGTAAGAAATACTGAGTTTTTTGTTTTTGTTTTTTTGCATTTTCCATATCATCCCAACTTTTTCTGATTTGGGATCATTTGTTCTTCTTACAGGAAATGAATGAGATGTGCCATTTGTATATCAGTATTAAATGTAATTCTAAATATCAGAAAGAAATGAGTTTGGAAGTGGATGGGATTGTTTTTCTAGGTTATGCCCTTGGGCTATTTAAATCACCAATCTAAGACTGCTGAGAAGATCACCAGGATTCCACTGTCCCCTCTGCAGAGCATCCATCACCACAGAGTCCACAGGAGAGCTGCCTCCATCCTCAAAGGCCCCACTCACCCCGGCATGGACTGTTCACACTTCTGCTCTCAGGCCGGGGGTACAGAAGTGTCAAATGCAAGACCACCAGGTTAAAGAACTCTTCCTTTGCCACTGCCATCAGACTTTTGAACCTACCCCAGAATTAACCCTGCACTTTACTATCTACATGTTTACATGCCACTGTCACTTTACTGTAGCACATGTTCACTATAATGTAACTATTGCACATAATAGTCATGCTCCCACCAGTAATAATAATAATATCCATATTATATATGGCAGTAATTTTTGTACTAGTTATTTAGTTTATTATTTCTTGCTTCATTTTATTTTCATTTTTCTACTTTTTCTTTTTGGCATTCTTACTGTGAATATGGGAATAAACTCTTTGACTTGACTTGACTTGACTAACCTGAACAAACCTGTAGTAGGTATTCCTATCAACGCCACAGAAGGTTTTAAAAGCAGGATACCGAACCACAATCCAGTTTTGGCATTTCAGTAGTGTCAGCAAACGAGGCAATACATCTCATCCTAACTGAGTAAGTGCCCTCTGAGTATTTATACTATGCTGTATTATTTTATGTATTTTTAAATGTACAAGTTGGGTTTCTGCTAGGGAATTTTTGTTCCGTTTGTGCATTCAAATGGTGGAATACATTGCATTAGTCAATACAATCCCTATCCATTGACTTTGTACCCTATGGGCAGTTAACTTTGACAGGAATATTTAGACTTGACGCTGACTTGTAATGGAAATCTAAGGGGCAGTTGTTTTCACTTCAGACCTTGTGGATTTTTTGGGGGGTGGGGGGCTGCTGATCACAGAAATCACTATAAAACATTTTGTAGATATAGTATAACTACAGTTGGATTCATGGTCAACAGGATGTTTTAATAAAGCAGAAATACAGCTGATCCAGATGCTGAATGCTTTGTCTGGTTATAATCCTCTTGTAATACAGCCAGAATTAAATGATCCGAACAGGGACTTAGATATGTCAGTCAGTATAACCTTGTGCAAACTTGTTTTTTTCTGATCATTGCGTAAAGGGAACAAATGTTGAGTTTCATTGTAGAATACTAGTGTAGAACTTTAAGGGCCTCAGAGACATAAAAAATGGTTGTATAGGGGAGCAAATTAGTATCATGGCCTTCACATGATGTACTGTTCTTGGGAGAAAGGGGAGTGTCTATGTTTTTTCAAGACAGGTTATTACAATCTACACAGTGCACGTTTAAGAACCTATGTTTCTAGTATAAAAAAGTGAGGAGCGTAAAAGCCTCCTCATTCGCTCCTGTACAACTGCTTAGGCATCTTTGTATTGGGGTTGATCTCTGCAGAGACAATAAAACTGTCTATTAATTCATTCCAGCACCTGTCTGTGTGACTGTTCTTCCACGTTTGCAATTTTTCCACCACAACTACTTGGTTTAAGATTGCAAGGATGGGGTTTGCTGTCACCAGCTACAAAAATGTAGCTGATGTTTTTGTGTCCAGTTTGGCATTGTCTATTACAATGTTACTTTTCTTCAAGATGCAAAACCTCTTGAAAAGTGTTATTAAAAATGTAAGTCAAGCACCACCCTTTTGCTGATAACGCAGATTATACTGGGATATATATAAACATATAACTAAAACCTACATGGTGTTCGACTGATGCTCAGCACAAACACAGTAGTCTGGATGATAAAGGACAGAGGAACAGAGTATTCACTTAGCCATGCTCTGACTTTAAAAGATGCACTTATTGTTTAGTACTGTTTATCACTTCCGGACTGTTGTAGCATCTGCAGGTGCTACCATGCTGTCCTCAGTGTCCGTCCGCTCTCAGCTGAATAAGGCGTTGCGTTCTCACTACTTCAGCCTTCCTCAGGGAGGGCTCTGTCAGGTCACCTATGTCTGGATTGATGGGTCTGGCGAGGACCTGCGCTGCAAGACCAGGACTCTTAAGTCTGAACCCAGCAGTATAGAGGGTAAAGCAAGAATTGTGTAAACCTTCACACTGTGTATATTGTATGAAATGTTATGTTATGAAGCACTTTAAATGTGCCATTGATGGTTCTGTTCTAGATATTCCAGAGTGGAACTTTGATGGCTATGGAACAAACCAGGTTTACTCTTCTATCGCCGAGTTGATCCTGGTTCCAGTATGCATTTTCAGAGACCCTTTCACTCTGGACCCCAACAAACTGGTGCTGTGTGAGGTGCTCAAGCCTGACCGTAAACCTACAGGTATGGAAGATATGGCGATATGTACTTTATATAGTATCTATCTAGCAATCTATTACTCTGATGCTTATTGCTGTACAGACACAAATCATCGGCATGTCTGTAAGAAAACCATGGCGCAGGTGAAGGAGTTCCACCCATGGTTTGGGATTGAGCAGGAGTACACGCTGCTGGGATTAGATGGGCGTCCTTACGCCTGGCCATCAAACGGCTACCCTGAACCACAGGGTGAGAAACAGTGTGCTACAATGAGAAAATGTTCTTGTGACAGAATAATTATCATAACTCTAAGGAAATTGTCCACGTCTCACTACGTTTCTGTGTCAGGTCCCTATTACTGTGGGGTCGGAGCAGACAGGGCCTACGGAAGAGATGTTACGGTGTGTCACTATAAAGCCTGTATGTATGCAGGTGTCAAAATCTGTGGAATCAATGCAGAAGCCATGCCTTCTCAGGTAAATCCCTGCTTAGACACTGTACTTAAAGTATGATTGTCTTGGCTAAATTGTATGCAGCAGTTCTGTATGTAAACATTGTTTAAAAGCCTTGCTACCTTAGAATTAGGGGGGCAGCTGGTTGTGTTAATTTAGTCATATCAAGCAGGTATGTAACACTTAATGGTAGTGATCATAAAGCTTTATAGAAATTCACGACAATTTAATAGCTTTAATGGCAAGTGTTTTACTCATCTCTGTACAGTGGGAGTTCCAGGTTGGACCGTGTGAAGGAGTTGAAATAGGAGATCACCTGTGGATGGCACGCTTCCTGCTGCACCGAGTGTGTGAAGACTTTGGCGTGGTAGCCACACTGGACCCCAAACCCATAGCAGGCAACTGGAACGGAGCCGGGTGCCACATAAATTTCAGCACTGAGGAGTCCAGAGCAGAAGGGGGGATAGAGTGAGTACATTTTTCCACACACTTGATGAACCAGAGTCTGTATTTACATCTTTTTGCTCTATTCCACCATACCAGGCATCTTGAGAAGGCGATTGAAAAACTACGTATGCACCATAACCAGCACATCAGTGTCTCTGATCCACACAACGGTCAAGACAATCAGAGAAGGCTCACAGGGAAACACTGCACCTCCAATCTCAATGAGTTCACAGCCGGACTGGCTAATCGAGGGGCCAGCATTCGCATCCCCCTCCACGTGGGCCAGGACAAGTGTGGCTATTTGGAGGATCGCCGCCCCGCGGCCAACTGTGACCCATATGTTGTGACCAATGCTATCGCTCGGACTTGCCTAATAGAGGAGGATGAGGACAAAGATATCCTGAGCGATCTTGATATTAATGAACTGGGGTAAATACTTAACATTGCAATAATGATAAAACGTGTAATGTCAGAAAGTGAAACAAACAGGGTAATTTCTAATTGGATTTAAAGGCTACTGAAGCTAGTTTCTGCCAAGAAAACAAACTAAAACAAATACAAATGTTGTAAAGCCACATTTTGCATCATGTAAATGCAGGTAGCAATTAATGAACAATCTGCTTGGTTAAATGCCTGCTTTGTGGCTTTCCTCTAAGTATGTGGTAACATGCATGTACAATATCTTCATATTTCTATGTGCACTTCTCACACAATCTTGCTGCCCCATGTATATACAGAAGTACCAACATTTTCTGATGTTTCAATATATACATATGTCTACACAAATATGTTCGAGTCCTGTCTTACTCTCACTGCGCTATTGAATTGTGTAGGCTACATGCTAAAGGCTGCTAGTTAGCTGTTTTGTAGTCTAACTCATGAATTAGCCAGCAGTGTACAACCAGCAAGCAAATTATGTGTTCAACTTCATTATGTCATGTTTTCAGGACATTACAGGAACCTTCTTTCTCTAATATTGCAGTTCTACCTTAAAACTTGATGAATATGCCAGTAACGGTGAAGTTCTCTGTTGAAAAGGTGATAGCCTAGTTGTTTTTTAGATTTGATTTAAAACAGGAGTGTTATTAGCTGCAACACGAAGTTCAGCTTTATGTTAACAGTCATTTTGTTATTTCTATAGCGATATACTGCAACTGATAGTGGTTTGTGTAAATTACGAGTTATTTTCAGTTCGGTAAGCCAGATCGCACTACACTCCGCCTTTCACAAGGTGGCAGCAAAAGCAAGACGAGTGTTGAGGTCAACAGACTTAAGAACGCTGCAAGTATGACAATGGTGTTCAATGTTATTTTCAAAGGGCCACGTTGGTTGTAGGGTTTCATTCCATCCAAACAAAAACTCAACCTGATTATTTAATTAATTCATTTTTGGTCATTAAAGGAATGTTAACACTTATTTTGCAGGAATTAAACCTACATGCCCCGAAACGTCCAATCAACAACTTACGCCCAATACGATCAGTGTTCATGAGAATATTTCCCACTAATCTTATGAGTGATCTCAGCTTTTTAGAGATAAATGGCACTGAAAGTTGCAGATGTCCATTAGCAATGTCTTGAATTGTCCATTTTCTGTTTGCTGTTGGCTTGCACATGACCCCTATTATTTAGTTATTTGTTATTATCATTTGTTTGAGTTTGCATGGTGCACGTGATACAGGACTGCTAAAATAGCTATTAATTAATATATTTGGAGCTATAATTAACATATTTATGCTGCCATGAACTAATATACAGTCTTATGAAGCTTGACACTACAAGTTAAATATTGGCAGAAATATTATGTTACTTGTGGCAACTACTGTATTTTAAAAAGAAAGTAATTGCCCTTGATTTAATAGCTGTCATCTACTCTGCTTTGTGAACTCTGATGACGTGCTACAAAAAGATCCCATTTCCAAGTTATACAATTTTTATCCTTAACGACGTAATCATTTATTGTGGCCTCAATATATTAACTCGTATTAATTATTTGCCACAGCATATTAACCCTGTGAGGTTGTTGTAATTTGGCATGTGCTGTGATTTGTGCCGGACATATCTGAGGAAGCCGGCCTGACATGTTTTAATGAAACAATCCGCAGCCTAGTTCAATAGATGCTGAAACAGAGAGCATAACAACACCCTTAGCAACTGGGAGGTCTCCACGGCAACATCCTCACGGCTCACGTAGCGGCGGTACAACTCACGAGCCGATGCGATTCATGAGGAAACCCAGCAACAAGGATTCAAATGAAGAAACGGTTGGACTGCGAACTGGAACGTGCTGAGTGAGTGGGAACGATCCCAGAGAGAAGACTACATGATCGTCTGGCGCCCGCAGCCCACGCTTTCGTCCACTCATCGTTCTTCGTGGAGCAGATGCCAGCCTCACCTCCTTGGACAGAGTGATGGAGCCTGCTGTGCTCATCCTGCTCCTGTATGTGATGATCGCTCACGAGCTCGTGTGTGGACTGATGGAGTACCGAGCACAAGCGGCCAAACCGCACAAGCGCACAGCTCTGACCTGGCGCTCGAGGTGATGACACAGCACGTCTACAACTTGTCTCAGTCTTTGTGTAGTCTGTGGTGCATGTAGCTCTCATGCTGACAGGGAAAGATGTCTGTGTAGTTTTGAGTTCCAATTTCGGGCAACCTTGATTGGACTGGCAACCCCGGTGTACACCTATGCCCATGTACAAAGGTATCTGGGTCACCGGAATGCCCAAGGGGCAGGGCTGCAAATGCTTAAGCAACTTTCCCTTTAATGTCGGTGCTTTTTATTTAACCGGAGTCAAACCTGTGACCAACTCTGGCAAAGGCTGTGAGACCCTCAGTCTAACTAGTCAACTTTACATTACATTACAGACCTATACCTGCTGACTGTGACACTGGAGCATGTTTAGTCATAAAAGAAAACTGTACAGCGAGAACCTGAAGTAGAACCAAAAATAAATACAGTGGTATGGATATTTTCCCTACATTAAAACTCCATATTAAAATTTGTCCTAATTTTTCATTGGGTCTTCTTTACTCCTTATGAAAATTACACCGAAATAATGAAAGGATGTTTTTTGTAAATAGAACAATTTTGGTTAGAAATTCTAAGAATTGTAGTTTGTATACAGCATGTTAGGCTGAATTATAGCATCTCTGTTAAAGAGATGATACCATTATTTCATGAAATGTTCCAGAAGGTCCAGGAAGCTGGCACTGTTGGGTCTTTGCTCAAAGATACAGCGGTTGCCTACAACTGCTTGGATTGTAAGATTGTACCAGCTGTAAGTTGCTCTGCATAAGGGTGCCAGTGTTGGCCAAAGGACCGCCAGTGAAAAAATGCTTTCTACAGCAGGACAATGACCCAAAACGCATCTCAGAGCTTTGCAAAGACCAAATAAGTTCAAGGAGTGCTGATTGTCATGGACTTTCCTATACACTCACCTGACCCATACATCACCTGAGCATTTATGGGGGCACATGAAGACAGCCATGCTTGAAAGCCAAACATTCAATAATATCACAAGATGCTTCTTGCAATAATGGGAAATCCTACTCGGAAAACAGGTCAAATACTAATTAATTCTGAAATTTGCAATTAAAAACTTTCTAGAAAAGCATTTTCGCTAGTGGTCTCAGACTTTTGGCCCTCACTATGTATCATTGTTTTTTCTCCTCTCCCCTCAGTGCCCGTATCTGCCATGGGAAATGGAGGGTCAGCAGCAAGTCTGTGAGGACATGTAGACGAGACTGGAAGAAAAGTGTTCGTATAGTCAGGAAGGCCTAAGAATGAACTATAAACGTACTATGCCACGCACTGCCTTTTAACGGGTTTTGTTAATCAGCAGGTGAAGTTTTAATGTTGTCAGTATAACTGCATGCACTTGTCTATGCTGAGTGGATAGGTGTTATATTTTTTATTGTCAAACCAAAGTGCTATTTTTCTTTCCATGCTACAGTGCATATTTATGTGGATTGTGTATTGACGTGTTCCATACGTTTAGCTGAGCTGTTTGATATGTCTGTGTCGAAGTTAATTTATAAAGAATAGTACAGCTGTGACATAGTTATACCTCAGAACTGTGATTCTTGGTTGGGCCAAACTGTGAAAAAAATACACACTGTTTGTTGTTCTGTCCATATGCAACAGAGAAACAGAAATGAATAAATAAACAAAAATTACAATTCCTTCAACATTTAATAACACACTTAATTAATGACCCTTACTCAAACCTAGGGGCAGATTGGTAGTAGAAAGGTACAGTAATGGACATGTTTTGGGGAGATGGGAGACCACATGGGTGCGAGAGGAATATAGTGAGCTTTAGGTCTGGTAACAGTCTTGCCATGGAAAACATAAATTGCCTCAATCATGTACATAAACTGATTCGGGTCTTACCAAAAGAGACATAAAATTGCTTCCCCTGCTGCCCTATAAAAAGGCTTACACGTGTCATAGAGGCATGTCTAGCATTCAAACATCTTTCATCAAGAGGTACACTATCCAAAAGTAGCCTCTGAGAGCCTTTTTATAGAGCAGTAGTGTAGCACTTATACGCCCTCTTGTGGCAAGTCCCAGTGTCTAATCAGACCACACCTGTAATCATTTAAAAAATTAAATATCTGCCTGCAACATAACTGCATACTGAGTTTTGCAGCAATCCGACATTTATATAAACACACACACACACACACACACACACACCTTCTTGGGTGTCAACAAAGGTACCTTAAAAGGTAAATTAGTTTTGAGGTTACAATATCAGCAAAGATCTTACACCGACTAAGCTGAACCCTCACTGGGGCGTTCATCATGTTTGACTTCCCATTCAGCAGTTTTAACAGATTACTCCCTTGTTTATTTGTGAAGTGAAGCTGGACTTGACTCAACGAACAGCTCTGGCCCTCTGTGGCCTCGCTGAGTTGCCCATACGTCCCTCTGCAATGAAAGTGCACCCGAAAGAGCTCTCTCATCACTCCCAGTGTAGCATGTAATCGTGTGCTGGATAAGCAAATCAGCAAATTAGAATCATTTGTATTTCAGCTGACGGTCGTGTACGCACCGGTGTGAGGTGGCTCCCAAAGGAATTTTAGCAAAGCCGCTGAAATGTTGCTGACATATTTATTCTTTGCTTTGTAAAGAAAATGAATTAGATGAATAGAATTGTGCAATTGATTCTAAAGATTAGAAAAGTATAAGATTGGGAAGTGGATGAGATTTTTTTTGTAGATTATGCCTTGGGCTATTTAACTCAACCACCTAACCTGAAATGAACCTGTGGTAGGTGTTCCTATCGACGTCACAGAAAGGTTTAAATGCAGGATTCAAAATCGCAATCTGGTCTTGCCATTTCAGTTCACAAAAGGGAGACTCCCAATACATCTTATCCTTACTGAGTAAGTGTCCTTTATGTATTGTAGTGGGATTGCTATTTTATGCATTGTTGTTATGTCTGTGGTTTGTCCATGGTCATCCATTTACCTTGTTTCATATGGGCAATTAGCATAGCCAGGAATATTCAGAGAAAAGCAATGGTGTTTGATTAATGCTCCGCACAAACACAATGCTGAAGAAGATGAAGGATGAGGGTCAGAGTATTCACTGGCCCAACTCAATCTCCTGTTGTAACTGGAAATCAATCAAGTTGCATCTTATGCTTTGTCAAAAGATAATATGTAAAGAGGGTGTTCTCTGACCAACCAGACCTCACGGTTTTCAAGTAATTGCAAACGATGGCTGCTTCTGAGACATTTAGTGCTTAGTACTATTTATCACTTCCAGTCTGTTGTAGCATCTGCAGGTCCATGATGTCCTCATTGTCAGTCAGCTCTCAGCTGAATAAGATGCTGCGTTCCCACTTCCTGAACCTTCCTCAGGGAGGGCTCTCTCAGGTCACCTATGTCTGGATTGACGGGTCTGGCGAGGGCCTGCGCTGCAAGACTAGGACCCTTAAGTCAGAACCCAGCAACATAGAGGGTAAAGTAAACTTTAACACTCTGTACATTGTGACACCATGGTAGAAACACTCAGACTGCAGCACTTGGTGAAATATGCCATTGTTTGTTGTTTTTTTGTTCTAGATATTCCAGAGTGGAACTTTGACGGCACTAGTACCAAGCAGGCGAATTCTTCTATGAGCGACATGATCCTGGTTCCAGTATGTATTTTCAGAGACCCTTTCACTCTGGACCCCAACAAACTGGTGCTGTGTGAGGTGCTCAAGCCTGACCGTAAACCTGCAGGTATGGAAGATATGGCGATATGTACTTTATATAGTATCTATCTATCTATCTATGACTCTGATGCCTATTGCTGTACAGACACAAATCATCGGCATGTCTGTAAGAAAACCATGGCGCAGGTGAAGGAGTTCCACCCATGGTTTGGGATTGAGCAGGAGTACACGCTGCTGGGATTAGATGGGCGTCCTTACGCCTGGCCATCAAACGGCTACCCTAAACCACAGGGTGAGAAACAGTGTGTGAGTGCATTGGATATAAAGTAACACTTCTTTTTGTTTTTGGTAGAAAATAATTCGTATCGTCCTATGAAACATTTGTGTGGCAACAATCCTAAACCTAGCTAACAGAGAACAAATTAATTCAATCCTTCATTCATTTTCATACACACTTACTCTAATTCATGATTGCTGGGATCCAGGGCCTAACTGGCAGCACAGGGAGGAAACCATGACTAGACAGGGCACCAATCCTTTCCCATGTACACACACTAACTCATACCTGGAGAATATTATGTATTAAAAATGTATTGTTTTTGGTAATTATTGTATAATATTATGTGTTATTTAAAAGTATTAAGTGCATTTTCTTGAAGATTATATAGTTAGCACGAATGGTGGTATAGTGCCTTTTAAAAGAAAAACTATTTTTTTACTGTGAAATACCAGAATAAATGTGATTAATTAAATCTGTGAGGTCAGTTAACATTTTTTAATTAACTTCTACTTGGTTATATTAAAGGGATACTCAGACGCAGCATAATTTATAGAAACCATTCCTATGTCTCACTGTCAGGTCCCTATTACTGTGGGGTCGGAGCAGACAGGGCCTATGGAAGAGATGTTGTGGAGTGTCACTATAAAGCCTGTATGTATGCAGGTGTCAACATCTCTGGCGCCAATGCAGAAGTCATGCCTTCTCAGGTAAAACGCACACATTTAATAGATATTGCATGCTATATTGGTGTAGATAACCCAGAACAGACCTAATCTTATCCTTGTTTTGGACTCTCTACTTGATATCCAAAGCAGTATTATAAACATAATTTATATCTTTTTTATTTAGCAGCTTTGCTTTGTGGGAAAATAGCAGAAGTAGCAATACAAGCCAGCAATGACTATCAGTGAGTCTTGCCTGTATGTATGTGTATTATTTTTGTAGCTTTTATGGAAACAGCCCAACAGACTGGTAAATCTGTGAAATGTTCAGAAAAAAACAGTATTCAGTGACACACTGACAAGACATCACTATGCTCAGGTTGTTTGGTGATCTCTGTTCAGTGGGAGTTCCAAGTTGGACCGTGTGAAGGAGTTGAGATAGGTGATCACCTGTGGATGGCACGCTTCCTGCTGCACCGAGTGTGTGAAGACTTTGGCGTGGTAGCCACACTGGACCCCAAACCCATAGCAGGCAACTGGAACGGAGCCGGGTGCCACACCAATTTCAGCACTGAGGAGTCCAGAGCAGAAGGGGGGTTAGAGTGAGTACATTTTTACACACACTTGATGAACCAGAGTCTGTATTTACATCTTTTTGCTCTATTTCACCACACCAGGCATCTTGAGAAGGCGATTGACAAGCTACGTATGCACCATAACCAGCACATCAGTGTCTCTGATCCACACAACGGTCAAGACAACCAGAGAAGGCTCACAGGACGTCAGGAGACCTCCAATATCAATGAGTTCACAGCCGGGCTGGCTAATCGGGGGACCAGCATTCGCATCCCCCTCCATGTGGGCCAGGATAAGTGTGGCTATTTGGAGGACCGCCGCCCCGCTGCCAACTGTGACCCATATGCTGTGACCAACGCTATTGCTCGGACCTGCCTAATAGAGGAGGACGAGGACAAAGATATCTTGAGCGATCTTGATATTAATGAATTGGAGTAAATGAATTGGTTCAATACTGTCAGAGAATGACAGAGTGATTTCTTATTGTATGTCTTAGTTACTCAATTAATGTTAGATCGAGATATGTTGTCCTTTTAAATATACAAAAAGGCAATTAAACATTATGCAAGTCATTTATTAATGAGTTAGGAAAACTGTTATGTGCATAATTGTAGCAGAAAAGTCTCTCTTTAACTTGGCATAGTACCATTTGCCTGAAACAAAATGTGTTAATTCATGTTACCATATAAATGTCACATGAATTATTTAAATAAACATATAATGACAGACCCATTTATGACAGTCACGTCCAGCATTATGGGCAGCCTTAGTACACATGGGTAAACACAATTAATAAAAGTGTCTGAAGTTTAATCTCCAGAAAATATAAGTGAAATCATATTTGAAAATGAGAAAATGTATTTCTCAGGACATGTTTTAACCCACACCTATCATGGTATGAACCTGTAGAAATTCCCATATAAACAATGTAACTGAAGCATGTTTTCATTTATGCATACATATGTATATTTTACATTATGTAATGCACATAGTAAGTAATGAACAAGCTGCTTGGAAGTTAAATGCCTGTTTTCTGGGTTTTTTTTGTTTTTGTATTTTTTTCTGTTAGCATGTGGTAACGTGCGCACTGCCACCAGTTTTACTGCCCCACTTAAATATACAAAATTTCCAACAATGCTCAATTTTCAATATATTCAGACATGTCTACGCAAATATGATCGACTAAAGTGTTACTGTCACTGCGCTGTTCCACTGTATAACAGGCTACATGCCAGCTAGCTTATGTTTCATCTTAAATCTTTAGGAAACAGTGTACACACAGCAAGCATATTGTGCGTTCGTCTTCGTTATGTCATGTTTTCAGAGCATTACAGTAGTCAACTTGATGAATATGTTAGCAAAGGGTAAGCTCTTTGTTACATGACCATTTAAATTTAGTGTTATTAGAAGAGGGTTAACAGAAGTGTTAGCTGCAGCATTAAGTTCAAGGATAAGTTAGCAAACTATCGTCTGTGGTTTCTAACAACAGGCAGTCAATGTGATTTATATAAGATTATGACTTGTTTTTCATTATCTGAGTCATTTTTAAGGTTTGTTAAGCCAGAGTTCACTGCACAGCACATTTCACAAGGTGGCAGCAGATGCAAGACTTGAATTTTGAGGTCAAGAGCACTAAGTATGCCAGCGGAGTTTGTATTTTCTTGCTTGTATTTTCAAATCCCCCACAGTGGTTGAGAGTTTTCATTCCAACCAAACACGGGCTCCACCAGATTCTTTTTTTTTTTTTTAATAATACATTTTGGCCTGCAAGTGTTGAGTTGCTACTATTTTGCAGGAATTAAACCTGCATGCACTGAGATAATTACCATGAGAGTCGTTGTAGTACCATGTACATGGGCAATATAAATAGTTTTTGGCCAAAAATGATTTGTTATTCATGATTTTACGGGATAAAGAAGTGTTTGCAGTCAATTGTATGGATATTCACCCCACACAACAACTGTTTATTAAGTACTAATATGCCATAAATAGGTCGCAATACAATGACATCATTTTAAGAGTTGAATTTTCATAGCTAAATATACAAACCTGGCTATATTACTATATTCTGACTTATTTTAAACAAGCCTCTTATATAACATATTAATGTAGTTGATGTTGGATCAGATAAAATTACCCACTGGCCTCCAGTGTCAGCAACCTCTCAGTTCAGAGATAAATGGTGCTGCAGTTTGTAGATATTCATCAGCAAAGTAAATGCCTGCAGATCATGTAAATGTCATTTTCTGTCCCTTCTGTCTGCCACTGGTTCAAAATTAACCCCAAGTGTTCAGCCAGTCCTGCTAGAGACAAACTGCAGAAGGCTGCATGTCCAGGAGATGGAGTGTTTTAAGGAACTACGGTTGTTGGAGGGACATCCATCATGGCACATTTGCCCCAGAATAGTCTCTAACATGTGGTGTGGAGAAGTATTTTGCTTTCTTGCTCATGAAACCAGAAACAAGGTATTTTCCTTACTACTTGAATTGAAAATCAGAACCATTGAGGGTGTCTATGGTGTGTATTACAGACGGAATATTCCACCATTGTCTAAATGAAAATATTATATAAAAACGTTTGGTTGTAAACAAGTAGACACTTTTCGGTTTTGAGGACCAACCAAGAGTGATCCATATCTGTGAGGTATTGGTTCCAGGACTCCTTGAGGACTCCAACATCCATGAATGCTTAAGTCCCTTATGAAAATACTATAGTATTTGCATAAATCCTACTTGAAATAATCTCTAGATTACATATAATTTCCAATACAATGCAAATGCTGTGTGATATTTGGTTGTAAAAACACACAAACACTATGTTTCTTGTTTTCAGTTCTTGTAAAAACGCAGTTATTTGTAAGGATTAGCCAAAATTATTTACATTCCTAAATTTTTCAGGCATGACCACTGTTGTGAAAACATCAGGTTCCCACCAAAACACACACACACACACACACACATTACTGTAATTGCTGGGTTTTCCAATTGTATTAGCTAAAAAAATCCTAACTCAAGGCTATATCCTCACCCAAACCTTAACCTTCGTTAATCTACATTTTAGATATTGCTATTGTTGTGAGCTTTTGCTCTCTCTCTGTCACACACACAATACTTTTAGTTTTGTATGAATGTACTTTTAGTCGTGAGGATAACTGTCCTCATGTTCCTACGTATTTTTGGTATTGTTATGCTAGTAAGAAACCTTTGTTCCCAAAAAGATGATAATGCACACGTTTTTTACAGCTACACCTACGCAAACACTGACATGATAAACGATTGTTGAACTTTCTAACGGTTGGAAGGATTCTTTTTCAAGTGTTACCACGGTTGTACATTTGGATGTATAGCATTTAGCTGACGCCCTCATCCAAAGCGATTAACAACCGATACAACCTTCTGAGGTACAAAACAATCATCTAAGGGGTTAGGGCCCTGCTTAAGGGCCCACAGTGGCAGCTATGGCAGAGTAAGTACGTGAACCTTCAACTCTCTGGTCAGTAGTTTAGTGACTGGACTATAGACATTCAGTCCTTACGTATATGGGTATAGATACTTTACAGATAATGCTGTATCAGGGTAATTGAACGGCCTTTCACGCGCCTCCCTATGTGAATGAGTCAGTTGCTGATGACGTCGGGTGGATTAGGGTGGAGAGAGAGAGAGCTAGACAGAGAAAACGCTGCAGGTGTGACGTCACGCGGCACTCGCCGCCTCGCTCTACCGAATGTGAGGCGTTTGTATCGGCTTCTGTCGGCGAATTGAGCGGAGCTGCACCATGGGTAAGCTGCAGCAATTCGAAATCACCTTCAACAATAACAAAGTGGTGTACAGTCCGGGAGAGACCATTTCGGGAAACGTGAGGATCATCACCGCCAACTCGCTGCAGTACAAGGGTGAGTGACTGCGACCGCTTGTGTGTGTGTGTGTGTGTGTGTGTGTGTGTGTGTGTGTGTGTGTGTGTGTGTGTGTGTGTGTGTGTGTGTGTGTGTGTGTGTGTTGCGATCTGGTTGGGTGGTGGGTGTAATGGGGTCCTCGAACAGCATATTTACACATGAAGGTGTTTTCTGATTACTCCACATGATCCATAACACGCCTTACTCAGCAGCCCTGATGTGAAGTGATCAACCTAACACACGTTAATCTATTTTGTAAATTTGCTCAACAGCTCAATAATGATAAAAGTATGATATATTAGCAAAGAAAATATTATTCACGTACAGTAAGATTCAAAATGAACACGTTTCTGTAAACAGCTTCGATCCATGTCTACATATGGGAAGTCAGGTGTGTGTCGGTGTGTGAGGGCAGGTATTAATCCCCATGTGGAGACCTTTTAATGACGTGAACACTGAGTTCGTGTGAATATTTTGATGGTCACTATTGTGTGCAAAATAAAGCTAAAAAACCAGTCAAACCTAATGGTGGAATCTGAGCTTCAAGGAATGTTTACAGTGTAATCTTTATCTTGATCTGTAGTTTGTGAGCTTGGTAACACGTCTTTACAGTGAAATAAAATAGCTTACCTGAAACTCAATGGGAAAGCTAATGTTGGTGGATTCGATAGATGTTTCACACAGAGTTATGAGACAATCAACACTGGCTGTGCGGCGACCCATACCACCCTGAAGTTAATTATTTTTCAGTAACTACAAGCTCTGGACTGCTTATACCTATTAGGAATGCCAGTAGTTGTAGCTCTATCCATTTGTGGAACATGTTTGGTGTTTTGTATAGGGGTTCAAGTTTTTTTTACTGTATATTGTTAGACTACAAGGATAAGCAATATGCAGATATGTGTCATTTGACGTCCGTATTACGTTCTGTGAAACAGTATGACCGAACTGGACGTTGACTGGGTATTACCATAGTCACAATAGTTTAGATACTTTGCACATGAAACGCATGCATATGAAAGCATTTAGTACAGTACCGTACAATACAGTAGTTCTTAACTTTGTATCTTTAATAAAACTTGAAACACTTAATGAAAATGAGAGTGGAACTCTGCCATGTTGTTTTCTACCTTTCAAGACTGGAGTTCTCTTCTGTCAGAAAGTAAACATGGTAACATTCTTACTTTCGTTTTCCTTCTCGGCAAGCGTTTGAAATTTTATAAAATATCCAAACATGAGAGTTACTGTATTATACAGTACAGTTTTCATATTGTGTTTAATATTATTGTTAAAAAATAAACACTGTGCAAAATATCTAAACTACAGTTCTGTGTGACTGGTAATGGCCAATCAGCGTCTTTTTGGGTCAGTGTCCTGTTGCACAGAATGTAATTCGGATGTTAAACAGTGCATACCTGTACAGAGAAAAACAATGAGATAAATAAAGTTAGATATAGGCATAGGGCCATTAAGCTACAAAGATGCACACATCATTGGGCATCAAATCACATTATAAACGTGATCCTCTTGAACCTGTTACTTCCATAGTGTGATGATACATAAGGACTGCATGAACTCTCTCCAAACCGCAAGCATGACGGAAGCTTCCCTTTCTACTTATTGTTGCTCTGTCTAAATTACAGCCTGTGTGGGAATTTCACTGGCCCAGATTCCAAAGCAGTTTGGAGATTCCCCAGCTCAAACACACATTTATTCAACCCCTACACTAATTACCAGGTGCGATAGAATAGCGGTAATGGCAAACTGTGCTAACGCTTCAGGTATGGAGTTGTGTACAGGTGCAAAGCAAAGGGTCAGGATCATGGGAGAGTTCTCAGAACATCTCAGAATTCACTGGAGGCAGGTAGGGGGGCGCCAGTCTATTGCAGTGTACCGTACCCACACTGCATGACCTTTGAGTCGCAAACCTAGTTTCGTTTTCGAACCCAGGTCCTCAGAAGCTGATGTTTCCAGCAGCAGGCTCTTACCTCTGAGCCACAGGAGTTGGCCGTAAATGTTTCAATATAATTTACAGTTTGAGAACGCAGAGGCGCGACACTAAAGTGTGATATCTGTGTTGAACACAGTTCACCACAAATGAGAAATGCCATAGTTAAGGCTGGCTAAGTAGTGTTTCCATAGCTAGCGCAGGCTGTTGAGAAGAGGATGAACTACAAAATTTCTCCCACGTAACTGAGGGTTAGCTGATATTCTAGTGCATTTGCTTGTCATTTCTGTTGGGCACATAAAAAGGAAGTACTGCTAGCTTTGAAATTGTTTGTGCATGACCATGTTCCTCTTTGCGTTTTTGCGGAGGAGAAAGATTTGCATTTAGCTACATTGTTGTACGTTCAGGCACCAGTAGGACAGAGTACAAATCTAGCATTGTACCTACACTCATAGGCTATATTGTCAGATAACTATCTACCATATATTTTCCCCTCCCCTCCCTCAGTGTGGCTTAAAACAGTTTTGAAGACCTGGGTTTGAACACTGTGATGGACTGGGGTCCCATCCAGAAAGCACTTACAGCTTTTTTCCAGTGAATTTCAAGATCCCCCACGACTCTGACCAGAATAAGTGGGGTCAAAATGGGAAGTATGTATAGTGTAGTATAGCTATGAGTTTGCCAATAACTCTACCTATTTTCAAGTCCCACCCCATGGTTGTACCATTAGACTCGTAACCCAAATAGTACCTGATCTATGGGGGTCGAGACCATTAATGGAGACTAACAAAGTATGTATAGAAACAGATGGACTACAGTCTGTAATTGTAGAAGTACAAAATGCAGTGATCCCTAAAACTTAAAGAAAGAATTTGTTTGGTGGACTTGCTTAACGAGTTTAACGGATTATTTTATGACTTCCTTATTGCTTTGAGCACGTCAGTCTAGGGTATCCATCCGTAAGCTCATGTGTTCAGTTAACATCCTCCAGTTCAATAATATTGCATGATGTGCTTTCTGATTGCTGATAACACACATGGTTATTACTTTTGCTATCTGCCATTTACAGCTTCATGCATTTGCCATATCATACGCTGTACGGTTTCACTTTGAGCCCCACTTACCTTGGCTGCTCTAATGTTTGTCACTCCTTGAGGCAATCTCTCTCAAGTCAGGCAGCAACCTATTCTGATTGCTGCACCCTGTTTAACAAGAGCAAGCCTGCACACCTTTCTCTAACTGCTCTACGTGTACTTGAAAGGTTAGTCGACGGCGCTGTTGAATCCTGGTTTTTGGTTTTTAATGGGTCAGAAGGTGTTGGTCAATTTTAATATAGCGTGGCGTTGAGGGCACTGGCTGTAGGTCAAGTCACAGTTATATATTTACATTCTTATACGTAATATTGAATGCATTATTTGCTTATTTATTATTTCCATAGTAAAAAGCTGAAGCTGGACATAAACAAGGCCTGATCTTTTGTGTCGCTGTTCATCCTGGTCTGAACATGATATAGTGTTATATGTTGAAGTGTTGTGTCTCTGCTTGTCCTTATGTGGATCTTCATGCAGCTGTGGAGCGTCACAGCAAAGATTATGTATGATACCAGTAAAACCACTAGTTATGCCTTAGTCCTTATTGGTTAATCCCAGTCAATGGAAAACACAGAGTGCGTTCACATGCACTTATTTCGATCGTAGTCTGATTTCTGCAGTTATTATATTATTCAAGTGGTCATGGATGCAGCATACTCAGATCTAGAAATCAGATTGAGAAATCTGATAAAGACAGCTGGATTTTGCCCCAGTAATCGGATTACTCATTGCATGTATACCTGTTACCCAGTGTTTTAAGTCTGTGCATGTGCTCGAGCCTCCCTTTTTTTTCTTGCTGGATCTGGCAACCCTGGAATTAAATGCAACACTGAATTAACGGGCTATCGAACACTTTGTAGAAACGTTGATACTCAGTATATTCTATGCTGAAATGAATACTTTGACTGTTTGATGTTAGTTTGAAGTTCATGTCACACATTTCTATGAGATTTATGGCTGGTTGCAAAGTAGACATCCTGCCTCACGTAAAGTCGGAGCTTTCCCATTATCTGCATCCTCAACTGCATATATACTCGTTGATCGGATTGCTGAAAAAATCTGATTTTCCGCATTGGATTATTAATTGCATGTAAACGCACTGGCTGTTGACTACAGACTGACAGACGTCCGTTTCTCTTCAGACTGATCCCCTGAGGGCTAATTTGTCTCTGGAATACCCAAATGAGGCAGATCTGAAAACCTTCAAAGGCAGATCCATGCTCCAGTCTTCTCCCAAGTCCCGCCTGCCCCTTCATCTTCTGGCTTAATGATGTCTTGCCTCCATCAGGAAGGCTTTTTAAAAATGCAACAATGGAAATGTGCACCTGCTTGGAATAGCAAGCATGTCATTTGTCTTTCTCAGATAGCCATCAGTGGGTGGTCAGCTTTCTGTACAAGTGAAGTCTGAGCGAGTGTCACCTAAAGAAGTGTCTATACTGTCTGTCTCGTGGCCTCTGCTTACTCACCGAGAGAATAGGGAATGGAAAATTTCCAGTGGAAAGGTCTTTCTCATGTCGTGGTGGTCCGTTGTGTGTCCGTGTTAGGGATGCCCGATGTAGACAAACGAGCACATTGTCTAGAGTTGTTTTTCAAGGTACTATAAGATAAAACCCCGAGGGTGCGTTTTCATTTGGTAGAGTGCTCGTTGTATATTCTAGAGTGTATTGCTATTTTGTAGGATTTCTTTGACTTGGGGTTGCTGAAACTATAGGGCCTCTTCAGTGTCAGTGTTGCTAATGTTATAGGTTTCTGCACTGATAGCATTGCTACAATTACAGCCTTCTTGACTAATTTAATTTCTATTATTGAAAGCTACATGCTTACAAATTATGCCTTTACCAAGGGTATTGCTAATACAGGTATGTGCCGTTTAATGTCCATCCAATCAACATCCCTTCACTTTAATGGTAGAGGTCTTAAGAATTATATCGATATCATCTTCGATATCAGTATTGCTAATATCACAGACCTCAGTAGTATAAACAGCATTAGTATGATGATAATTATTATTATATATATTGTGTAGTTCAGTTGCTCATAGACTATTAAAGCTTTATTTCCAACAAAATCACAAAGTACATTCAGTTCTTCTTGCACACAATAACTTGCACAAGAGGAAATGTTATTTTGTCAGTGAACTGCCACACATTTCCACCTACTTCTCATGCTATTGTATGCAAAGGCATGTCATATTTGAGTTGTTTCCTTCTGTGGACTTTATATTTTGGCTATAGAGCTGTGTATAATGGATGCAAACGTACGGAGCGTTCTATGTGACCATTAACAGAAATCCGGTAATCACATGCGATCTGAAATCTTAAGTAGCCTCTGTTCCAGATGTCTTGAGTTGTATGAAGACATCTGGAATTGGGTGGGGTTGAATCTGTTTTCCGACCACCACTATTATGCAGCGGTATCGGAATCTGTTGGACTCACACAGGGACAATCTCGTTTCACTTCGCGCCAAGTAAAATTGAAAGTCAAACATGCAGTATTAAAGTAGAATTTTATGAACAGGGGTAATTAGGGGGTTACAGAGGAGACATGTCTTTAGGCAGAAATCCAGTTATTGGCAGAATTAGTACACCAGTTTTCTCTGAGATTTTTACATTATCTGATTACTTGAGTTTCTGTAGATTCATTGAACAAATGCGGTGAGGCCAGATTTAGGCAAAATAGATACTGTAGGATGTACAGTGGTACCTCGGTTCTCGACCACCTCGGACCTCCTCGAATTCGGTTCCTGACCCTGTAGAAAAATTTGTCTCGGTTCAGTGATTCAGATTCACAATAGCCCTTATGAAGATCTCCGCTGTGTTTATTGCGTTATTCTTCATTTTTACATCTGCAGTACTATATTCTTAGTGTAAATAAGTCCCCATGGGTCCTAAAATGATTAGTAATGACAGCCAACAAAGTAAACTAAACCTAAAGAGCTCGCGCCCAGAGTTCACCAATAGAGTAAGTGTTTTTGCTTTTACTTTTTTCAACACTCTATTATAAACTAAGCTTTGTGTTCATGATTTTGGTCAACTGTAGGTTAATGTGAGTGTTAATGTGTAATCGGCTCTGCTATGATACAGTATAGACTGTATTAAACTCCTCGGTTCATGATACATTTAACTTATGATGGATTTGTTGGAACATATCCCTGTCATAAATCAGGGAGCACCTGGACAATACAACTCCATTAATGCATATAGTGTGGATTTTCTGGGGCTGTGGAACAGACTCATCCAATTTTCATTATTCCTTATGGGAAAAATTGGAAAAATCGTTTTCAGTTCTTGGAGCTTCTGGAACAAATTAATGGCGAGAACCGAGGTACCACTGTCTTTAGATCAAAAAGACTGAGTTGATGTAGATGATGAATTTGACCTTGTAGTGTAATTTGTACTTAATTGTGTAGGATGTATTTTTAACTTCAGTGGCTTAAATGAAATCCTGTGGCTTTGACTTCAAATAAATCAATTTCTACACCAAAATGTGAGAGCTGTTTTATTGCGGAGGTACCACATGCTAACCGTTATCAAAAACCTGTTACATATTAATAGCGCATAAATGTCCCGTCTGTATTGTTGAGTCTCGGAGCGTGTTTGAATGTGTGTCAGGCTCTGCTCCTGGATGTATCCGATGACAGGCTTGGTAGAAGAGGGTCCTGTATTTACAGGAGTTTGGAGAGGAGGCGTATAGAGTTGCTAACGGCGTAGCACAGGTTGCGTAGAGTGAGACGAAGTCGGTGAGCTTTTGAGCTTATTGACCTTGGTAGTGCTGTGGTGGGGCTTCATTATTGATGAGGGTGGCCCCTTTGTTTTTTTTTTTTATCCATTACAGAGAGATCAACACGACAAACAGTTTTATTACCCCAGG
The DNA here is from genome assembly GCA_025084515.1 of Ancistrus triradiatus. Classification (NCBI taxonomy): domain Eukaryota; kingdom Metazoa; phylum Chordata; class Actinopteri; order Siluriformes; family Loricariidae; genus Ancistrus; species Ancistrus triradiatus. The sequence continues at coordinate 61,391 of JAJAGP010000715.1, read as the reverse complement.
CGTTAATAGATAATATAAAATAGATACTGAATATGATTTTAGCATTTGATGTCGCGTAGTACCGGTTCACATCTTTGCTTATTATAGTCTCTGCTGTGAATATGCAGCTCATATTACATTTGGTAAGATCTTTGAACGTGCCACACAGGGAAAGGGTGTTTTCTGCATTATTTCCATTGCAATGGATATCAGAGCATCAGCACTGCTGAAGAATGTCAGTAATTCCCGTGGGTTCCTTTGTTGTCATCGCTTAAGTGAAGCTCCTTTCATTATCCTCTCACCCAAGAGACTCGATCATGTAATGTAACACTACTGTAACTGTAGCCAGACGGCTGCTTCAGCCATGCTCCCTCTGTCTGATCCAATGAGTCAGCTTTTAACTGTCCTGTTCAGAAATGAGTACTGTTCTTCTTGAAACCATGTTTAGAAATTGAGCTACCTTCATGGGTTTTTAATAAATAATTTAAAGTTAGGAACACAGCTTTTCTGTAAGCTTTGGTGCTTGCTACGTTCAGCACATGTTGTGTTTTGGACGCTGATATGTTGGTCAAACTGCTTTACCAGCATCACCAAACCACCTATAACAGCATACCCTGTCGTGCTCATTAAATTTTATGTTCGTTTTTAGTTTTTACCCACTGTAATCAGCCACCGTCAACACATCCTCACGCTGTAGTATTTGCCCATGGACAAAAATATAATGAATCCCAGAGTCTTTTTCTCTCTACATATGCTCAATATGAAGATATCAAACGTTGTTAACAAATAGAATTTATTTAAAAAGTTAGTGTAACGTTATTACCCCGGATAAGTAAGTGTCATCTTTTCAGTAGGGGTGTAACGATACACTCTGCTCACGATTTGATTCGATTTGAGTTCAAGATTCCATTTTCTCACGATTATAGACTTTATATTTGACAAAAGACATTTTTTTTGTTTCTGTAGTGTAAACAATGCATATTTGCTTTCTTAAACAATACAACTTTACTCCTTTACAACTTTAATACCCTGTTCTATCAGTGCAATACCTCTACAATGTTTCTTGTATTCAATATTTGTTTGTATTCGGTCAGTGCAATGCTAATCTTGAAGTGCAATCTTTGTGTATTTGAATGAATCTGTCTGAGTGACTGTGTTATTCTGTTTTTCTGTAGATTTGCACTGTTCAGGAGCAGCAATCCTAAGTTCATTATTTAATATACAATGCCTGTAAAGGCATTATCTTAACTTGTCTTACTGTAGCTTCACCATATCTTAAATCACTGGGGGAAAGCATTTCTTTTTATTTCTAAAGAATAGCAATTCAGAACGGTGTACTCTTCTTGTTTAAAGTTTTAAACAAAAATAAACCTTAGTCCCCTGCAGTTAAAAGAAATTAGGATTCTCACTGAGGCCGGGAAAACTGGAATCGCGTTAGATGGCAGCAAAATCAAGAACGTATAATTCAATTAGGAGATGCATCGCCCCACCCGACGATAGACACCGCCCCATTTTTGCATTGCGGAGTTTCATGTCCCGATGCATCTTTACACCCGTACTTCTCAAGATTGCAGAAGGACAGTAATGCAAGATCATATGTGTCGTGATTGGCAGAAAATGGGAGGCGAATGCAGTGAGCTGATTTAAAAAGACTGTGGAAGCCTAGCGGTTAAGGTACTGGACTACGGATCAGAAGGTCCAGGGTTCAAATCCCACCTCTGCTAGATAAGCTGCCACTGTTGGCTCCTTGAGCAACCTGAACCCACAGTCGCTTTTATTGTAACAGTTGTATGTCCCTCTGCACAAGGGTGTGTGCTGAATGGAACTAGAAAAAGCTTTATTATGAGAAACCAGGCAAAAGAGCAGGCGTTAAAAAACATGAGGCTAAAACAGGGTCCAAAACCAAGAACAGGATTCAAATAAATGCTCATTGAGAACGTGTGGAAATGGTAAAACTGCGTCATCAGAAAGTGGGCGATTCAGAACAAGGGAACGCGTGAGGATGCGGGAGTGATCTAGGGTTATGTAGGTGTTCATCTACAATTTATAAGAAGGACCTATAATGTGGTAGTAAATTCAATTTAAATGCTATGGAAAATTTTTTTCGTGATTTGCTGACTCCCTTTCATCAAAGAGGAAGGCGGTTGCTTACTGGGTTTCATATCAGTCTTTGTGAGTTGGTTCTTCCCCGGTGTTCTTGTTTTCAAAGGACAACAATGGCAAATTGCAGCGAAAACCTCTTCCACTAAGTGCAGGCCATGTGATTATTCATAACCCAGTGCACAGGTTTTCCCAGCAGGACAAACAGTGAGCCGTCTATAGTTACATCCCGAGAAGGAGTTGTTCCCTTTCTTGTAAATAGCTCAAATCTCTGTCATGTGCTTAGTTTGTGGAACTGATAGGTGTCATCTATTTATTTGTCTCTAACAAACATGACCTAAACTGTTTGAGCAAGTATGAGCATAAGTAACTGGGCAGAAAGACATGATATCTATATTAACTGACTGATTGTTAGGCTTGGTCATGTCTAATCGAATTCAAAACAAAGTGTTTTTAGCTACGTCATGCACGCCTCCACTGTGTGAAATAATGCATGCGACGTTCTTGAGAATATGACAGGAAACGGTGAAGGGGTTGTTACGGATGACAATGTAGGGGGTAGATAGTAGCGCTAAATGTGGGTAGTATGTGTAAGTGAAAGGTTTTGTGGCAGTTACTTAATGTACAGTCCTGTTTAAAAGTTTTAGGCCACTATTAGGTTTGGTGTTTTTGCAATGGTGTGATGACAACGTATGATTATTTCTCTTTGTTAGAATACAACCAGAAAATACACTACATTTACATGAAGGAAAACAGCTTCTGTAGGCTACACTGGCAGGTATTTAGTGTGACCTCCCCTTACACTTGAGGCAGCAGCATGTACGAATAGGTTTGATTAGTAATTGTTTTAGGAAGGTCTGCAGCCGAGAAACCATTTTTTCGGAAGGGGAACGGGGTGAATAGGCTCAGATATGTTAAAGCTCACAAAGACCGGAATGAAGATCAGTGGAAAAGATTCTGTGTTAGATATGGTCATTATAAAATTGCTAAAACAAAATCTAATGGTGGCCCAAGACTTTTGCACAGTGCTGTGCATCCACCCTAAATGTACCAATAGCAGGATCTGGCAGCTTCATCGGGATGCCAAGTTGACTCTTCTACAGTCCAGAGAATCAGGACTAGTCTTTTTGGAAAGCTAGCAGCCAATGAACCACTGTTTTGAGGGATACTGACTTTTGCCTTCAGAAGCCATTTTGTTCTGAAAATTGTGGGGTTTTTTTGTACAATTTTGGGTATGTATGTTTGTTTGTATCGTAATAAAGAGACTGAGATCTACTTCCATCTGGTCATTACACAATTGCTAAAACAACAAATAGAATGTTGACCTGAGACTTTTGAACAGTACTGTATAGTTATGCTTACTGGTTACCATATGAGGTTATCATATCCCGTAGCTGGGGTGAGGAACATCATCCACAAAATGGTCTCAGTCTTCAGTGTGAGATGGAGCCTTAGCTACCCTGGCCCATTTCGGATGAGCCTCCCCATCCATGTCATATTGTTCTGCACAGATCCTATACAGTGTACAGTTTTGATTCTGACCTGAAACTGGACTGGTATTAGATTACCTTTGGTAGCAAAATGCACTACACTGTAGAATGCATTGTTCAGCCTCATGCCATAGGTGTCCATACGAGTGCGTTTGACCCTGATTTCACTGCATTACACCTCCTGGCAGCTTTGCCCATCCACCAGCTGCCCTCCGTGGGGGATTTCAACATGGTGCCATAGTCTTGGCAAGATGCCCAGGCTTTTCCTCCCTGCTTTTCTCTCACATACTGCGTCTGGCTTTGTCTTTGTGCTCGTCTCTGCCAAGTGGATGTGTTACTCTGAGGACTAGCAGACAGAAGCACTGGGTTGATACATGAGCGGGCTGATTCCTCCGCCCTTAAGTCATAGTCGTTATAAGCAACAGCTTTGGGAGAACAAGTTAAAACAAGCAGTTGTACTAAGTTGTAACCTTTAATCCAGTTATGCTTCATGTGGGTTTGAAGAGAGCTATTCTTAAATTCTCTAAAAAATCTCTTAAAATTTTTCTCAAACAGACTTATAGCCTTTGGTTCTTTGCTGCCCTAGATGGCTCTTGTCAACATCTGATCGAGGATGTTGAATTGACGTTGGATGCCATCTACCTCGGTTAGCTTTGTTTTAGAAACAAATTGCCAGAACAGATCATTGGAAGTGGAGTTTGGCTCTAGTAGTTAGCTGATGATGTACAAAAAATAGTTTACATTTTGACCATTCACGTACGCGAACCCCAAGCCCAGAAATGACTGCGGCTAGTGTAGTTTATCCAAGATGTAAACACAAGAAGGACGCCAGCCCATACTAACACACTCATACCTCTACACAAAATACTACTACCAAAATGATACTTTATATAAATGTTTATTAGATTGAACCCAAAAACGAGATTGCCAAGATTTTTAAAGCAATACAAATTTTAAAAGTTATGTAAGAAACTAAATATTTCAAACATGGCCTTTTGTCTGAAAGGACACGCTTGGGAGTTTTTTCCCTGTTCAAGGTTCGTAGCCATTTGGTCTTGTGCCAGTCTCATTCGCTTTGGGCTTTGGGTTTTAACACCAATATTTCACCATTTAAAATGAGTCCACATGAAATTGGACAAGAAATAAAATATTTCCAACAAGAAAAACAGTTAAATTATTGACAGGGAAAGTTAAGAAAACTCCCCATGCAGCCTTTAACTTTGCTCACCTGCTGACCTTTCAGGCTATGGACCAGAAGGTCCAGGGTTCAAATCCCACCTCTGCCAAGCTGTCACTGTCGGGTCCTTGAGCAAGGCCCTTAACCCACAATTGCTTGGATTGTGAGACTGTATCAATTGTAAGTCACTTTGAAGAAGAGTGTCTGCTAAATGTAAATGTAATGCCAAATTTTTGATGCCTCGTGCAACTCTAGAAAGTGTTGTGCATTTATAAGCACCAGTACAGGTCCCCTACACTGTTTTATTAGTTTCAATACAAACTACTTTGGGTAATGAAGGACAGGTAATACCGGCAAGAAGTCTAACCTCCGCTGGAGACGTGAGCAAACAAAAGATAACAATGTACTTGATAATTAGCCGTAATCGATGCCGGCTCTTTGACGTCAGCCTCGGTGTGTCACAGGTCTCAGGTCTTTGCTCCGGTGTGAAGGTCAGGCCCAGGAGCTTTACTGAGTAAATTATAGGCAGCAGTGGGAAGGCTGGAATGTGGCACATTCCTTGGTCTGTGACTCACCATGGAAGGGATAACGAGCAGTCCCTGTTTTGTTTAATCTTGTTTTACATTACTCTGAGTGGTCTTGATGGTGACAAGGTTGCGATATTATCTCTGAATCAGACTCGTAGGAGACCGGTTCTTGATGAATACCTTTTTTGATAGCTGTAACCCTGAAACTGCTAGAGTTCAGTAATTTTAGATCGAGCTGGTGATTTCCACAGGAAGTCGAGCGTCTATTGGCAGTGGAGATTTGGGTGGAACTGGATTTACCACAAAGACATTACTGCAGAACTCGGTGCCAGTAATTCTGGAGAAGACTCTGTTATCTTATAGTTCATAATAAAAATGTTATTGTGATGATTTGACTATTGTCAAGTCAAGTCAAGTCAGATTTATGTCTATAGCGGTTTTTACAATGGAGCATTGTCTCGAAGCAACTTTACAATATTAGATTATCTTCTACTATCTACAGCCAATCCCAAATTGAGCAAGCCTGGGGCGACAGTGGAGAGGAAAACTCCCTAAGCGTTATGAGGAAGAAACCTTGTGAAGATCAAGACTCAAAAAGAGACCTGATCTCCTTGGGTGGTGTAGATGATCAATGTAAGAATGAAGCTAATTTATATAAACAAATAAGTCTTATAGTGATAGTTCAAATAAATATATATAAAATATGTACATCGGCATTATATAGTCCGATAAACAGAATCGCTCTAGGATCTTGAGTCTAAGCAGGAAAGTCCTTCGTCTCCAGCCAACTGGAGGAGGGAGAGAGTTCCTCGTCTATATTTGTGTAATAATGCATTTTATTGAAGCTTATATTGACAGTCAGAAATGGTGGTTGAGTTCATGGAACATGGCCAGGCCAGACCAAGGTTGCTCCATCACGCATGTGTAAAGCCATAAACATCCTTGTCATGATGAAATTACCAGAAATCAATGACTTTAGACAGAGCTGAGATTGAACTCTTGCTAATGTAAAGTTGGTTGGAACTGGATTAACCACAAAGACATTTTATAAGAACCATTTTACCCTTTATACCAGGAGTGGCATTAATTCTGGAGATGACTAAATGTAGTCTGGTAGTTCTTGGTATGGTTTGACTGAGCATGTAATACTTGAAAATAATATATTTTACCTAATTCCAGCCGTCTTTATCATCAAAACTGGTTTGTTAAGTGTTGGTTCGTTTTAGAAAGACAGACCATGCCTGTGAAGAGAGATCTTGCTCTTGCTTGGTGTAAATCTTAAAGCCGGGTGACCAGCAGAAAACTTTAGTAGGAACACTATTGAGTCCGGTGATGTGAGGTGACTGGGGTGCAAATTAGTAGGAGTACGGGGAATAAATGGGGAAAATGAAAATTCAATTTCTGCACACTCTTCCAAACACAGAACTAGCAAACCATGTAGACAAACCAGTGTGTGGAAAAGAGTTAATGCGGGATGTTAGTCACCTGGCTGAAGGATATATGTGCTCATGGGTGGCGAATGCGGAATGCGGTTGCCTTGTCACTTGTTTTCAAAAGTCACGGCCACAGTCAACTCCTGGGATTTCTCCCAGCCCTGATTCCCATCCCTGTGTGTGCAGGTGCTGTCACATACTACATGGAACAAAGGGCTACGCACCTACGAAGATCCAGGTTGGGCGTCACGTGCAGACAGCACTGACAGTGCCTGAATAGAATACACTGTGTCTGTTGATCCCATTCCATTTACCATATAATGCATTAATAGCCAATATAAAATAACATATAGTAGCATTTTGTAGGTTAGTAAACAATGTCAGACTTACATATATGGTTCGGTTCATTACTGTGACTGCAGGTTCCATTGCATAAACAAACTAAATGTCCAGTGTAACTGCGTGGTTTGACAACATGCCTGGCACACCAGCACTAGCGTTTAATAGGTTGATAAATGTATTAAAAGGTATCACTATTGTGATAGTTGTGATATCTGACAATGGAAGCATGTTCGTCTGTGATCAGTACCAGTCCAATATGTTGCTCCAGTGGTGTTCTTCCAAGTTCTGCCTTACCGGAGGCTCTACGGAAATGGGGGCCGGTTTCATGGGACGTGACCAGTCCAGACCTGGGGTGCCCCTGTTACGCATGGTCGCGACAACATTACACAAGCTGGAGTCACGGAAAAAGACTAAAAGAAGGGAGGTAGACAATAAGATTCATAGCAACGTCACCTTGTGAATCTTCTTTTCCTGCTATTCTCGCCGGGCTCAGTACAAACAGATGTGCTGCTTGTTTAGAAAATGCATATTTTCCGGACTATACACTCTTAATCAGGCATTTCTGAAATTCAGTGCTATCTCACAGCTGAAAGTGGATGTAGGGACGGGCTCGTTGCATTTCTATTCGGCCAACGTCCAAATGATAAACATGGAAATCCGTGCAGAAATGTGTGCATACAGTACAGCTGGAATCGGTGGAAATAATACTGAATCTGGTAAAGCTGTGCCAGAATGTCTGCAAATGGATAAATTTTCTTTTATGCTGTACGCCTTTCAAATGTGGACGATTGCAGTGGTGTGGAAAAGGAGAGTCCTTTTTGTATTTGCAGAGCAATCCCGTCACACATCTGTGCCAATTAGGTTTTAAGGCCTTTCAAAAATAATCGCCTTGTAATGCCGTAACGTAGGTGATTGTGCCGAACCTTGTCTTACGCAGTGTGGACAAGGTGAATGACGCCATTTGAGACAGGCCCTTTGTGTATGTTTACATAACGATGGTGTGACGCCAGGTAAATTGAGAAGCATAAAACATGGATATGCATATAACAGTTAGGACCATGTACTTGCATGTGTTTGATTGGTATCAACAGTCAAGTCAAGTCAAGTCAAGTCAGATTTATTTATATAGCGCTTTTTACAATGGAGCATTGTCTCAAAGCAACTTTACAAGTTTAGATTATCTCCTAATAACTACGTCCAATCCCAAATTGAGCAAGCCTAGGGCGACAGTGGCAAGGAAAAACACAAAAGCATTGGTGCATTAAAATGTCAAAGCAACAGAAATCCACCTTAAAACTGAAAAATGCATCAAGCGAGCGTGAACATGACCTGGTCCGTTGCTGGCAAGATCAGTGATGATTGCTATGAAAATACATACCAATGTCAATCACTGAGACATGCTTACTTTCCCAGAACAAAAAGTCCTTTTGACCTACCACAGACCATTGTTTTTTTATCTTGGGAACTTGATTGGTTAAATGCTTACAGCAACTTAAAAACATTGTGGCTTACTGTGGCTCGTTCGAGGTTGCTTGGTGCTGTGTCAGGACGTGAAGTTTATTCCACTGATTGGGCCTGGGTTTGACTTCAAGAAGCTGTTGTCACCGTGATATCAATCTTGACCTTTAAACATTTTTACATAATAAACCCAGGGAGTCCAATATGAGTTTTAGGGGACTGGTAAACTTGGTGACACGTTTTGAATTAATCTTTAATCTTATGTACATTTGCTGTGGATGGGGCTTTCACTAAATTCACAAAGATAGCCATGACTTTTAAAGGTTAGGAACCAGTGGTTTCATCTTCAACATGCACTCAATGAACACCTGTATAGAATACTTTTGGGATGTGTTAGAACGAGAGATTGCAGGTACGGCCGTGTCGGCAGGGAGCAGAATCTTTTGGAATCCATGTCACTAAGAATTGAATCTGTTTTGAGAACATGGCCCTACCCAATGTTAGTGTAGTGTTCCTAATAAAGTTTTTGGTGAGTATGCCTATGTACGTGTTATATGGAAACATTCAGTTCAATTCAAAACACAGCGTGTTTAAGTCATTATTGTCATTCAAAGACTTGTAACTCTTTAGTAATTAAACCTAAATCATTTTCTAAATAATATTTATAAAACTAGAACTTTTTTGCAAGAGTGAGTCGGCTTCAGTTAAATTTTTCTTTAATACTCCTATTTTTAAGTCCGCAACCTTGAGAGGAACCAAGACTTTGTGTGGATCAGTATAATACATATTAAATAATCTTTCTCACTTTAAGAGGAGTGATGGTATGTCATATTCATGGCACGGTAACTTGAAAATACCACAGTTCCTTGGATGGATATTTTTGAAAAGCACCATATGTTGTGTGCCTTCCATAGTAATGTGTGGTGTGAAATTGGACTTGAAGTGACATAAAATTTTGTGTGTGTGTGTACAGTGGAGCAAAAAAGTATTTAGTCAGCCACTGATTGTTTTGTACTGATTTTTTAAAAGAATTTTATTGTAAATTATGGTGGAAAATAAGTATTTGGTCAGTGACAAAAGTTCAGCTCAATACTTTGTAACATAACCTTTGTTGGCAATGACACAGGTCAAATGTTTCCTGTAAGTCTTCACCAGGTTTGTGAAGTCTTCACCACTGTTATCTAGTATTGTGGCCCATTCCTCTATGCAGATTTCCTCTAGAGCAGGTGACACGGGGTGACAGGTGTCATGGGGACACGCCTGGCACTGCAGGATCTGAGTCCCTCTCGGCGTAGCGTGCTACTGATGGTAGCCTTTGTTACTTTGGTCCCAGCTCTCTGCAGGTCATTCATCAGGTCCCTCCGTGTAGTTCTGGGATTTTTGCTCACCGTTCTCATGATCATTTTTTGACCCATGGGATGAGATCTTGCGTGGTGCCCCAGATCCAGGGAGATTATCAATGGTCTTGTATGTCTTACAATTGCTCCCACAGTTGATTTATTCACACCAACCTGCTTGCCTATTGTAGATTCACTCTTCCCAGCCTGGTGCAGGTCTACAATTTTCTTCCTGGTGTTCTTCAACAGCTTTTTGGTCTTGGCCATGGTTGAGTTTGGAGTCTGACTGTTTGAGGCTGTGGACAGGTGTCTTTCATACAGATAACGAGGTCAAACAGGTGCCATTAATACAGGTCACGAGTGGAGGAAAATAAGTATATGGTCACCCACAAACAAGCAAGATTTCTGGCTCTCACAGTTTGTGGGTGACCAAATACTTATTTTCCACCATGATTTACAATTCTTCTTCTTCTTTCGGCTTCTCCCTTTATCAGGGGTCACCAATTAAATTCCTTAAAAATCCTACAATGTGATTTCCTCGTTTTTTTTTCTCATTTTGTCTCTCATAGTTGAAGTGTACCTATGATGAAAATTACTGACCTCTCTCATCTTTCTAGGTAGGAGAACTTGCACAATCAGTGGCTGACTAAATACTTTTTTATATATACTTTTTATATATCCATGACACATTCCTTGAGGCAGAACGAAAGTGTTCTTCTCTCTGGAAACTGATAGGAAATCAGACTTTCCATTTGTGCTACCAAGTTTCACACCCGCAAAGCCTTAGTCAGTCGTGACCTCAGCGTTATGCGTGCTCATAATTGACCACAGGTTAACTGGAACGATTGAAAACCTATACAGTGTAACAGTGGTTTAGCCTTGGCTATAGAGTTCTGGCTGGCACTGTGGCGAGGGCATACCCTGCGCTGCTAATCTGTGACTACAGCGACACTGCACCGTTGCATAACTCTGCCCCGATAAGCTCCTTATGCTCACATGAAAGATGGAAAGTCACAGACGCAGTGAGAGACCAGACCAGGCGGCCGGAGATGACAGACACCAGGTTGTTTCAGGTCAGGTCGGCTGCATTTGTCTGAAACTGCATCTAGAAGCGAGCGGAAGCCTCTATTAACCGCAGAGGCTGTTAAATATATAACTTGGTCTGCTTAATGTGAGAGGGGAGGAGAGGAGCCATCAGCATCAACAGCCACAGGGAACACACGGTTCCTATAGCAGGATATTCCTCCTCCCACTGCAGCTGGTCTTTCTGTTTGCAGTTGTTCCCCACTAATCACTGAGTCTAGGACGTTGCACGTAACAGCTGCCTTGTGACCTAAAGGGAACTTTCTCGGTGGTAGCAGGGTTGTCCTGTAGGCTAGCACTGGAATGAAGGATCTTTTGAGAATGAAAGACTGATATTAATATCATGAACGGTCCATCAGAGTAGAGGTCATGAAATAGGCGATGACAATAGCAGTGATGACGAGTCCACTCGATTACAAATTGCAGCACACGTAGTCGCGACCATATGCGGGAGGAGTCGATGCAAGCCGACCCTGTTTGGGTGACGAACGCTGAATTTTGGAGGCGAGAAAGTGAGCCCTTGCGAGTTAAATTTTAATGACGGGAATCTGCGGTCTCGAGTTACAGAGGCGTCATGAGCCTAGTGCGGTTGAATTCGTGTGCTGTCCTGCATATTTTAATATCTTCCTCAAGTAGGGATGAAAATGTAAGGTATACATGCTGTGTAAATTATTCAAGGCATCATTTGAATAGTAATGATGTATAGTTGAACTCTGGCTTGAATATAGGAAGTATTTTAATCCATTAGCTCGCTATTCGAACCACTAATGAATGAGGATCATGAAAATAATGGAAGTAGATGACGTTCTGAATGACGGTTTACCTCTATCTAGGTCCTCCATATTTGAATCGATCAGTGTTTAATTCTGAGGCCGTGGTTGTTTAGAAGAAACAGCTGCGTGAGAGTAGAGAATGTGTACACACACATTAGAGAGTCAGTGGCGTCACTGAAATTAGGTGGGGTTTTGAATATACAGGACCCAGGTAAATATTTTCCCATAGATAATAGTGGAAGTTGAGCTCCTGTTATCTGATTAGTGTTATCTGAACCATTTACTGGAACAAGGCCCTTTTGGATAAGTGACCAGGTTCAATTCCCAGTCGTAGTTAGTCTTTAGAAGATTCTCCCCATGTCCATACTGGTTTCCTCCAGGTCATAAGGTTGGTTCTGTGGTTGCTCAGGGGTTAAGCCTCTGGACTACTGAATGGAACGCTGTAAAGTTCAGATCCTGGCTCAGCCAAGCTGCCATTGTTGACAAGACTGGCCATGGTTGAGAAGGCAGTACTGCAACAGCAACCCCTGTCAGGCCATGAGATGAATTGGCATCCCAGTGAATGCGGTGAAACCCTCTAGACCCCACCCAAAGAGTCCCTGACCATGATAAACATGGTCAAAACAGGAAAAGAACTGATAAAGGCATTGTTAGCATTTGATACGGTTATGGAAATGTGGAAAAATGGAGAAATTGGTTCATTATGGTAACGTGCTGGTTGAGATAGCCATGATGCCCTTGACGTAAGAACGCTTGGGCTGGGGCGGGGGATTCCATGACCTCTTCAGCTGAAACAGTGCTTGGCAGGCGACAATATCCCTTTTGTTTTTAATGGATCTGTGTCAGCTTTGTTTTGGTCTGTCCACGCTGCCCAGTAATCACACTGCCTTGTACAAACTCACTGTAGCCCCCCTGTTTAATATCGCCTCACTCGACACAGAAACGTTACTGTCTCTAAAATACGCCAGCCCTCTCTACTGGAACTTGCCTCGCCTCGCCTTGCTTGCATGCTGATTCATACTTGCATGTCACTGGAGTCACGGAGGTCAAATTCTTCCTGATTGGCTACAGGATGGCTGCCAGTTTCCAGGGAGATTCCTACCCCTCCTTTTTTCTGTTTGCCTTTGTCATTACACGGGCACTTATTAACCTTTTATGTCTGTATTTATAACCCTGGCATGTGCCACTATGTCTCAATACCAATTGTATTAGGTTTGTTACCAGATGAATAAAAGTTTTGAACTCTTTTTAAAAGGCTCTGTGAATTCTTCTTAAAAACTTCATGAGCTGGTCAGTCATGAGATCCTTGGAAAGTCTCAAACTGTTACTGAACCTCCTTTGTTGTGCAACACAATAAGCCAAAAAATCCTGGCCCGAGGAGGGAAGTGCCTCAAGGAAGCGGGTGGGAGAGCGGAGCAGAAAGTCTTCACTTTTGTCTTGACTTGATTGGAGTTGAAGGCTAATTCAGACATGCAATATGAGCGTTAGTTGCGGGCAGCAAGAAACACTCTTAGTGATCATGTATTTGTAGAGTCAGGCCAGTGTCAGTGGAGTTAATTTGTCAGTAAGCACTTGGCTTACTGCATTAGTAGTTATGGTCATCTGATCTGCCTGCATTGAAGCATTGTAATGAACTTAAGACATGAGAGAAGGCCAACTGCAGCTTCCCTTCCCTTTCAACAGGCATGACTGTATTTTTTCTTATCTCAGAGCACCGTCTAATTATAGCAGCATGGTGATACTGCAAAGGCTTGGCTTGTTGCTGTCGCTCCTTTGTATGTCGTAGTTACGTTTCCCAGCATAAGGGTGTGTTTCATGTGATTCAGCTAAAATGTATTTAATAGATGGTGAAGCCACTCTGGATGGCCACAAGTGGTGGACTAATTGAGCGCTTGTTATGTAACCACATAATCGATTACTGAAATACAGTGGTACTTCCAGAAGGCTTGTCGAAAACCGAAAACCTTGAGTACTGAGCTGCTTTTTCCCATAAGGAATAATGTAAACGACCGAATCCGTTCCAGACCCCCAGAAAATCTACACTGTATAAGGTATTATATGCGTTAATGGAGTTGTATTGTACAGGTGCTCCCTGATTTACGATGGGCATACGTTCAGACAAATCCATCAGAAGTTAAAGGTATGATCGAGGAGTTGGAACTGAGGAGTTTAACAAGTGTTTGGTAGAGCGGTCTGAGCGGTATCAGGGCGGAGTCAATGTTTAAGACACTTATATTAACCTACAGTTGGCCAAAATCATTAACACAATGCTTGATGTGATTTATTGAGCATTGGACTGAAAGTGAAAAGTAAAAGCAAAACACCTACTCTATTGGTGAAGAATAGCTGCTATGGTAATATCAAAGCCATTGAGGGCTAAGGGTCTTGGTCAAGGATCCAACATTCAGCATAGTGGAGCTTTGTTTTAAACCATCAAGCTCTTCATCAGTAGTCCAGGACCGCTGAGCCACCACTGTCCTAAAAAGAATACAATAAACAGCAGGTATCCTTATACAAAGGATACAACATCATTTTAAGACATGTCTACAGTTGTTGCTACTGTGATTTCTGGTTGTGCCCAGATGGTCTTGCCAGTAACTGACTTTTGTGATTAAAACACTCAGGATCTGTTCCTGCTTCCCTCCCTTCAAAGATTTCCGTTACTATCCCTACAGATATGGTGAGGATTTTGTGCCAGCAAGCCAAGACGGTGACTGCTCACGCAGTAAACTGTTGCCATCTGCCACTTGTGTTTGTGTGGTGTCAACAGGATGTGGTTCTATGCCATGTGCCAATGACTGGTCACCCTGCAAGCCTTGAAATTTCACAGCTCAGATCTAGCTGGTGAAATCTAAGCTAAATTAAATGCGATATCGGTGAAATGTTTTCGAGGATGCATATGATGGTTTTGCCATATTCCCATTCCCAGTTTGGCTCAAGCAGAGTCGTTTGTGTTGCCAGAAATGTGCGGGTTACACCTTACAGCAATGCAGCTGATATTGTGTGCGCGTTCACACGTTTATACACTGCGCTCGGTGGCGTTTTGGTTTCACTGGGCAACCGCAGTCAAAAGCACCTGAAAGGCTGGCATGCCTCGTCTACGGCTCTTAAACTTCCCTTTCTGTCTTTGTCTGCTGGGTATTTCAGTACTTCTTTGTGACTGTGATTGGGAAACATGAACCTCTGGGAATCTGTGAGGGTCGATCCTACCTAGGTGGGTGTGTATGTGTGCCTGTGTGTGTATACACAATGGGTGAAGGCTGTATGCCAGTGTATGCCAGTGGTTTTGACCCACTCCACACCTCCTTTCATCATTGCCTCCTCGTTCCGTGGTCTTAAAATATCCAAGCAATAACTATTCATAATGAGTGTTGGTCAATCTCAGACAACTTTGTTTTATTTTTACATGGTTTCTCCTGTTACTGTTACACTTTATAGGAGTAACAGGACTGGGCTTTCAGCACAGAATTAGTAAATACATAAATTGTAGCTACACGACATCCATACTAGTAGCGTAAGATGACACAGAAAAACTGTCCTGTCTTTTTCAGATGTCTGTCTGTTGTATGCTGGGTGACGTTATATCTGTAATGCTTATATATGACTTTTTGTGTGCAGCCATCAAGGTGAACTGTGTGGGCTCGAGTGGCATCTCCAGCAAGGTAAATGACACGTCATGGGTGGCGGAGGAGCAGTACGTCAGCAGCATGCTGTCAGTGGCTGACAAAGGTAAGGGGACGCACTCGTGTTTGACCTCTTGTAAGCTGTTATGTGTCTATTAGGGACGTATGACTGTTGGTTTGAATGCAGGTTCGATTTATTTTGACCATTTAGCAGGAATCCAAAGTGTCTGCGGATTGAATTTAGACACAACAAATACTGCACTGAACTGTTATCCACTAACTGACCAGAGATGGATTTCCTGATAGCATCTTAAACTCCATCGTAAGATTATTTGTTAACTACAGCTTATGCTTTTTTCCCCAAAAAAACTCTTTGTAGTTAAAGTTAACGCCATCGTTATGAGCATGCTTGATGACCCTTTATGGGTGACAAACGTTTATTGCTGAATAAATGTTCTTATTTTACATACATTAACAAAATGCCAGCATTTCCGTATCATTTGCACACAGTTTTATTGTGAAAATACCCTTTATTTTTACATTACAGCAGCATAAAATGACTATGTGACTATGGTAAACGTCCATTTCAGTCAAAGTCCTGTTTAACAGAATAATACAGACTTTATATGGAGCGTACCTGTTCATTGAAAAGATGTCCACGACGTCACTTTATATACACGCTAATAACAGAATTATTACTTGACTGTGGTCCTGGACTGGATTGGAGGATGGCCCTAAAGTCCATGAATGTGGCAGTCCTTCATCCAGACTAGTATATTTGTCAGGTGAGATGAAATGCAGGCTGAGACTGAAGTGTACCCTGGAGGGAAGGTATGGACAGTGTAGCCATGACCAGAGAAGCTGGGTGAAGTTTAATCCCTACACTTTGATCCTACAATGTAAAGGCATCCGAGACAGAACAAGCCTGGAAGAAGAAAGGCCATTGTTGCATGGACAATGGATTTGGATTGGATTTGGGATTCTTTCTCTTTCCAGGCAAATCCCTTGGTTACTTGGTACATTTTCCTGGGGTTCCAATAATACCACAATGGCTTGGTTTTACTCTTTTGCCTTTTGTCTGATTGTTTCACCAGTGAGTTCTGGAATCTCTGATTACACTTCTAAGAAGGAAGTGACTCATTTGTTTCTGTGACCTACACTGGTTCTGAGAGCTTTGGCTGTTTTGTGCTTGCTGTGCATGTTACGATCATCATTTACATAAATGGCTCTCGGTCTATACTGCAAAAAATCAGACAGGAAACACAAACTCTTGTTTCTGTACTGAAAAACATACGATGCTAAAAAGGCAGGACTGTGCAAAAGTCATAGGCCACCATTAGATTAGATATGCCATTGTTTTAGCAATTGTATAACGCCTCTTTTTATAAGAGTACAACCAGAAAATACAGGAATTGTGTATGCGGTATTAGACGGAAACTGAAAATAAATAAGAAAAAACAACTTCTGTAGGCTAGAGTGGCAAGTATTTAGTGTGACCTCCCCTTACGCTTGAGCAGCAGCAGAATGTGTGAATAGGTTTGATCAGGAATGGTGTTTTTGGAAGGGAAACCACTTTTTTTCAGAAGGGGAACGGGGTGAATAGGCTTAGATATGCTAAAGCTCACGAAGACCAGAATAAAGATCAGTGGAAAAGAGTATGTGTTGTATATGGTCATTATAAAACAAAATCTAATGGTGGCCCAAGACTTTTGCACAGTGCTGTGCGTCCACCCAAAAAGTACCAAAGCTTCTTTTATCATTCTCAGAAAAATGCAGCATTCTTTTTCTACTCTGACCGATCTCTCCTCGTAAGGGGCTTGTTAGTGTCCATAATCTGGCTCGTCCAACAGCCTCTGTCCAGCAGGCCTTTGATCACCAGAGCATTTCTGGTACAGATATGACCATATAACACTTTCTGAGTCACTGTCTAACAACGTCTAATGTGTGGTTGCACAGTCCAGAGCTCACATGTTCCTGGCACCCTTGTTTCTCTTGTGCAGTGTGGTGTGAAGGGCCAGAGTGGTTGGAATGCTGTCTCATGTTCCTTTATATACCTGCCGCCGTGCTGTTTTTTGTTTTACACGGGTTCTAGTATGAAAGATGGATAGATCAGATAGAAAGATATGATATCGGCATGGAAAACTCGTCTAATTTATTCAGGATTCTTTTCTCCCCATCTCTCTTCTTGCTAGCTTTGTCTCTCCTGCTGTTGAGACCGGACGCTTCCGTGGTACGCAGGCCACCAGAGGGAAGCTGCCCATAAGCCTGGCCCATTATTGACCTCGGGGTTTGAGAGGGGATTGGGTTGAAGTCTTGTCGGCTGCAGCACGCTGCTCTCAGACCTACAGACCACAATAAGTACTGATCTGGGAGGGTGGGTGCTAAGGCGTGAAACCCATGAAGCAAGCAATGTCTTAAATTTGCTGTTCGTGCATCGTCACATCGTCAGGTGTTGCAGTGGTCTAATTTGCTAGCCCACCTCCACGGTGACCTAATGGTCAGGGGATCATTCCTCAGTGGGGCAACAGTATCCATCTCCAGTGATGGGCGCCCACAACCCTAATTAGTAGAGCATGGTTAAAATGGAAAAATAAGAATAATCATCGCGTGGGTGACTTGTTGTTTTCCTTGTTATTATATTTTAATATGGCAACTCAGTCCACGTAACAGCATAAACAATGCATTCTTTTAAGGATAACTCCCTGCAGATAACAACTGACAGGCCCATAACGTGAATACGTTGGCATGCGTTTGCTGAGTCATGCCTAATTACAGAACACCCTTATCAGCGTGTCTCATTTCTTCTTTCTGTGTAAACACACCCTCCCGTGTGACAGCGCAGAAATAATAGGCTCATTCAACTGCTTTAAGCCATCGTGCTTGAGACTCTTGCAATAATGCGTCTCTCTTAAACGAAGCCGTCGTGCATCATCATCGTTTGTCAGGCAGCTGCTGGTGCCTTTTTCCGAAGGCTTGCACTTCAAACAGGAGTCTCTCCTCATCATTTCCTCTAACAGACCTCTTCCTGTCTGACTGCTTCATGTAAACAAGATGAGGCGGCGATCGCGTTTAAATTCCAACCTGCTTCGGGCAGCAGGATATTCGTGCGCTTGTGATGTGCACTGTGCTGCGAAGGCTTTTGAATTGGCCAACAGTGTGAGAAGGGTTGAGGAACTTGGTGGGCTTGTAAACGGTGTGCTTGTTATGAGCACTGCTAATATCATTTCCTTGTACCTCTCACTTTGGCCTGGAGATCCCTTTGAAGAAGCTCATGAATGCTACATATAGTACTTTCTGACACGAGAACCCGTACCGATACTGGCTTTGTATTCTCTGCATGATGGTATTTACTACAGTGACACAGGACGTTTACTGTCTTCTAAACTTCTGTTTATTTAAACTATTACCATAAGTGTATGAATTAGGTTACTTAGATGAATTCTTACCTGTAACATCTAGGCCGCCCAAGGAGGTTGGGTCTGTTTTTGAGTCTTGGTCCTCCCAAGGTTTCTTCCTTATAACCTTTAGGGAGTTTTTCCTTGCCACTGTCACCCTAGGTTTGCTCAGTTTGGGCTATGGGCCTAGATTATCGTTAAGGTACTCTGAGACAATGCTCCATTGTAAAAGCACTTTATAAATATATACTTGACTTTGTATAGCACTTCTTAAGTGAGAAGCCCGAGTACACATTGGTAAAGCACAGACCGGTTATTAGGAAGCTGTACTGTTATTAAAGCATGTTATAGTCGTATAAAGGTCACAAATGAATACCAAGGACTACCAGAGAGCCACAGCTGGGCATTTAAAACAAGAGCATTACCCCCAGATGCTCAGTTCTAAGGTTCAATTGGAAGAAATACACTAATAATCCACCCAGACCTTTCCTGTTATTACAGCTCTCGCTTTTTTTCCTTCGCAGGATCTTTACCACCTGGCGAGCACAGCTTCCCGTTTCAGTTTCTCATCCCAGGTAAGACAAAGGATGTTTTAAATGAATAGAAGTACATAATGTACTTATCTCTGATTAGATATTGTAGATAATCATTTACCGATTTTCCACACGACTGATCCTTATTCATTTACAGTCTAGCACCGCCCGTCCCATTCCTTCCTGCCCCGTCCTGTTTTACAAGTTGGTGGGGTAAAGCCGGAAATTAAGTGTTTGCTACTTTTAGAGAGAAGAAAAGCACTTTCTTAAAATGGGTGTCGCATCACAGAAGTGTCATGTGCTGTGCATGCAGGTGTAAAGCCAAAGAGAGCTTTGGGTCCTTGTAATCAAAGTGATTTTAATGATCTACAGCTTTTTTAATTATCCTGCAGCATGTCACGTACACTGCCAGGCCACGTTATTAGGTACACCTTGTACCAGGTTGGAACCTATTTTCCTTCTGCTGCTATAGTCTATATGCTTCAAGGTTCAAAGTGTTATGCATTCGCAGATGCTCTTCTGCATAGCGAGGTTTCAACAAGTGGTTATGCAAGTCTGTTATCTTTCTATCAGCCAGAACCAGTCTGTCCAGTTCCTCTGACCTCTGGCATCAACAAGACATTTTCACCCAGACGACTTCCCTAACCCTAACCCTAACCCTAACCCTCACTGGATTATTTTCTCTTTTTCGGACCATTCTCTGTAAACCCCAGACATGGCTGTGAGTGAAAATCCCAGCAGATCAGCAGTTTCTGAAATACTAATACTAAATACTAGTTTCTGAAAGTCCAGCCCATCTAACAACACAGTTCTTTCCCATTCTGATGCTCGGTTTGAACTTTAGCAGCTCGTCTTGACCGTGTCTACATGCTTAAATGCATTGAGTTGCAGCCATGCGATTGGCTGATTAGATACTTGCGTTAACAGTTGAACAGATGTAGCTAATAGCGTCCATATATTCTTAACCAGATGTAAACTTGGCCATAGATGGAGTCACTATTAGCCCAGAGCAGTGGTTCTGTAGGTTTAATGCTAGACAAAAGCATCAGTGCAGTTATTTTCCAGATATGTTAGTATACAGTTTGCAATATGTACATTTTATTTGTTTCCACTTTATAGTTGTAGACTTTTCCATTAAGAGATGGTGTTGTTTTTATTCCTTTAGTTTATTAGCAAAACCAAGCAATTTGACCGGGTTACCCAGACTTTTGCATAGAGGCCGTTACATACCTAACAAAATGACGCAAAAATGTCCAAAACTGTACAAACCAGAGGCGGCTGTGCACGAACAAAATGTCTTCTTCAAGTGACGTAGCTTTAAGAAAGTTAAACACTGAAACCTGGGTGATACATTACAGATAAATGGTTAATAAGTTGGTTGAGGAAAATAGATATGTGCTAAGTCTTTCAAATTATGTCTTTCATGTAATTCTTTGTCAAAAAGTACTGGTTGATGAAACACAAATACAATAAGCCGATCAGCCATCTTGGTTGTTGCTATGCCAACACCGGAAGCGGTTAGCCAGTGAGTTTTTGTCGCCGGCGAAAGGTTGCAAAAATTGAACAGAGGGCAAATCAAATAAAGCTGTATTTTCATCGTCATTATACACAAACTCGAATGAATTTACGGTGTCGTGCTTGGTCTGTAACGGCCTAAAAGTTGTACGTAGCGAATACATATGGGCTTATTTGCTGCTACATCCAAAGCTATTGCTAAAAGATGCAATGAAATAAGAAGCTGTTGGTCTTTTTCACCATTTTCACTCCTTGTACCCCTGTAGTACTGATTTTTTTCCCCCTGACTGCCAGTTCAAACCAGTTCAAACCAACAGACCCAATTACCGTGTTTAATATCAGGGCCAGTCTGCATGACAGATCTTTCTCTATTGTAACATTATTAATGTTGACATTATCAAATTATCTGCCATTGCAAATGCTTAGGCCATGTGGCATTTATTATTCTTTCCAGCTCTGCGTGGGCAATTAGCAACGTACTAATCAAGAGTTTAATTTAATTACATTTGATGGCACATTTTCCGGAAAGCTTGCGTGTTGTTGTTCCAGTAAATCAGTCCTATTCATGAGCTAATTATGTAATTCACTTCTCTGCTGTAGGTAGTAGTCAACCAAAGATAGAACGAGGAGGCGACGTCAAACACATCCTTCGTTCACACTCGTTTCCTGTTGGTGTCTGAACTCTGACAAACTGGAACAACTTGGCGGAAAAAAAAAGTATTTCAGGATTTCATAGGTTAATTTAAGGCCAGAGGAAAAATTCGAGTGACATGACAAAGGTTGTATTTCTTTCTACAGTGAAAAGAACAAACCAATATCACTCCAGACGTACAATAACATTCCCGTTTCGTTACAGTAAACACAAAATACAGTAAATACAATACAGTTCCCTGGCTATGACTAAAGTCCCTAGGGTCACTGTTAGAGTTGTTTTAGCAATGGTATAGTGACAATATAGAATTATTTCTCTGTCTTTTTGTTAAGATACAAATAGGAAATACAGGACACATGTACACACACACACAAAACGAATTTTTAGAACAAAATGGCTTTTACAGGCAAGCTTCAATATTTATTGTGACGTCCCTTGGCACTGAACACATCTTGAACTCTTTTGGTGAGACTGTCCTGAAGTTTCCCTGTCCGTCTGATCCCATACTGCCTCTTATTCAGGTCTGGACATACTGTCACTATACCATTGCTTAAAATACAAATCTAATGGTAGCCTACAATTTTGGTATCTTAAACAAAAGTAACACTGGCAGATGTTAAAGGAAAAGGTGGAAAGATTCTGTGTAGGCACACGGCACAAGATTGGGTTATTGCATTGGGTTTGAGATGAAAGATCCCAAGCACTGACCCAGTCAAGGAACCTGGAGTTCGTATTGCCTTTCAGATTGGACCATTGTGGATTCCGTAGTTGTTTGAATTTCGGTGATGAAGCTATCCCTGTATGATCTGTGCATGGCAAACCGACCACAAGTCATTAGGCCATCTAGACAATGGGTAGAGAGCAGAGTTTTGACCTGAGAGCGATCTCCCTGACTGGCTTCTTTGTGGCTTCTCATTAGTTTCAGTACTTAGGTTACAGATCCCGCAATCAGCCTTTTCTATGAGAATGCCCTGGGCACCAGTGCCTTTCCGTGGACGAGGGAGCTAAATGTCATTGCAGTTGAATGCATTTCCGTCCTTGCTGAGTATATTAATTGAGAAGTATTGATTTAAATCTGCAGTTCCTTTGTCAGGCTGGTCAGTCATTCGCCTCTTTGGCTTTACTTCACATGTCCGACATGTAAATTGTATTCGACGTCTGTGTATGATGGCTGTCCTGCCCCATTTCTGTTTTTTTCCGTCCGGGATTTGCCTTTCAAAGCAGGATTAACCAAGCCTGCCTTCATATTAGCGCCGTTCATTTTCTGGGCTTCCTGTTTGTCTTTGTCATCCGTCTCTATTATTAGCTCCTCTAAATGAGCTCCTACTATTCACTGTCCTGACCGGGTGGAGAATAAGAGCCCTTAAATCACGCAGATCTCATCGGGTGACAGTGCTCCGTTATACAGAGCCCAAAATAATTAGCATGAGGTCAGATTTTAGATCATCGGACAATCCATTTTTTCCTTCCCAAATATTGGCCTGCCACATTTCCCAGTCTCATGACATCCCCACCATCTGCTGAGTTAGGAAGGCCATAGGCTAGCGAGTGCCTCTGTACATCCCATAACCGCCGACTTTTTCTACAGCAAGAATGAATCCACACAGAGGCTCGGACAGTGCTCACTGTGTCCATCTGCCACCTTGGCTGGCATCTCCAGCAGACAACAGGGGCCGCGGCAGGAGATGATCCCTAGCATCGTCCGCCGCTGCAATGCCCAAGTGCATATGATTCAGTATAAATCTGTAGAGGAATGTTTATTTATTGGCATGTAGCATGGATGCGTGGATGGGTAAAAAGGCCAAATCACAAAGATACTACTCAGCATGGACTGACGCATTCACGTATCAGCTTTAAATTAAGAGCTGACAGCTTCTCACTGTTGGAGCTGGTATGAAGTATGGCTTGATGATATGGCTTTAATTCTGCTGTGGTGTGTGAAAAAAACAGGTGTATCGGGTATCCCATAAGACAAGAAAATTTACTTTCACAGACTTAACCAAAAGGGGTTGCTTGTAAAGTGATCATATAATAAGCAGTCTGCATAGAGAGCTAGGGTATTCAGTTCCACTGATGTTTAGCGCTTCATCTTTCTGTATTTTATCAAAGTTCTGCTTCATGTTTTCAAATGCAGTTGGTGTCATCATAGAGAGTGCGTAATGAAGATCCGGCATGTCACCATTTCAAATCGGATATCTGGATATGAATGGGGACCAAAAGTCTGAGATCACTAGTGAAAATGCTTCTATTATCAACTATCTACTAAATTTCATAATCAGCATAGGAAATGGAGTGAAGCGTTAACATCTTTGAAAAAGCTTACATGCAGTCTGGAATCTGCTAGTATTTGGTATGTTCCCCATTGTGCTGTAATGACAGCTTGCACTTGAGCTGGCATAGACTCCTCAGCTGGAGACTCCCAGTATTCCAGATTGTGTCTTGTGACATTCCAGAGTGCTTTGCCCCCACGTTCTCATTTTCAGTGTGCTTTAGGTCAGGTAGCTGTGGAGGAAAGCCCATAACAGTCAGCACTCCTTGACTTTCTTGGTTCTTCAAATCGTTTTTCGGCAAGTATCCTGCTATGACTGGAATCCCTTTCCACAAAGAGCCAACCATTACACTAGTGGCCTCAGACTAGCTCAGGCCCCCACTGTATGATTCAGACAACACAGATGGTGCTAAACTGTTGACTTGACCGAGCGGTAGGATTAGGTATTTTATTTAGGAGTACACCGTCTAAATAACTACTTTTCAAAATTTGTCATTCTCAGTGCATGCCCCCACCTCTTTTGAGGGCCCGTTTGGGAAGGTCGTATACAGAATCAGGGCTGTAATAGACACGCCACGCTTCTCTAAGGACTACAAGGCCCAAAAGCCCTTCTACCTGCTAAACGTCCTGGACCTCAACAAGGTGCCCAATATAGAGGTACGAGTAACTTTTTCCATTTCACCTCAGTATTAGCAGAAGGAACAACTGATTACTTCATTTCTAAAAATCTGATTTGTGCACGACATAATTTTGCTCTGTGTAACAGCACGAGACAAAGTTTTCATGTTTAGCTTAAGTGGGAAAAACTAGGCAGCTGATAGGAAATAACTGTATATTCAAATTGATTCATTTTAAAAATGCTAATGGTTATACAAGGCTGACACTTTTTCCTTCCCGATATGGGACAGGAAACCCTGATGGTCGTGGGCCCATGATTGTGGGGACTATTGCTGGTGATTAGCCGCCTGACCAGGTCATTGGCGAGACCCCTTGGATATCCCAATGCACCTCAAATCTCAGCTCTCCAGAGGCTGGATACAAATTTTGGTTAACATATTCCTATTTAAAATGATCAAGATGTGTCATTTGACCAAGAATGCCCAAGCTTTTGTTAGTCCATGTTTAGTCTTAGATACAGTGTACTGTATACTAAAATTCAGAAATATTGAATTTCATTTCACTCCCAGTCCCTAAATCATTTCTTCTTTCAGCAACCCAGCTCTGCTGTGACAAGTAAGAAGTTCAGTTATTTCCTCGTGAAGACGGGCACAGTCGTTCTGAGGGCTCAGAGTGACCTGAGAGGATACACGCCAGGCCAAATCATCAAACTCTCCACCGAGATCCAAAACAAATCAGGCAAAGACACAGGCTATGTGCTAGCCAGCCTTATACAGGTAAGAGGAGTTGTTTATGCGCCGCTGGTTTTCTAGAGACGTACCAAAATTATAGACACTAGAAATAATTTGGCCATAAGAGAAAAGATCAAATTTTGACAGAAAAATGGTTCATCCCAGAAGACGAAAGTAGAGAGCGAACAACCAGAGCTTAGAGAGCAAAGGTTCAAACTCTGCAGACTTTGAAACCCTGTCTGTGGCATTTCCTGTCCTTTAATGTTCTGCGCTTCCTCGTGCTCTCCATCAGAGATGCTGCTCAAAGATCAGACAGACGAGAAGGACATTCAAGGATGGATGTTCAACTCGGAAAAGGCGACAAAACCGAAAAGGAGGCGTTCAGGAAAGATGTCACGCAAATGATGAGAGGAAAGGCTGACTTATATGCAGCATCTGATGGAAGGAAATCAGTGGCAGGTGTTAATATTTCGGCAAGCCGGACTGTTTAACACACTTATCAGCACACAGGGGTGTGGCAGCCTGTTGCGGAATCGGTGACATCACAGTGTCATTCAAAGAACAAATAAAAAATTACAAAACAAACAAACAAACTTTTTGAGTTTGGCCAAGCACTGGGTATTTCAGTTACTTTTGCAACGTTGATAAAAAAATTTTCTTTGCATGTAGAACACTTTTGACCAAGGTTTCATCTCATACACGTACACATGAAGTAATCTTTTAAAACCATTGAAATGAACACCTTAAACACACCTTGGACATGTGCGTAGGTGCCTCTTTTGGTTTTTCTAAGCAAAACCAATTTTAATTTCACGCTGATCTTTTCCCCATGCAGAAAGTGACCTACAAGATGAAGCGGCCGCTATTTGATTTGCGGACCATAGCGGAAGTAGAGGGGGCCGGCGTCAAAGCAGGCAAACATGCAGAATGGAGGGAGCAGATCATCGTGCCTCCCCTCCCTCAGTCTGGCCTAGCTGGCTGCAGCCTCATTGACATCGACTACTTCATCCAGGTTAGTTATATACCTTATAACCAGGTATATTTTAGTTTCGTTTTGCTTTGAGTGGGCTTAACTTTTATGAATTCCAGGAACGAAGACTGTATGTTTACCATAGCTACCACCCTGACCAGGGAATTGGTGAGACAGTCCACCAGATTAAGCTCAATGCTGGAACGCAACTCGAACCTCACCTTGCCAGAGACGGGATACAAACTCGGGTGGTTTAGTCTGCTCCGTATTCTGCCTCTGGTGAGGTGTGGTTGTAGTTGTGTTTCGAAGATTTGTTCGATCTCCTTTGAAGGCCTCCTGGCGCAGTTCAGCGAAGGTTGTGCTTCGTTTGTGGCCAAAAGGTTCTGAGTTTCATTTCTCAATGGAATTAAAGCTAGATCACTTTCACTCACCCAGACCCCCTCTTGTCTGTAATGTGGTGGGCACCCCTGGGACTGTGTTTAGCATGGCACAAACCAAATTATGACATTTGGATCTGAACAATACAACCGTCAAAAGAGGTCTCCACATTTCAGACGCTTTGACCACCAGAAAAATCACCAGACCTTGATCCTGAAGAAGTAGGCACCTACAAACTCTGTGTAAAGTCTGTGGCCGGTTATGGAAAACACTAATGGAACCCTGAGCTGACAGGATTGGTAATGTTATTAAGGCTATCTAAGGCGCTTAAGTGTGACTTAAGTGTTTAAGAGCTTAGCTTAAGTAACTGGAAGCCTAAGTGTAGATAAACTGTCAATAAGTGTTTCAAATTCTGGGCTATTTAATGCAAATTGAAAACTAACAAGCTTTTAAGTTTTCACTGTCTCGCTGAGATGGATTGTCAGTGTGCATGAGTTGTCTCTCATTCCCTCATTCTGACAGGTTTCACTAAAGTCCCCTGAGACAGTGGTCACTCTGCCCATCTACATCGGAAACATCCCCGTCAACTTGACCCAGTCGAGACCACCTCCGCCAAACCCTCTCCAGCCTGCAGCCCCGATGCCCGCCATGCCAGGCTTCAGCCCAGGACCAGTGGTGCCCAGTGCTCCCCCTGTCGAGGATGACCAGGACGAAATGCAAGGTGCAAGTGGACTAGCCAGCGAAGAGATTCCCACTAAGAGCCACTCTCAGCAGGACCCCTCAGGCCAGGCTATAGCCATGTCCCCCGGACCGTTCAGTCACGCTCCAGCACAAGCTGTCCCTCAGGGGCAGCACGGCCAGTCAGCTGAGAGCTCGGCGCCTCTCTTCTGTGTCTCCACGGGGGCCACCATTCCCTTCTTCACAGACGGTAATGCCACGCCCGTACCCACTACGTGCCCTCTGATTCTGCCTCCGGAGTACAGCATGGAATACCCGCATGGTGAGTGGCCTAGTATACACCAAGCAGCCAAAATATTAAACCCACCTCCCTGTTTCTACACTCGCTGTCCATTTTATCAGCTCAGTTGTAGACAGACAGTAGTTTGTCTGTTGCTTTCTACGAGGTATTCAAACCACAGATTCCCATAGATTGCCTGTTATAATTTAAGAGGATCTTGACTTACATTTGTATTTACAATGACTCCCACCACCACTGCCGTACGCTCTTTTGGAAAAAAGTACTCTTAAATGCTTCAATTGTTTGTAATGAACCGTTTGTGAGTACTTGTGACCAATTCACTGGACAGGGGTTAGAAAAGAGACATGTACAAGCTGAAGAAAAAAAAGTGTTCTTCATTGGCTTGTTTTCAGGACCTCCACACCTGAAGGAGAAGCATAATCTGCATGGTCACGATCTTAGTTAGCTCTAGTGATTACCTCAGGAAAAAATGACGTCGAGCTGAACTTCTGCCCTTTTGTAAACAACTCCTTGTGGCGCTATCCAAAGAAGGAATGCTTTCAGACCAAGAAAGGAGGGTAATCCACGACAGCAAAGCGCTGGCCACGGGCAACAGTGTTAGCTCAAAGCATGTAAGATCACAAATCCGCCTGTATCTTTCGGTATCATCAATCAGGAATGCAAATGAAAACACAGAAGGCTCTTTCAGCTTCCTATATAAGCGTTCCCGCCATAGTTATTGTGAGTGAGGGTAATTATTCCCAACAAAACATAACCAGAAATACACACAGGTCGCTTGAGGATGTTTTGACACTAAGCCACTGGTGAAGCTTCTCAAATAAGGTCATGCTATGTCGTTTCAACTGTGTTTTTATCTTTCTTTTTGTTCCAAGAACCCCCTCCCACATACGAGGAAAGCTGTAGCAGTAACAACTCCAGCTTCAACACCAGCATGACGTAGACGATAAACCTGGATGACCCTGAAAAACACTTGCCAGTACATCTGCAACCTCCTCTGCTGGACACTCCAGGCATTGCCGCTCGACCCAAATCGGAACAGATTATTTAAAGGGATGTTTTTTTTTCTCATTCGATTTCTATAAACGCTATTCCTTGCTCCTTGGCGAGCACCAGGACCCTGGACTGAAACAGGGTACGAGTTTATCAGTGCCTAATTCCGGTAGCACTCCTGAACTACTCCAGGTTGATAAATCCTTTTGAAAGGATTCTGAAAGGATGAGCAGCTTGTGGGATGCTCTGAGAGGATTCGGGTTAGGTGACCTTCTGTGGAGAAGCAGTTAAATCATTTCTTTAGGCCTCTGACATGACATTCTGTAAGAAACTGTTGGAGAAAGACACAGCCTTTCTAAGCCCACCTTCCCATGACTGACCGGTTTGAGAATGGTCTAAAATGTAGGTCGATGTTTTTGGTAACGATTGCTCTTTGGTTGGACGGAGGGGAAGCAAGGCTGTCGCACCTCAACCTTGGATATGGACTGCTTACGTAGTTTGCTCCCTAAAGATTTTGCTTACCTGTTACCTGGTATTACATCCAGATTTGATTATTAGTAATGAATTTTAAACTGGCGGCGTAACTATGATTGAAAGATGACAGTATGGGCTCTTTTTAGTTTGTAATGAGTAATCGTAATAGAAAATCTAAACTTTCGCATAAGTCGAAATTGTAGCTTGTAGTTACACTCCATGGGTTTTATTAAATTAGGAAACACTGCGCTAACTGGCTACTCTTACATTTATATAACAATAAAACGGCTTTATTCCGATCCATACGTAGATTCCATTCTGGATTTGTGGTCCATAAGTACAAATCTAATATTCAGTAGCACACGTCTAACATGTGTTTCACTATCTAACTGCATGGTGGCTGCATTGATAGACCTTGCTGATCAATAGTAGCTAAACACTTTAAACCTTGTCGAGCCTTTCGTCGATATACTGTATCGATGGAAAGTACAGGTTGGAACATAGAACATAGTTCCTGACTGAAGTAATTGTAACTGGCAACTCGTGTACGATAATGCTGCACTGTTTGGGTTAACAGCAGACATAACTGTCTGGAATATCAATGTTTTCTTCAGGCATGTTTGTAAATTTCTAAAAACAGCAATGACATGTTGCTGTCAATGTCTCAGCAACCTGGGAAATGCAGTAGCAAGACAGCATGTGATCACGAGACCATGTTACAGTGTGTCTGCCCCTCTTTAAGCACAACCAAAAGAAATGCTGGAATGGAACGGATAATGTTCATCCATTGTAACCATCGATGACGTGACTTAATCTGCTCATTTATTAATTCAGTAATTCATCTTCCATAGCCACTTTATCCTGATTAGTGAATCTGGGGCATATCCTGGGAACAATGGATGCAAGGCAGGAATACAACCTGGACCGGGCTGACTTGTGTGTGTTTTGTTTGTCAAACCAGAGATAATAGCGCTGTAATATGAATTCCCAGTTGATGCCTTATCTCGTACTGATTGCTGTGTACAAATTGAAAGGTCCAGTATTTGAGAACTAGTATTTCATCCCTCAGACCCTTAAACTGTTCAGAGCCTTGAACTGTCTTTTTGTTGATCGTTTAAAAGCACAAAGTGGCACTTTTTAAATAGAATTTGATTGTGTATGAGTGTGTGTGTGTGTGTGTGTGTGTGTGTGTGTGTGTGTGTGTGTGTGTGTGTGTGTGTGTGTGTGTGTGTGTGTGTGTAAGAGAGAGACTGACCTCCTTCAACGAACTCAACAAACTACTGAATGTAGTATCGATTTCTGATTATGATAACTGCGATTATTGCAGTTCTAGCTTGGTGGTATATCTTATCTTGGTGGGATCTAATTGGATTTTGGAGGTTAATGTATGAGTGTGCTGTTTTTTTCCATGTTTAATTCCAATGATTCAGTGAGGATTATATTATATCTTTGGATTAAAAAAGACTTTATTGTATCATTTTTAGTACTGTGAGAAAAGTAAAGTGAAAAGAAAGTATTTTAATGACATAGAGGCAATACTTGCAACCTTTCTGAGAGAATCACTGTGTTATAATGCAGCATGTCAGATTGTTATTTAAAAAGAACATAAACCACAAATGGTGGACAGAAATTTACTTTGAAGCAACTCTGGATTTTATAGGATAATAAAATAATAAATGTTTATTATAGCTGAGTGCAAAAGTTTGCATCGCCAATAGTTTCTATATGGGATAAATGAAAAATGGTACCATGTTTTGCACTTTACAAGGAAAAATTCCAAAACGAATATAACAGTTGGTAACAGTAAACTATTTTAAGAGCCAGATATTTGGTGTGTAGGCTTTGACTGGACCTTTTACACATTTATCCCATTTTTCTTAGTTAGGGTCGCATATAACAAACTATTTGGCCATTGTGTTAGCTTTTGGCAGAGACAAACATGTAAAACCGATGTCCTGTCGACGTTTTCTCCAAACATTTGCACTCATCTGCATATTATATGATCAGTTCCTGCTATAAATACTGAAACCCTTACTTATCATATAAGATCTCCAGGCAAGTGTGTATCACAGATCATATCACAGATCCAGCCAGTGATTTAAATGTATAGAGATTTAATTCAGTTAAAACCAGGCTTGAACATATGACATATGTCTTCCATTTCCATTAAAAATGTCACCTGATGTAGCAAGACAAATCCATATTCCTGATAAATCAATACACTTGGTGCTTGCTTTTTGTCCGAGCCAAGTTTGAATAGACGTACAGGTAACAAGCATACCACCATGCTTGCTCTCACTTCACAGCGTCATGCCTTAAACATGAAAAGGTCCCGTTATCACTGTTCCATTCTCTCTATGCCCAAAGAAACCCAATGTATTTGTCATAAGTGATGGACGTGCTTTCTGGCTAATGAATCCTCCACTGTTGAGAACGGAAAATATAGTTCGACGTGATGTTGCTCCAGCCTGGGTATGGATTGACTCTCCTGCTTTACTTTTCATTACCAAAGGATCTTATGTTCACTGTTCATCTTCTTTTACGTTTTTTGACATGGGTATCCTGTGGTTTTGTATTTTTCTATTGGAAAGTATGATCATGTGCATATGGTGATGTTTTTGAGCAATGTCATTGATTGACCCTTGTAAGCAGGCTTTGGAATTCAGTAGCACCATTGTGGATCAGTGTAATATTTCGAATGCATTTGGAAAAAAGTGGTTTGTTTATTGGTACGTTGTACTAATAAAATCACACCAGCCTCTATCAGCATGTGTTTGCATTTGAATTTTTTGCTTTCGACACCTCAGGCCGTGTTAAGTTCGAAGAGCAGTCATGGGTGAGTTCAGGCCAAATTTAGCAGGCCTGTAGAGATAATCCATATATGAAATCTTTAGCTCACAGCCAGCACACAAACTACCTCAGTACTTTGGAGAACTGTACCTCAGTGGTGCCTCCAGCAATTGGACAAATCTGGGGGAGGGAAGGCCAGACGAGGTCATCCACCCATCCCTACAACAGAGATTCCATTGATGGCCAAAGATGGTGGATTTCTACAGCGAGCTCAGTCCTTCCTCTGTGCGGATTCACTCTTATCGCTGAAGTCTGCAAGTGAAAGGAAGTGGTCATAGGTTATGTAGCTGTGCTCACTAGCCCGAGGGCCCCCACCTTCAGTGTGGTGTCATGCCAGAAGGGTGGCAGGAGATGTCAAAAAGATTGGGGAATTTGTCATTTAAAAAAAATAAAAATAAATAGACGTGGTCACAAACAAAACTGACCTGGTAGATTGTTAGCCAAACCCTCAAAAAATGCATTGAGTTATTTTTCTGTTACTCCCAAGTTATTTTAATTTGCAGGTGATTTTTACAAGAGCGGCGACTGCGCTGACGTCTGAGCCAGACCTATATTATTAACAGCACAGTGGTTGAAAAAGTGTCTGCCCCCTTCCTAATTTCCTATTTTTTTGCATGTTTGTCACACTTAAGTGTTTCAGAACATCAAACCAATTTACATATTAGTCAAACACAAGTAAACACAAAATGCAGTTTTTAAATGAAGGTGTTTATTATTGAGGGAGAAAAAATTCCATCTCTACATGGCCCTGTATGAAAAGGTGATTGCCTCCCTTTTGTGAAAACAACTTTACTATGGTTTATCACACCTGAATTCACTGTCTCTAGCCACACCCAGGCCTGATTATTGCCACACCTGTTCTCAGTCAGGACATCACTTAAATAGGACCTACCTCACAAAGTGAAGTACACCAAAAGATCCTTAAAAGCTACACAGCATGCTGAGATCCAAAGAAATTCAGGAACAATTGAGAAAGAAAGTCATTGAGATCTATCAGTCTGGAAATGGTTATAAAGCCATTTCTAAAGCTTTGGGACTCCAGCGAACCACAGTGAGAGCTATTATCCACAAATGGCCAAGACATGGAACAGTGGTGAACCTTCCCAGGAGTAGCCGGCTGACCATAATTACCAGAAGAGTGCAGCGACGACTCATCCAAGAGATCACAAAAGCCCCCACAACAACATCCAAAGAACTGCAGGCCTCACTTGCTTCAGTTAAGGTCAGTGTTCATGCCTCCACCATAAGAAAGAGACTGGGGAAAAATGGCCTGCATGGCAGTGTTCCAAGATGAAAACCACTGCTGAGCAAAAAGAACATTAAAGTTCGTCTCAATTTTTCCAGAACACATCTTGATGATCCCCAAGACTTTTAGGAAAACATTCTGTGGACTGAAGAGACAAAACTTAAACTCTTTGGAATGTGTGTCCCATTACATGTGGAGTAAAAGTAACACAGCATTTCAGAAAAAGAACATTATAGCAACAGTAAAATATGGTGGTGGTAGTGTGATGGTCTGGGGCTGTTTTGCTGCATCAGGACCTGGAAGACTTGCTGTGATAAATGGAAATGGAATTCTGCTGTCTACAAAACAATCCTGAAGGAGAATGTCCGTCCATCTGTTCATAACCTCAAGCTGAAACGAACTTGGGTTCTGCAGCAGGACAATGATCCAAAACACACCAGCAAGTCCACCTCTGAATGGCTGAAGAAAAACTAAATGAAGACTATGGAGTGGCCTAGTCAAAGTCCTGACCTGAATCCTTTTGAAATGCTGTGGCATGACCTTAAGAAGGCAGTTCATGCTTGAAAACCCTCCAGTGTGGCTGATTTACAACAATTCTGCAAAGATGAGTGGCCAAAATTCCTCCACAACGCTGTAAGAGACTTGCAAACGCTTGGTTGCAGTTGTTCCTGGGAATTGACCACTAACTTTAAACAGTTTAGTTATTGGAAATCATCCTTGTCTTTTGCTATCTGCTGTCACCCCACAATTATTGTATTTTCCAAGGAGATTTTTCCCCCTGTTGGCTATTTCTTCCACCATCACCTCTATTTCTTGTTTGCTAATTTTTTTTTAATGCTTGGTTGATGTTTTTCCTCCATTTGCTGTCCTTGCAGTGGATTAAATTAAATATCAGTAACTACAAACTCTCTTACACTGTATGTTGTAAGATGTAAAATACAACCTACCCTATAGAAGAAAACAATGAATTTTCTTAAGCAAATATTTGAGAACTTCATAAAGTATGTTTGTGTTTTTTTTTTTTTTTTATAATTATAGTTTAGAACATTCTTATGAACTTCTTAGTGTTTCTTAAGAACCTATGCATGTTTTTTTTCTTAAGAAAGCTTTGGTGAATCCAGGCCCTGGTCTTAGTCTTGCATTTTTAGCTGAAGTAAGCTATGACGAGCAGAGAATGAAGGAGTCTATCCAAATTCTCATCCTTAGGAGTAATCTGCAGATCCCGTTTACATTGTTAAGTTGGTATACTGAAGTTCTAGTGATTTACTAGTGGGTACTGCTTATATGTGTATCATGCACCGTGGAGGAAGGGAGTGGAGGAACCAACCCTATACCCATGTCAGGGCACACACAGGGACACTTTAGAGACACCAAATGACCTAACATATCTTTACGGAAACTACATTACCCGAAAGAAGCCCACACAGGCACGTGAAGAGCTTGCTAACTCCACACAGGCAATGGCCGGCAGGGAGTTGAACCCAGGTTTCTGGAGCTGCAAGACGACTGAGATTGCATAAAATCTGTCCAGTTCGAATCCGATTTCTGTCTGAACATAACCCAGAGTTTGTGTGAACTTCTCGGTTGGACACCGTAGCGATATGCTAAGCTCCTTTGTAAAAGGTGGCGCTGTGTGATACGTGTAACACAAAGGGAAGGAAGAAGAAACTCTTCTCGCAGGCACCGAGAGACGAAATAAGGCTCAGGAATGTTTCCCGTTCACCCGGTCGTACGTGGAAACGTGGATTTACACACATTATAAGAGTAAGCCAGTTTGTTTCATGCTCGCATTTGCACTTATTTGGCAATTTTGTACATTGTCTGGGGATCATATGCATTCGATTGGAAACGAGACGTCGTGTCTGCTGAATAGGAAATGTCATGGTCATATTGGTTTTCTGTGCTATTCTGTAGTATCACTGTCTGTTTTTGCATACACACACAGACAGAGGTTATTTTTGGACAGAAGCGGCATTTCAAACATCCCGCCTGGTGGTCTAAACGCGGTGCATTAATGAGTGAACCGGGCTTGGTCGAGGAAACGAGTACAAGCCGCCCCGGAACCTGCAGGATACTCAGTTCACGCTGAATGGCAGTTAAGATATGGGTTTGTATGCTTGTTCCGGGGCTGCGTAAACTCTTGCTGTGAGGTTGACGTGACAACGTTTGTTTGTGGTAAATTCAAACACCCGCTTGTTTTGTTTCTGCACCATCTAGTGATATGTTGTTACTTTAGATAAATAACTTGTGTTGTCAGTAGTTACAGGAGTGGTTGGCCAACATATCACTCCAAGAGTAAGGCATGTGCAAATCTGAGAGGTCACAAAGGAAGCCATGGTAACTTCTGCGCAACTAAAGGTGT
This sequence comes from Ancistrus triradiatus, assembly GCA_025084515.1. Taxonomy (NCBI): domain Eukaryota; kingdom Metazoa; phylum Chordata; class Actinopteri; order Siluriformes; family Loricariidae; genus Ancistrus; species Ancistrus triradiatus. Next base: position 26,107 of record JAJAGP010000715.1, on the reverse strand, counting down.
CCCTTACACTGGCTAATGGCAATGTTCATGAGTCCACCATCAGGAGAACACTGAGCAACCGTTCAGTTCAGTTAGTTGCCTCGTTTGCTTAATTCGGTTAGCTTCATCTACTTGTAGGACCATCTGAAAATCTGATGACATTTTAGGTCACTTCTATGCCGAAATGTAGCAAATTGGGAAGAGTTCACAAACTTTTAAGCTCCATTAGAACAATTTAAAGTCTGTTCTTTGGTCAGACAATCCAAATTGTCACGTTTTTGTCAGATGCAGAGACAGATGATGCCAGCATGTGTAGTACCCACTGTGAAGCATGGGAGAGGTGCTGCAATGGTGTTGGGGTGTTTTGGTGTTGACGATCTTGGTGATATCTGTAAAGCTGAAGGCACTTAGAACCAGCATGGCTACCACAAGATTTTGCAGAGGCACGCCATCCTATCTAGTGAATGCCTAGTTGGGTAGTCATTCGTTTCCCACTGAAATAACTACTCTCCCTGGGTAACATCATCGCCTCAGAGCAAGGAGGTCCTGGGTTCGATCCCCAGGTGGAGTGGTCTGAGTCCTTTCAGCGTGGAGTCTGCAAGTCCTCCCTGTGTCTGCATGGGTTTACTCCGGGTACCCCGGTTTCCTCCCACAGTCCAATGACACGAGTTAATTAATTAATCTAAACTGGCCTGATCTGAATATATATATGACTTATGACTAGCTTTGAAGTAACTGTATGTAGCGATGTAACCTTGTGTTTGTCGATAAAATGACCATTGATAGCGACATTAAATAAACCAAACGAACGAATGAATGAAAGAATGCCAAGAGACAATGCTACCATCAAACACAAGGAGCTATTTTGTGTAAAAGGTAAGATATGAGTAGTAGTTGTACTCCGTACACTTTGTGTGGTCATTGATCTAGTTGATTTGTAGTTCGTTATTCTCTCAAGGCTATTTTTAAGCTGTAATGTGACTAGCAAAGAGAATTGCATTAAAAGCAGGTGTGTCCAAGTTTAAATTGGTACTGTACATGTTTGCGTTTCAGACTTAGTAATCGAGTTGCATCGAAAATCTGCAACTTTAAGTATCACTCTGGGATCAGAGTAGCTCTTGGCTCACTTTTGGGTTGCTCGTTTATGGCTAATTCATATGAGCCTCCATTATAATCATACGTACAACTGCCCGCAACCATCTGGTGCACCTGCCCAAGAAGAGCCTGATCGGGAGAACCTGCACTGGGCAGTAGAGGGCGCCATATACCTAGCATATTTTATTCAGATTGGGCTCTATACTGACATCAAATAGAAGCAGTAATTGTTTATGACTAATTGGGAAAAATCTGTTGACACTTCATAAGAACATAGTTAGATTTAAGGTATTCCTGTGTCAACATTTGATATTGTTTCTACCTAAGCCGATACATGTGAAGGACATTTTTAGACTCTACTTTTATGGTTCATTTGATAATGCAAATCGTGTTCCTTCAGAGCTTCTCGAAACTGCCTTCACACCTGTAGTGTTTGCATATTTTGGACGGGAGCACGTGGGTGCAAGATTTCTGATGTTCTGCATGTGCCAATGATTAGCTAGTGTACAAGTGTTGTGATTATAAATGTGGGGTCATTTGTCGTACCACTAATGATGTGAAAACCCTTGAGCTATTGTGTGCTGTGGGCTGTAAGAAGTGCTTTAGGTTTGTTCAGGTTAAAATAAATGTAGTAGCAGGCAGATCTGGACCTCTGGCCATGAGTTTGAGTTTTGTGCTGTTGGAACGCCTTTGCTGAAAGATGTTTCACAGACTGCTCCCGTAAGTTAATTTAAAATTCCTTAAAAATGACTTGCAGTGGTTCATGTCGGTTGTGCTTGGATCCATTTGTTGCTCTGTGTAAATCGTGGTTGATTTAACGTCTCACAATGAAAAAGCAAAGACATTTCTTAGACTAAGAATCTATTGACGGGTCCAGAAAGTCATGGAAAGGAAATTCTTGGATTGGAATTCTTCATGCAAAAGCCTTGAGCTTCAGGAGGATTCATTTCCTGTCTTGTCACCAGTGATGAGAATTGATTTTTGTCTGCGGTGTGTTTTCTTGGTTCATAGCCTGTACCGAGCATGCTCTGGGATTCGCTTAATGAGTCACTGTCGGCTCAACGTGGGGAATATTGTTACTGAAGATGGATGAATGGCTTTTAGAGCGATGTGACGCACCAAAGGGGCAACGTCACTGGTGCCTGCAGTTCATTTGGATTTCACAGGGAGTGTGTTGGGCAGTTCATCATGTTTATAGTCATTTATTTACAATGATCAGCCAAAACTGCCTGGTCTGTAACACTTCCTAGGTAGATATGTATCTGGCAAGGTAATATATGGGTTATAAGTAGGTTAATCACCTTCTAGTAATGGTAATATGCGAATGGATGAAGGCCCAGCGGATGTTTTGCGGCACATGCCTGTATGTCTGAACTGCATTCAAAGTAACGATGCCAATACTTGTAGATCACCACAGTTATTCTCTGACCAGGTCATTTAATCCTGGCTGTGTTATCAGATGAGGTCAGTGTCATTTTCTACATCTACACCATGTGTCTGGTGGCTTTGGTACTGACACACTGTCATCATGTGGCACTGGGCTCATGGCAGAAGGCGGACTGCAGCATTTAGCAGACGCCCTTATCCAGAGTGACTTACAACTGATACAGTCTCACAATCCAAGCAATTGTGGGTTAAGGGCCTTGCTCAAAGACCCAACAGTGGCAGCTCGGCAGAGGTGGGATTTGAACCCTGGACCTTCTCATCCATAGTCCAGTACCTTAACCACAAGGCTACCACAGTGCTTTTTACAACCCAGCATTGTCCGTGTCCTTAAGTGTAGACTCGCCACAGATGTAACAGAATGTATTGATGAGACCGTTGTGCTGTGTTAAATATTCCTGAAGACCATCCAACTGATAAGTGTACTCTCTACGCTTCTGCATGAAGAACTGAAGAATAGATTAAATGTTGACCCATTGGATCATATTTTTTACTTTCAGTCGTTCATGCATCTTGACACATTGGCCTTTTTTTTAGAATAGAAAAAAACTTTGAGTAGAAGCCTTGCCATGTTGTCTAGTCCTTCCTGAATATGGCTTTCAGAGGTGTTCATTTATTAATATGGTTTCTATGGCTGATTATTGGGGGTTGGCAAATGTGCTCTGAAGTGTCCGTCTATCTCTGTGGGTCCGTCTATCTTTTACTTACAACTATTGATGCATTGATCCAATAATCTGGATAAACTCGGATCAGGTGTCAGGATCCGATACTTGCCCGGACACGTCGATACAGACAGATGATACACATTTGATAGCCTTCCTTGGCTGCGGTTACTCTTCAGCTGAAGCGTGTTACTCCAAAACGTGACACGTCAGAGCAGAAAGGGACTGTGGTAGCCTAGCGGGTAAGGTACAGGGTTCAAATCCCACCTCTGCCAAGCTACCACTGTTGGGTCCTTGAGCAAGACCCTTAACCCTTGGATTGTAAGACTGTACCAATTGTAAGTCGCTCTGGATAATGGTGTCTGCTAAATGCTGTAAATGTAAATGTAAATGTAAAGCAGTACAACATTGCAGGCAAACTTGTGCGTTCAAGGACATTAAGTCAGCATGAAGGCTAACTGCCTCTGCTGTTTCACTATGCTGTGTTGTGGCAGAATACAAGCTCCGTGTGGGAAATCTTCCCTCTAAAGCTACTCTATGGACTCTAGAAAGCCATTTCGTGCTTTTGCTTTATCAATCTCATGTAGCCTAGAAGTTAAATTACAGTAATACCATAAAATATGAAATGAATAATGAAAAAATGTCTGCAAGCTTGAAGTATTTTACTACATCCTTAATAATGTAGTAATAATTGAGCGTTTGTAATACTCTACTTATTGTCTTATGCTTTCATTTTTATTACTTTTTATTTTTATTACTTATTTAAAATAAAAAAACAGAGCTGATATCAACCTGGTATTGGCCGATACTGGGAGTTCAGGTCTTGGAATTGGTGTAGGAAGAGAAAACCTAGGAGTTTTGTCCAGAGTTGCATTAATTTCCCCCCCCCAAGATCTTCTATTGATGATTGAGATTTGTTCTGCTGCACAAGGTCTTCTCCAGCACATCCATAAGATTCTCAATGGGGTTCAGGTCTGGACTCTGTGGTGGACAATCCATGTGTGAAAATGACGTCTCATGCTCCCTGAACCACTCTTTGACAATATGACACTCTGAAACAGATGAACATCTTTTCCACGACCACAGGATGTCTTTCGACATGGTTAACAAAGGAGAAGCTACTCACTGCGTCAGTTGTGGTATAAATAACTTGGGAGGCTGTTTATTGTTTTAACTATTTGTTTAGTGAAATCCAGGTGGTGACCTTTTTTTTTTTTTGGCCGTGCAGTGTCTATTCAGTCTTACACATCCAGAGGATTAGGGTTAACTCTCTGGAATCCACTTTCTATCCCCTTCTCTTGGTGAGAGTCGTGGTGGCAACATGCTGAGAAGGTCAGCCCAGACTTCACGATTCCTTTCCGCAGATTCCAGCTCCTCCTGGGTAATCCCCAGTTGTTCCCAAACCAACTGTGTCGTATAACAAGCCCAGTGGGTTCTGGTTCTGCCCTGGGGTTTGCTTCCACTGGAGTAGTGTCTTTCTTAGTGTAGTCTGCTATGATTGTTTTGATTTAGTGTTCTACCAGTATAGCCTGAGCGTGGAATGACAACACAATTATGGTAAAAATCTTGGACAGTGTTGTGATGGCACAGGCTAAGGATCTGAAGAAGAGCAGACCCTGACTCTGTAAGCCTCGTTTCGGCTTGGCTTCCTTTGTAAGATGACATTTTAGACTGGCATTTTTGATTCATCTATAGTTCACAGATTGATCTTGTATGCTAGAATTTTCTTAGTAGTCAGCTGGGACGTTTAAGCATGAAATGCATTTTCCACAAGCACTGCATCCACATGAAAATGGCTGCAGTTTTTTCCTGCCCTCCTTCGTGAAGATCAGCAGAGCTCCGACTGAGCATGCCCAGAGACTGCCATGTCAATACTTTCTACACAGAGTTGATCACATGACCTGAAGAGGGACGGTGCTTGTGCAGGAAGCTAGACTTTAGTCGGTGGAACTCGGGTTCTTCCTCCTCCTCCTCCTCCTCCTCCTCCCCCATCAATGGAGACCCACAAGCTAAGCCAGGTACTTCCATGCTGGAGGGCTCAACATAAAACCAGGATTATATGGTTTCACTATTTCTTTGCCCTTCCCCCAAAGGAGAGGCACGATTATGTATTCCAGAATGTAGGCCAAGGACTACTCGAGGCATGCTTTGTTCTTTTCACAGGAAGTGTCTCAGTTTTCATTCTGCGGGTATTGGAACCATGTATTTCCAGACGATTTGGTTGATCAGATGCATTGTGGATGGGTTCAGTAGCTCCTAGGCACAGTCTACAAGTTGCAAAGAAGACCCCGTTGTCAGGTGATGGACAGAAACTCTTTACGCTAATTGCGTGCAGGTGTAGCACTGCGGTTTTCATTTGGGCGCCTCAACTCGAGATCAACCAAGCACCCTCGGTTATCCATCAGACATCCCTACATGTTTTCTGTAGCTACTAGAAATGAGGATCCCTGTGAGACGTTTTATTCCCCGATGCCTCGTCTCCAGAGGATGGCATCTGTTTGGCAATTTCTTTCTGTCTCCAAGTAGTTTAGGTGCGCGTCGCAAGAACACGTGCTCATGATTTCGCCCTTGTACCTTAAGTGGTTTGAAATTTAAGCAGTGTCTCCTAACTCGGACAAAGTTTATAGTTTCATGATGCCTTGGTTATATTGCGTCAATGAACCTTTGATTACTGTCGCTTCTTACACGCGATGAGAGAACTGGCTTTATTTGTGTAGCTCTGTTTCTCTAACCTCTCTAAAATATCTCTGGCCTCTTGGGTTCCCATCCATCTTCTGTTGTTGGTTCTCTTTCTCTTGTTGTTGTCTGGCTTTCTCTTTGCTTGTTTTTTTTAACCAATCAAGCGTAAGATCTGCCTGGTCTGGAACTAGAATGTTCTGTAGCATGTACACCATGACTCATCGTTATGCCTTTTGTTAGAGAGCAGCCTTTGTTGTTAATCAAATGTCAGTACATTGACCGATTCGCTACTTCAGCGCTGGGGGATGTTCCCCTGGTTGACTTCTCCTCCCTCAGTCACAGCCAGTCGTGTCTGTATATGATGCCCGTCCTGGCAGGAAAGTACTATCTGGATTCGATCCCAGGTCACCACGGGGCTGGGCTAACATATTACCCGAGTGCTGAACCTGCATCTCGCTGAACCTAAAAGTCATGATTCCATTAACCTACAGGTTTTGTATTGGTGTAGTTGTTTTACTGAATGGATCTAAATGTTTAATTGAATAGTTCTAAAAATGGAAACCTCATAAAGATTAGTTTGATTTGAAGTATACCAACTCAAAATGTGTTTTCTTGTGTAAAAAACAAATGTAGCACTCTGTAATGAAAATGAATAGGAGGGAGTTTTAATGAGAACAGACGAAATGCATCTGGGAGCATGACGTACAATCATGCCCTCTGGTGTTCAAAAAGTGCAGTTGCATTAGAGGGCATACTACACAGAACGCGTTCACACATTTTTGCATCGTGCCGAGTATCGTTACGCCCCTAGGCATTTATTGAACTCGATTCATCGACGTTACATGTAAATGATGTGCCTTCTCTTTATGGACATCTAATAAGGTTGTGGCATTCCTTGAACACCAGAGGGCGCAGTCATGCGTCATATACGACGTATCTTGCTTCGTATCCTCTCCGATGGAATCTGAAGAGATTTGGGATGTTTAAAGATATTTTTGTAACACACAGCTGACACAATGTGGGCATCATCACAGGGTCTTGTTGTCAGTTTAAAGTAACACTTGGTTATTTATATTTCTGGTTATTAAAATGCTTGTAATTGCAATTGATTAGAGGTTTCCTGGTCGAAAACGTATACAAGGAGTGTGCATTGTTTACATTTAAGAAATAAAAAGCTAAAGGTGAAATCGATAATCGTGAGCAGTGTGTATCGTTGCACCCCTACTTGTCAGTCATGGGCAGGGCTAAAGGTTCTAGCACTGGAAGTCCAGATATTGTTTGTAGCTTTCTTCTAGCATGACTATGGCTCCATGTTTTGAATTCTGGCGGGCCCAGAGAGCGGAGAAGAACGCAGAAAGCCATTATTGTTGTCTTTTATGGTAGGGCACACAGCTTCTTCATAGCTTTTCATAATTCACACAGCTTATTGTTTTGCTTCGCAGCAAAGCTGACCGGTGTATCATGTCGCCGTTGCTGTTACATGACACAAAAGCAAAGGCTGCAGTAGTCCACGGGGTTGGGGTTGCCATTGATGCAATGCTTAATCCGTAATACTCCTTCACCAGAGACATTAAACAAGGTCGCTATTCATCAGTAGTTTTGGAAAGCAAAGATTCTGTTAAAATGAGTAGGGTTATATCATTAGTCATTTAGCATTTTGAGCTCTGTGCTTATCAGTGAGAAAGGCCGAATCTTATTGGATTTCTTTTGTGCACTAGTTCATGAGCTTGCATATTGCAATAGAAAATTGGTTTGAAGTCAGCATTGGTGTTTTTGCATCACTCCACTTCTAAGGACAGATAAGAAGCTGCATGTTACAAATGCTTGATCGTCATTGTTGGTGCAAGAAGACATTTAGAAAAAACCCCAGATCTTGGATCAAATTCTACGCTGTACCTCTTTCGATTGCACATTCTATGAAATGGCTGCAGTGTTCTTTTTTTCTCCCTGTGCTTCTTCGTGAAGACCAGCAGAGCTCCAACTGAGCATGCCCAGAGAAAGCCATGTCAATGCTTTCTACAGAGCGTTGATCACGTGGCCTGAGGAGGAGCGGTGCTTGTGCAGGAAGCTAGACTTTAGTCAGTGGAGCTCGGCCTCTTCCTCCTCCTCCCCCATCAATGGAGACCCACAAGCTAAGCCAGGTACTACCATGCTGGAGGGCTCAACTGAAAAGTAGGATTACATGGCTTTTAGTTTTTGCCTCTTCTTTAGGAGAGGCATTACCAGGTTTATACTAGAAAATAGGCCAAGGTCTGTCTTTGATGTCTTTGCTTTTTTTCTCTTTTGGTGGTTTTCACAGAATTTGCTGAAACGCTCTCTTTTTCAGTCTGCGGCTTTGGATCTGGTCGTTTGAATGACAGGTGGATGGGTTCCGATGCATGTCCATGCACCAACCTGAAGCTGATTAGAAGGCCTTTTGTTGACAGATGATGGGCAGAAATTGTATGCAGGTTGTTCAAGATGTTAAAGGGAAGATGGGTTTAGAGTGTGACCATGACGGAATGTAGACACTGCTATTGACCACCAGCATGAATGTCAGTTTTAAGATCTGGATTGTAGGTCAATGGATGAAGATGCATGTTTTTTTGCAGCTCTTGAGGAATGACAAGATGACATCTTTGAGTCATGGGTTGATCATTATAGGTCATTGTGGTTTTTTTTTTGTAAAGCTGCCTACGTATTGTGATGTTTTTTGCTCTGGATTGTCCTCATTGTAAACTGTAAGACTGAATTGAAGCTCCTTTGGTTATAGCTTACTTTCCTTCTGAGCAAGAAGAGGCCTGGTGTGAGATTTCTTAAAATGGGAATTTAATTATTTTCTTATTGACCTCACTTTGCTGTAGTTCTTGCAGGGGTTATGTCCCTAGGCGTTTGCGCATTGGAGAGCTGTTGGAGAAAGTGTCCCCTTTCTCGTGTGGGGACGATTATAGTTCTTAGAACACCGTGTATAGGGATTTTTGTTGCTCCTACTGCAGGGTAGGTCATTGACAAAAAACAAAACGCACCAAGGAGTTGTTTGAATCAAATGAAACTTTATATGTATGAATGTAATGATGATATCTGTAAGGATGAGCTTATTGTGGAAAACTGTACAGTTGAAAGGAGGCTCTAGTTACCCTATTAGGTCGCCATTAGCCTGGATACAAGATGAGCTACGGTTACAGGCATACAGGTTCCATATTTCTCACAGATGTTGCTGGGCCTGTAGATCCTGCACACTTGTAGGTTGCCAAAGCTGGCATCTCAGCTGGTCCCATAAACGCTTGATTGGCGATTAATCTGGTGACCGGGCATGTGTGGGCTAGAATTATTCTGCTGAAAAATTCCAATTGGAAACCCTGCCTTGAGAGGCAACACAAGTGGCCACAGGATGTCCTGCACATATCGCTGATCTGTTAGTATCCCTCGTATCACTGCTAGGGGCGACCGATGTCATACCAGCAGCTGCGGCAGTGGGTCGCTCCATAGCAAAGCCAGGATTGAAGCGTTCGTTGTCGGATCCCAAACAGAACCTGGATTCTTCACTAAAGACGATACAGTTCTCCTCCATAGCAATCCAGGGGTCGCGTTCAAGACGCCACTGCAAAGGAAGGCGACGATGGCAGTGTGAATGAACTGATTACATAGAAACGTTTGGTGACGACATGAATTTGATAGGAGGTCTTGAGTTACTGTGAACTCTAGTGCTTTGACTGCTGAGATGAATGAAACAAGACTGTAACAATCCTTGGCGGTTCTGATTTTGATACTGGCTCTATAATATTGCTACTTTTGCTGATCGTGGATCTAACGAGCATGTATATGTCTTAGTGTGGATGATGCAATCCGGTATAATAACCGTCTCGTGGCACTGTTCAGGACAGCAGTGTGTGGTTTGGGAAGTTGCATCTGCCTTGGCTTTCCTAGAAGTGCAGCAAGTCTCATGCTTGGACTCAGTAGTAGGCATTTTTTAATCTCAGCGTGGGTGGCAAATGTATTTATATTCATGCTGACTTATTAATGTGCCACTGAATGGACTGTATTTACCGTAACGCTTTGGAGGGGTTTTGCTTTAACAGTTGATCAGCTGACACATTTTGTATACCCTTGAGAAGCGATCAATGCCTAAACTTTGGATTGCATATCAGGCCAGAAGGTACAGAAGCAAAGGCTTGGATTAGTCATGCTAGTAGTATTGTGAAATTGGAACCTCTTTGTGTTTGCTTGGCTCCGAGTCTCTTGTGGCAGCCCTGCTCGTCTTGGGCTCTGTGGAGACTTGTGGGAAGTAGATTAAGGACAGAAGAATCCGCACTCTTCTGCTTATTGTTGTAGGTAAAATGTGTTCGATGTCTTCTAGCTGCGGAGACGTGCCTGCTGTCCCGACCCCCAAAACAATAAATTGGCCTCTTCCCTTCTCTGCTTTTTTTTTTGAAGAAGAATGGAATAAACATTGAAATTCAAGCTGACTGAGCATGCTCTGTTGAAGCTTTAAGCAAGGCCGACCAACAGAGGGAGCTGCTAGGTCACATGACCAGCAAGCTTGGTGAATGTCTGCATGCAGGAGGAGGTGGAAAGGGAAGAACGATCTGCTCGAAGCTCTCGCTCTCCCTCAATGGAGGCCCTCGGCAGCAAGCAGGTACGATGCTGCTGGAAGATTAGCTTTGGTAAAGGAAGAACGTCTCAAGCCTCCATTCTGGCTGACTCTTGAGTGCTCATTGCTTGGAGATCATGCACTTGCTGCTCTTCATTTTATTTTTTTTGCCTTTTATCCCTTTATTCGTGCTCATGTTGAGAGTGTTAGGCCTAGCGGGGGGAGGGGGGGGGCTGTCTTCTGTGTCGATTCAGAAGTGTCCTGCAGCTTTCAGATTCAGTTATGACGTGGTCTGGTTAGCAGCCTGTGCTCAGGCCCTACAGATTGAAGTAGGTGCCACTGCTGGAATCTCTCAGAGCTGGAAGCCAGCTGCCTCTTAAATCTTGTACAGGGGTACAGTGGAAGACTAAATGGCATATTCTGAACTTGCAGAGGGAGAATTCAGTGGATTACCAGTCTGCTTTGAGATGAGCACCTCATTAGGCTTTGTCTTTGGCAATGAGGATTGGTTTCGTTTTTCTCCAAGGCAAAACAAAAGCTGCTCGTTGGAAATGCAGGCTGTCTCCTTATGTGAACGGTTCCTTCCTTGGAAACTTTCGCTCCTGGTGTTTCGTGTCACAGTTTTTGTGGAGAATGCAGAAATATTGCAAACGGGCCGTGCGATTTGCAGGACGACAATGTTTTCTCGCAGGTTCGGGCCCGTCGTGCTAGCCAGGCCTAAAGAAAGGCAGGGTAGTTGCTGAAATTATACTAATTTAAGAATGCTGAGGTTTTCTTAGACCTGTTTGCAGGAGAAAGGCTGCAAAAATGGGCTTTGTCCCTGCTGAGGAGCAAGACTGGTTTCTATTGTTGGAAGAACCGCATAGATCAGGGAAAGAATGCAGAGCCCCTGATGTCTCGAGTCCTGGACGATAATGAAGGTTATTTTGCACTGCGCTAAAGATCTGTCTTACTGTCGCTTGCAAATATGGATTCCAAGGTTACCTCCAAGAAATGGCAGCAGATTGGAAGGTGATTGTGTTGTATGCATGGCATGCTTTACTAAATCGGCCTTGCTCTGTGTTCATTCATCCATATCCGTCATCCATATACTATGTGGTTTTATATAACATCTCTGTTGGTCTTGTTTTAGTTCTAGTGCACTGTTGGCATTGTCGCTTACTTACTCATTACTGTCTTGGTTTCACTGTGGTTGAATAACTTCAGGCTTTAATTGAGGTGTTGAGGTCTTGAATATTTCCTTCGCTGTTACAGTGTTTAGCCGTGGTAGATGGATCTTTTTTAAATTTGCATGAGACACTGTGAACAAAAATGCTTTTTGTCGTGAAACGTAGTTTCATTTTATGCCATGCTATTCCGTTTTGGAGGGCATGCATCATGCCTGGCTTAGTTTCTATGTAAAGAACACCAGTGCAGTTTCTCTAATGAAGATGGCTAAAGTATTAAAGATTAGTCAGACCCTTTGAGAACCTTTTGAATGAGCCATTCAGTACTGACAGATGTTGGTCTACCCCCTCCTGCCCACAAAAACCCTACCCCATAGAAAAATGTGCAGTCTGTCCTGTAGCAGTAAACAATCCTCTTACGAAATGGCGGTCAGGAGCACAGGCCCTTCCCTCTTCTCCCCGTTCTCTATTGGAATTGATCTGTCTTCAGCCTGTAGGGGGAGGGCTTGGGAAGAAGAACTGCAAGTCAGTGCACAAAATGAACACAGCCAAGACTTCCTTCACGATATGGCAGACCAACAGCTGTACGTAACCTGATGATATGCGAGCACTCGGGCTGAATGCAGTCCGTTGTCAAAGCCGACGTGCCAGCGCTTGAGATCTTCTCCTTGTAGAAACTAAACTAAAGATGGCCCATGTCTCGGTGTAATCAATATGAATTAGCTTGCTGCTCAGTGGAAGTGTAATTAAGGCCAAGTGTGAAGATGCTTCCGGCTCGTGCTGGAAATGCTAATGGATCGTGTTGCGGCCGCGGCGTCTGTTGATGTGAGACTGAGCAAACATCTGGGCTTACTCAAGTACGGATGTGCTGCCACTCACTGGAAGTCAGTGACCTCAAGTTTCCATGCGAGTCCCGGCTTTGTAAATTCTCTAACGCTTGGATGTCGGAGTCACTGTAACTTAACCATTGCTGGCTATGAAGCACAACCTTTGGCTACTATCTGTTTGATGACCTCAATACGGATAAGCGCCATTAATGACCATTCGACCGACGTCTGTCCACTTCAATGACCGGGGTCTTATCAATTAATATATTAGAATCAAAATTAAAATCTGTTTAACTCTGGACGTTGCGATTGTAAACACACGATCAAGGCGGTCACCTCAACCGCCAATGAGCGCTGTAGACCCACGAGCAGAGGTGGGAGTTTAGGGGTGGAAGCCCGTGTGTGTAATTACCTTACCAGTTGTCCTCGCTTGCTCGTTAGCTTACGAGACACTTCCAACTCAGTTGATGTGTTTAGAGACTCTTGTGTTATTCGTGTTTGTGTATGACTTTCTGTGTATGAATTTCTACTTTGGCAACCAGCCGATAATCTCACAGAATGATGTAAACTTCCAATTTTAATAATTAAGTAATGAATTGATTTAATTCCTCGAGGATTCACTGTGTTTCAGTCTCCCACAACATGTTTGGCTTCCGTTTCGTGGATGCTGCGTTTAATTCCAGGGTTGCCAGATTCCTGAGATGGAACTGAGCAACCAGGTCTATGGAAACAAGCCAAAATGAAGCAAAGTCTTTTAGAATAAGCAGATCTGGCAACCATGCGCAGACTGAGAAAGCCGTTTGAAATCTGAGTAAGGGGATACGTGCGCTGAGAAATCTGATTACCGAGATAAAATCCAGCTCTCTCTATCAGATTTCTTAATTTGAATTTGAGACCTTAATCCGACTGGAGAAATCTGCGTATGCTGTTTACTTGATCACTTGAATAATCAGACTGCAGAAACTCGATCATGATCAGAGCATTACGTGGATGTAAACGCACTTTTGTAGATTCTTTAAGTACTGGAATTTTTGGGGCTTCTCTTGCTTCTCTGCAGAAAATAAAACGCTGCTTGCATGTGCTTTATCTCATTGCAGGCAACCAGAAATGGTTTGTAGTAAATGCATCATTGAATTTGAGACCAGCAGGACTCGTTGGAAACCATCAGTCCAGAATCATTCAGTTTGCATAACGGAAACCGCCATTATTGACCTTGCATGTCATAATAAAATGGAAGAAACCGTCAACTGTGTCCACTTTGATGTTCCATGCAAGTTGTGGGTAAACGCATTACTTGTAGCTCAGAGAAAATGTCGCGTCTCTGAAGAAGTATTTTTGGCTCTTTGTGTGGAGAGTTTTTCTGACTCAGTGTTTCAGGCTTAGAAAGGATAAACACCAGATTCACTTGTGTTGTTGGAGGAGAGAGAACGTCCTCGGAGTCCTGCTTGTGCCGTGAGCTGAGACATGCCGCCAAGGTCCAACTTGCCAGACTCCCGACATGTCAGTTTGGATTTCTTGGATCAGAACTTGCTTGGGTTTGGGTTGGGTAAAAGGGGACTCTTATTATGAAGTGGCTCCCCTGGTGGCGAAAAAGGGAAACAGAAAGAAGGACCGACCTTTGTTGAGAGAGCAGCTCCAACGAACGGCAGCCATTTTCTGTGTCCTGTGGAAGGCAGCTGGTGTGGCTGCCAATCAGATGAGGAGGTTCTGGTAAGAGAAGGCATGGGTGGGGGAGGGGTGTTCAGGCAGAAGAGCTTGGATTTTACTGTAATTACGACACCTTCTGACCTCCTTCCTTTGAGCATGGCTGCTGAGAATCTCTACAGTAGATGCTGAAGGCAGACAAGGCAGTGAGAGTGCAGGCTAGCTGACTGTTTCCATGTGCAGATGCAGAACTCCATTTGCCTGCAGTTGCCTCTGCAGTGCCTGGAGTTCAGGACGAGTTTCTGTCCTTTGGAGAAATCGGGTTTATGACATGCTTAGCATTTCAAAAGGTTTCGTTCTTTTGAAAAGCTGAGCAGAGATGGAAGCCCTGGATTAATGCTTACTTGTTTGTTTCTGCTGCCCTGTCCATGCATCCGTTCCTCACCATGAGGTGCTTGATTGAGCAGAATTAGTAGGTCTAAGAGATGCTTTGGTGTAAGGATGTCATTTTGGTGGTCATCCTGCAGGGAGCTTGGCCTGCTCGGTGTTAATTGGACAGGCAGTAGCAAAAACTTTTACCCTTCCTCCTGAGCCACAGCAGAGAAAAATGAGTGCTTTACTTCATGTGCCCTGGAGATCCTGACTGATGTTTTGGGATTTGAAGCTAGTTCACTGTTGCTACATGCCATTGATTTCATTCATGCTTAACTGGCAATGTTTGACTGGGAAGACCAAAAGGCTAGGGGGGAAAAAAAAACCCAAGTCTCTCTTCATTGCCTTTTTGTGTCGCGAAGGCCCAGCGTGCTGCACACCAAATTGGAAGGATTGGCTGTGGAATTGGTTTAGTCATTTGTCCGTTTTGCTCACGTCATGCTCGGGCAGCGTGGGCAGGAACCAAACCATTTCAGGAGATGAAACATTTCCATAGGGCAGGGCTGCCCGAGCCGACTGTCTGCAGCAACCAGGCCCAAGGGTAATGCAATTATACAGCACAGCAGAGGAAACCGAACAATAGGGAAGCCTGAGAATAAGAAGGCAGGAGCCAGTGAGGAGAAGGCGAGACAGGAGTGATGGTAGTGGATGGCCTCTGCAATTGGAAACCTTCCCATTCTGCTCCCTTAACATATTTTTAATATCTGTGCTTCTGCTTTATTTATGATCATTCTAGTTCATGGTTAGTCACATGATGCACCGCGATGCAAAAATGGGACAGTTGGATTATGCCTTCTTGTTTATTGCGCTCTCTGATGCAATTGCATCTTTTGAACGCCAGAGGGCATCGTGCTCACAGACGCCTATCCCGTTCTCAGTGAGACTCTTCATTTCTTTTAATCGCAGGGGACTAAAGATCATGTTTGTTACGATTTTTATACAAGAAAAGTAGACATTTTGAAATTGTTATTCTTCAGAAATAAAAGGGATGTTTTAACTATGTTCTTTAAGACCATGATTCCCAAACATGGGCGGGGCCCCAAAGCATCACAGCAGGCTTTTGTCTGCTCTGAGGTGCTCTGAGTTTGTCAAAATACAATTTGTACATGGTAAATAAAATTACAATGACACACACACACACACACTGGAAAGAATATGTTGTACTATACATTATGTTGTGTGTATATATAATTCCCTAAAAGATAGTTTGATTTTTAGCTAAGTGGAGCCAAAATGAAAAACTGGATAAAACCCTTTTTTGTTAACTTTTGGCAATAAAGTTTTTCAATGAATCACTTTATTCTTTTGGTCTGTGTGCATGCCGACTGGGTTGGCACAACTTTTCTTAGATACTTGTGGGGGTGCCAAGGAAAAAAGGTTGGAACCACTGATTTCAGATATGCTAAATCAATAGAACATTTTGTTTACAATTTTAAACATCTAGTAATTTCTTTTACTTGCAGGGGACTAATGTTTTGTTTAAAGACGTATACAAGAAAATGTGAATTGTTTTGCGTTGTTTACACTTCAGAAATAAAAAAGGAATGCCTTTTAGCGAACATATACTCAATAATCATGAGAAAAGTGGATCGTGAACTTGGTTGAATTGTGAGCAGAGTGTATGGTTACACCCCTAGTAAAGTCAAGATCACAATCGTGGGAAGTATTCTGACAATCGTTTGTCTTCATTTCTATTTCGGTCAGTAATAGTCAGTTATAGTGGAGGGATGTACTGTTTTCCAGTCGTTCAAAGCCCTTGCTGATATGCATTCCCCAGGGATGAGATATTGACGCCTTGATTTTCTCAGTTTGTCGACCTTTGTGCTGGGAGGTAAAGGGCTTTTTGTGACCTGTGTTGGACGTTTGGTTGTCAGATTTTTGGAAAAAGGAGCATCTTTCTTTGAAAGATTTGTACTAGGACGTCTTATTATCAAGGTTGGGGTTTTGTTGTAAGATATTTCATTGTTTTGAAGTTTTTGTGAGGTTACCTTTCGTAACTTGATCCCTGTGTTGCAGCCTCCTCTTTTGGTCAAAGAGTGCGAAGGGAAGAGTGAATCCATGAAAACTGAGAACATGAAGGATTCTCGCAGCGAAGCAGAAGGTAGTCACTTTTTATGTGCTTACTTTCCTACAACTCTGTTTATGACTGGATTATCTGTCGATCATTTTTCCTCTCCATTCAAACGTCTCGTTTTGTTCTAGAGGGACTTGAGGATCCCTCAAGCAGGCTAGCAGAACCATCCAAAACACAAGAAGAGTTGAACGGGACCTACAAGAGCACGGAAACGGGCAAAACTCAGAAAGACTCTTCTCATCAAGGCTTGTCCAACCAGTCCCATGCCATGGAAAATGGGCTCTCGGAGACCAATCCTCCTCATGGGTCCAATTTGGGAAGTAATGGATATATTCTTAGTAAGACTCAAGAGGATTCTCCAGCAGCCCAACACAGGACTAACTGGCTCCCCAAAGGGGCTTCACCCATTGGGTTTGCAGCTAAAACCCTCCCTCCTGCAAATACATCCCAATCCCTGGTCCTGGGAGCTCTAAGGACTAACATAAGCACAGGACCCAGTCTGGCAGAGGGAGGCTTTGAAAAAGAGACGAAAAACGGCACCACAAACACTCCACCACGTGTAACCGTACACAGAGCGCGCAAAACCATGTCCAGACCGGCATCCAACCCAGCACTAAAGGTAAAGGGCCTCTCCATTGTGGGTATGTGCTCATATATAGAGAACATGTTATATTAACTGAATTAAAAAAGCTCCTTTATGAGAGGAAACGTACAAGTGAATGTCATCCTGTCTGAGTAGGGCTTTAGTGACTCTGCCGCACCTGATAAACTATGTACTATGGCCACACACTTCCATTCTTGCAATGCTATAGGCCTGTGGGGCTGACGGACTGTGCAAAAGCCACAGCAACTACAGGCAGGAACTTCCATCCTATAAACTTCATATACAGTGGTGTGAAAAAGTGTTTGCCTCCTTCCTGATTTCCTATTTGTTTGCATGTTTGTCGCAGTTAAGTGTTTTGGAACATCAAACCAATTTAAATATTAGTCAAAGCCAACACAAGTAAACGCAAAATGCAGTTTTTAAATGAAGGTGCATCTTAAGGGAGAGAAAAAATCCAAACCTACACCCCCCCCCCCCCTTGTTAAAACATAACTATGGTTATCACACCTGAGTTCACTGTCTCTAGCCACACCCAGGCCTGATTATTGCCACATCTGTTCTCAATCAGGACATCACTTAAATAGGACCTGCCTGAGAAAGTGAAGTACACCAAAAGATCCTTAAAGCTACACATCATACCGAGATCCAAAGAAATTTAGGAACAATTGAGAAAAGTAATTGAGATCTATCAGTCTGGAAAGGGTTATAAAGCCATTTCTAAAGCTTTGGGACTTCAGCGTACCACAGTGAGAGCCATTATCCACAAAAGGCCAAGACATGGAACAGTGGGGAATCTTTCCAGGAGTGGCCGGCCGACCAAACTTACTCAAAGAGCACAGCGACGACTCATAAAAGAGGTCACAAAGAACCCCACAACAACATCCAAAGAACTTCAGGCCTCACTTGCCTCAGTTAAGGTCAGTGTTCATGCCTCCACCATAAGAAAGAGACTGGACAAAAATGGCCTGCATGGCAGAGTTCCAAGACGAAAACCACTGCTGAGCAGAAAGAACATTAAAGCTCGTCTTAATTTTTCCAGAACACATCTTGATGATCCCCAGGACTTTTGGGAAAACATTCTGTGGACTGACGAGACAAAAGTTGAACTCTTTGGAAGGTGTGTGTCCCATTACATCTGGTGTAAAAGTAACACAGCATTTCAGAAAAAAAAACATTATAGCAACACTAAAATATGGTGGTGGTAGTGTGATGGTCTGGGGCTATTTTGCTGCTTCAGGACCTGGAAGACTTGCTGTGATAAATGGAATTATGAATTCTGCTGTCTACCAAAAAATCCTGATGGAGAACGTCCGGCCATCTGTACACGTGACCTCAAGCTGAAACGAACTTGGGTTCTGCAGCAGGACAATGATCCAAAACACAGCAGCAAGTCCACCTCTGAATGGCTTGGAGTGGCCTAGTCAAAGTCCTGACCTGAATCCTACAGAGATGCTGTGGCATGACCTTAAAAAGGCCGTTCATGCTGGAAAACCCGCCAGTGTGGCTGAATTACAACAATTCTGCAAAGATGAGTGGCCAAAATTCCTCCACAACGCTGTAAAAGACTCATTAAAAGTTATCCAAAACGCTTGGTTGCAGTTGTTGCTGCTAAGGGCAGCCCAACCAGTTATTAGGTTTAGGGGGCAATCACTTTTTCACACAGGGCCATGTAGGTTTGGGTTTTTTTCCTCCCTTAATAATAAACACCTTCATTTAAAACAGCATTTTGTGTTTAGTTGTTGTCTTTGACTAATATTTAAATTGGTTTGATGTTCCGAAACACTTACGTGTGACAAACATGCAAAAAATTAGGAAATTGGGAAGGGGGCAAACACTTTTTCACACCACTGTATATGATGGATGTGCCTGCTAAACGGCACAATATGTGGAGGTATAAAGTGGGGTATCTAATGAACTGGCAGCTGAGTGTAAATGCAGAATCAAGAAAACGCATTTGAACATTTTTTTTTTGGTCCTGTAGGTTTTGAACAGGGAAACAAAAGAGCCAAGTGCAGAGAAAAACGAGAGCACGGGCAGAAGTGAAGCTCTCCCACCTGCACCTAGCCCTCTCATTCAGAACCAGCTACCTCAGAAACCAACTGCTGCCACGCCGGAAGCGACTGCCACACCAGCCAAACCACACACAGGTTCCATCCTAACAGATCGTTCTTATCGTTCAGTCAGTTCGATCAGCTGAAGCACACGTTCTTGATGACGTCGAAGCAAACGTTTTAACATGTGTTTAGTAACTAAATCACCTATTTAGATGGGCATATTTGCATTCTGCATTGCATTGGCGTTCAAGTGCGGATCTTTGTTTGCTTGACAGCATCTGTTTTGAGGAAGAAGAAGAGGAAGATGGGAACGTACAGCCTCGTTCCCAAGAAGAAGACTAAAGTGCTGAAGCAGCGTACGATGCTCGAGATGTTCCAGAATGTCTCCCAGCCTCCGCCCACTCCTCAGGTCTGCTTTTCAGTCCCAGCCTTGATTTATCAGACTATAACTTTTTCAATCGAAGAACGTTTTTAAACTGCAGACTACAATAAATCAAATGTGTTTTTTTCAGACTGTAGTCACATAGCTACAGTGGGGAAAAAAAGTATTTAGTCAGCCACTGATTGTGCTAGTTCTCCTACTTTTCATCATAGGTACACTTCAACTATGAGAGACAAAATGAGGGGGAAAAAATACAGGAAATCACACTGTACGATTTTTAAAGAATTTAATTGTAAACCATGGTGGAAAATAAGTATTTGGTCAATAGCAAAAGTTCAGCTCAATACTTTGCAATATAACCTTTGTTGGCAATGACAGAGGTCAAACGTTTCCTGTAAGTCTTCACCAGGTTGGCACACACTGTAGCTGGTATTTTGGCCCATTCCTCCATGCAGATCTCCTCTAGAGCAGTGATGTTTGCAGACTTTGCAGAAAAACAGCCCCATAGCATGATGTTTGCACCCCCATGCTTCACAGTAGGTATGGTGTTCTTGGGATGCAAATCAGCATTCTTCTTCATCCAAACACGACGAGTAGAGTTTTTATACCAAAAAGTTCTATTTTTTGGTGTCATCTGACCCACATGAATATTCTCCCCAATCCTCTTCTGGATCATCCATATGCTGTCTGGCAAAACTTCAGACGGGTCTGGGACATGTACTGGCTTAAGCAGGGGGACACGGCTAGGCACTGCAGGTCCGAGTCCCTCTCGGCGTAGTGTGTTACTGATGGTAGCCTTTGTTACTTTGGTCCCAGCTCTCTGCAGGTCATTCATCAGGTCCCTCTGCGTAGTTCTGGGATTTTTGCTCACGGTTCTCATGATCATTTTGACCCCACGGGATGAGATCTTGCGTGGAGCCCCAGATCGAAGGAGATTATCAATGGCCTTGTATGTCTTCCGATTTCTTACAATTGCTCCCACAGCTGATTTATTCACACCAACCTGCTTGCCTATTGTAGATTCACTCTTCCCAGCCTGGTGCAGGTCAAACAGGTGCCATTAATACAGGTAACGAGTGGAGGACAGAAGAGCATAGTTGAAGTGTACCTATGATGAAAATTACAGACCTCTCTCATCTTTCTAGGTAGGAGAACTTGCACAACCAGTCGCTGACTAAATACTTTTTTGCCCCACTGTATGTTAATGTTATGTGTAGTATGTTAGTAGTATGTTAGATGTCAACCTATACTAGCATTCAATATTTTATTAATATTTTGATTTCGGTTGATATACTAGAGATGCACAAAAATGTTGGCCACCAAAAATGTTTTTGGGCCTAAAGAGAAATTATTCACTGCAACATAATATACTTCTGGGCTAGAGATCAGAGGCAAATGCAGGGGCTCAAGGGATTAGATCAAATAGTATCCGTGTGCTTCTACATGCCTAGTCTGCCCTGATTTAGGCTTTTCTCATCATATACCATAACATAAAATACCATACATGTTTGCTTTGTCCTGACTGGTTCAAACAAGAGATTTAAATAGGAGGGGATGCGATATGTTTCACCGTCTCGTGAGTCTTTCCAGCCTGTCCTACCTCTTTGGTCTACAGGAGCCACAGCACACTGTTCAGGTGAATGGGGAAGAGGCAGGGAAAGAATCGGAGTCATCGTCGTCATCGTCATCGGAGGATTCTGATGATGGAGAGCTGAGTGGAAAAGAGGTTGTTCAAGAAACTCAGGACGACAGCGGAGTAGCATCAGAACTACAGGTTTGGCATTTGGCTTTTCTCCTCGCAATACTGCTCAAATCTACTCTGATGGTGTAACTACCCCAGCTGGTTATGTAGAAAATTATTTTTATTAAAAAAAATTTTTTTTTTGATAACTCCAAAAAATGTACTTGTATCAGCAAGGTTTAATTTATGCCCAATATGCTGGAGTGCAACTCAATGTAGAGGCATGGTTTTTGCTCAGCGGTGACTATATATCGTCGCCCTGTTACTATTTTAGTTGTAGGATTAGCTGATGTTGAGACCTTTCGTGCTTTTAATGGTTGTGTTGGCTCAGTGCCCGTAATAGTATGAGACACAATCATACCACACTGTTCCTGCCCATTGTGAGCTTCCCTGCCTTTTGTGATCATGGCCTATGGCCTTCAAAGTTGCAAGCCTAGCCCAAGAGCTCATCCAAAACATGGGTCTAAAAAGTATGTTGGATATTAATGAGCAAGTTGTGGGAATGTGATGACTCGGTGGTTAAGGTAAAATCAAGTCAAATTTATTAATATAGCGCTTTTTACAACACTTCATTGTGTCAAAGCAGCTTCACAAATGCATTAGCTCAAAGCACTAATTGAGCAAGCCTGAGGCGACAGTGGCAAGGAAAAACTCCCCAAACCTTTCAGGGAAGAAAACTTGGGAGGACCAAGACTCCAATAAGGACCCATCCTCCTTAGGCAGCCTGGATTTTAAATACAAGAATTCAAGAATATATGTAAAGCAGATACCCTATGTAAAATTAGAATATAATAATATATAGGCTAAGGTGAAATGAACTGAAAAATGGAGAATAAAATCTATAGCATATATAGTTAGGATTGGGTGAGTTGGACAGGTAGTCCAAATAGAAGAGTCACTGTAGGTTTTTGTGTCCTGGAAGTTATTTTCCTGTCTGATTTTTGTCCTGCCTCTTCCAAACTGGTGGGTCTGTGAGCTTAACCAACAGTTGGAGTGTCTGCTAAATGCTGTAAATGTAAAGTAGTTACCTGTTCTTGTGGAATTGAGAAGTCGATGTAAGCCAAGAATAAGCTTTAATAAATGAAGAAAACTCAAGCCAATTTTTGGTTTGCCTCATTTTTCGCCTAGAAGTAGACTATGGACCACAAGGTCCAGGGTGCAGATCCCATCTCTGAAAAGCTGCAGTTGCTTGGATTGTAACAGTTGTAATTGCTAAGACTGTATAAGTTGCTCTGGATAAGGGCGTCTGCTAAATGCCTAGATATGTCTAAAGCGGCTGCTTCTTATAACTCAGCACGGAGGGGAGCAGCTAGAATCTGATGAGTCTGCGGAAGAGGAAGGCGAAGGAGGAGAAGAATCGGATTTGGTGAGATTAGAACTCATCCTTGTAATTATGTCATCTGTAATTATCTGTGATTAAAGGTGTACTGCTTAACCAGGTCAGCACGCCTACTGTAGGTTCCCGTTCGAAAATAACGAAGGTTTATTGCACAAAAGTGGTTAAAACTGGTGGGTATGATAAGTTGATAAGGATGTCAAACTGAGTTTGATTGATTGGAAATTATGGTACAAGATGGTCCAGTGTCAAGTTTCTCTAAATTTGAAAACCTTATCCATAACTTAAATGTTTTGCTTCAGGATGCCAGACCGGCTCTTAATTTCGCTTGTACAGGTTTGAAATCAATTCTGTTTACTTCAGAGTTCTGAGTCCAGCTTGAAGAAGAAGGTTAAAAAGAAAACCAAGCCGGACAGCCCCTGGGTTCGGCCGTCCAGGAAACGCAAGAAGAAACTGAAGGCAAAGTCTATGGAAATATCAGGTAAAGTTAATTTTATATGCAGATAATGTGTCATAAACGTTATGGAGCTCATTAACAGGCGGCCACCAACACTCTTGATGTACATTTTTGGATCCAGTCCCACAAAAGCCTTGTCAGGTATCTAATAAGAATTCCATTCAGTCCAGCTTTAATCATTGTGGAATGTTATCTTACAAGTTCTGAGTGACGTGTGCTAAGATGGTGGTTCTCACTTCCGAAAGAAAACATTTTCTTTAGTTGGGCTTGAAAGAGGAAGAGGTCACCTACACACTGTGTCTCAGTAATTTGATTGATAAATAAAGGAGGCCATTGGAGTGCATATGTTGTGCATGACTTTGTCCTGGTATTCATCAGATCTCTAATAATTTTAGCATTGCCATATTGGAATATGGGAACATCAAAAAGGAGTCTTTGTACAGGCGACAAGTCATGTACAATTGTCTCGTTTGTGGCACATTATTAGGGAGGCGAGGAAATAAAAATTCTTGGCCGAAACGGAATTTTGAACACTGCAAAAACCCATAAACAAATCCAAAAATTGCCATTTTTCTTAATGAATAATGATTATAGGTCGCTTGTCTGATGCGTCGTGAAGGGATTATGCTGTTAATCAGAACAAACTGAATGCGTCTGCACGGGATAGAAAAGGGAAAAACATACTGTTTTAAATGTCATTTCTCATCTTTATGACCATTAAAAAATTTTTTTTATTGTTATTTAGTCTATCTCGTGGCTTGACACACCTCAAACCCAATGCTATGCTCCTGTATTGAGTCATCTCGCTTGTTACGCAATTCCTTTGTCACATCCCCTACTATTTAAAACCCTTGTTTGAACCAGTTGGGGCAAAGCTTCATGTATGGGGAGCATGAGGATGGTTAAGAGTGCACATGTGCTATTGCCGACAGCCAGTAAACACAATGGAACAGGAATTTACACGCATCAAATTCAAGCCTTTGTTCTCTTAAGTACTGATTATTCATCTTGATTTAAAAAAACAAACAAAAAACAGACTAGCCTCCAGAGACACAAAATAAACACACCACGAGAGTAACCAGGCCCAAATGGAGAACCCTTCTTCCTCTAGGTGAGATGTGTTTAAGAAGAAATCGAGTACTAAATAAATATTGTAAGATTTTCAGTGTAGCATGTTTGAATCGACTCACTCTAGTTTATTGCTGGAGGAAACATTTTTATGAGGGTCCACACCAGTGTGGTTTCCTTATCAATTACAAGTAATGTAAGCTGAGGAAGCTAAGGATTATAAAAAAAAGTTACGTTGAGGTGCCAGCAGGAAATTCCAGCCCAATCTGAACTTTGAAGATACGTTGAGACATGCCAGTAGGTAATTTAGACTCAAAAGTATAGTAAAAGCCTGCTAGAAATGTAGGCGGAAAACTATCAGAGAGCCCTTGGTGATTTAATATTAAGAGATTCAATCTTGAAAATGAAAATGAGTGAAACAGGAGGTCGGTGAAATGTTGAACAGTGCTTCATTTAGGCTCAGGCAAAACCACCAGCGTTACCTCAGTTGACCGAAGGATTGAGTTTAGCTTGACAGTATGTACAGTCCTCGAGCTGCTCCTGGCTAATCAAGGAACACCCATCAAATCTCACAACAATAAACTTCGTTAAACCAGTGGTTAGTTGGAGCCGATTTAGCTTAGAACTGAACTTAGTGTTTGGAGCGGACTTGGTGTAGAACATAAGCTTTTCAGAAGGCCTGACCAGTAAGCCAAGTTTGATATTCAGTGTAACTGAATATCGTCAATTAATTGATTACGCAAAATTGGCCCAATTTTGGTATGTATGACTAGTTTCGACGTAACCTTGGGTGCCGACGTGTCCTTGTGCCTGTCGTAAATAGTCATTGATGCTGAAACTACGTTAAGTAAATCAAATAAAACAACAAACAAACATTTTTTGGGCTCTTCAGCTTGGACTCATCTCCATGATCTTCCTCCTTCAGGTTCGGACCTGCAGAGTCAGTCAGAGAGCCAGGGTCCGGCCCAAACCCCTGCTCCTATTCCTGGTGAAGAGGACAAAGAGTACACAGAGGTTTCATTACATTCGCTCAGCCTGAATACCCAGGATGCCTTGCTGAACTCTGAGAGCATGGGTGAGAGCACTGTATGAAATTTGTGTTAAGGTACCACATGATAAAGCCGTTTACTTGCAGTGGGGCAAAAAAGTATTTAGTCAGCCACTGATTGTGCAAGTTCTCCTACTTAGAAAGATGAGAGAGGTCTGTAATTTTCATCATAGGTACACTTCAACTATGAGAGACAAAATGAGGAAAAAAAATCCAGGAAATCACATTGTAGGATTTTTAAGGAATTGAATTGTAAATCACGGTGGAAAATAAGTATTTGGTCACCCGCAAACCAGCAAGATTTTTGGCTCTCACAGACCTGTAACTTCTTCTATAAGAAGCTCTTCTGTCCTCCACTCGTTACCGGTATTAATGGCACCTGTGTGACCTCGTTATCGGTATAAAAGACACCTGTCCACAGCCTCAAACAGTCAGACTCCAAACTCAACCATGGCCAAGACCAAAGAGCTGTCGAAGGACACCAGGAAGAAAATTGTAGACCTGCAGCAGGCTGGGAAGAGTGAATCTACAATAGGCAAGCAGGTTGGTGTGAAAACATCTGTAAGACATACAAGACCATTGATAATCTCTTTATCTGGGGCTCCACGCAAGATCTCATCCCATGAGGTCAAAATGATCATGAGAACGGTGAGCAAAAATCCCAGAACTACACGGATTGACCTGATGAATGACCTGCAGAGAGCTGGGACCAAAGTAACAAAGGCTACCATCAGTAACGTATTATATTTTTTTGCCGCTAATCGTTATTTAGTAACTTTACAGGTATACCGGCTTGTGTTTGTAGCCATTAGCTAATTACCAGAGTTGCGTCTTCTTTCGCAGTAG